>VZSC01012841.1:241870-390948 GCA_013398225.1 Steatornis caripensis | reverse complement strand
ATAATGCTATTTCCTTCAAATGCTAATATCCTGAAATTTTGATTATCAATCCCATAGAGACTTTGGCTGCCAAGGTGGAGGTATGCTGCTGTGTGCCCATGCAGTGCTGCTTGCTCGTGATTCCACATAGGCATCCGTGGATGCCACTCATTTATCATGAAGGAGAGAATTCTGGGTGTGCATTTCTCTGCCTGCTCTCTCCGTTACAGACATCAGAGGTATGTCAGGTCTGTGAACGGCTTCTTTTGGGTCCAGGTTCTTTTCTGTTACAAATCTTTCCAAACATCTTGCAAAAACTGATCCTAGAGTGGCACGGATATCTGAAGAGCTGTAAGCATATGTTTTTGTGGCATATCGTAATCGCTTTTTTCCTGGTATTTTATGTCTAGTGGATAGAGAATAGAACAATGAATCAAGATATTTGTTGTTTTCCCAGTTATTAGGATGTTTCTTGTAACAACTCCCCTTTTGGCTCTAAATCCCGTCGTCTGTCAA
The DNA here is from genome assembly GCA_013398225.1 of Steatornis caripensis. Lineage (NCBI taxonomy): Eukaryota > Metazoa > Chordata > Aves > Caprimulgiformes > Steatornithidae > Steatornis > Steatornis caripensis. Next base: position 390,453 of record VZSC01012841.1, on the reverse strand, counting down.
ATGAAATAAAGTTATTTACCTATACTGAAGAAATAATTATAATCCTTAGGTTGATCCTTACTGATTCTATGTCAATGCAAATCAGTATTGTGTTTAAATGTATGGAAAATAGCAGTTACAGGACCCCGTGGTCAAGTGCAGACTATACCCAAAGGCCAGAGGTGGACTCTTTGTGAGAAAATTTCTGTTCCTGTTGATGGGATGTAAGGCCAATGCAGAACAATTTTATGCTAGTGGCTGCTTTTTCATTGTTTTATTTTTTTCTTTCCTATTTTCTTTCTGGAAATCAAAATCAGCGAGTCAGTGTTAGCATGCAAAGGACAGCAGAGCTTTAAATATGTTTGTCAAATGTTGTCCCGTGTTAGTTTTCTTGTCTGCAACAATGTGACTGCCATTTCATAATTCATTAGATGTTAGAGATGAACAGAATGAAAAAATACCTCCTCTTTAAATGGTGCTGCCTAGCATAATAATGTATGTTTCCTTTAGCAAGCTGAACCACCAGATACCCTCTGAGGACCAGAATCTCTGTGGGGTCTTTTTCTTTTGTGTTTCTATCAAGTTAAGGGAAATATATCTTTGAAACTTCTAGCTCAGAGAGCTTGTGTCACATTATTTTACATTATTTGGGATCTGAATTTGCATTCCTTTAGCTGCGCAAAGTAAGAAGGTGCAGCAAAGCATGATCCGATGGGGAATGCACCGGGTATCTGCAATGTTAATGCTCAGCTATGAAGTGAGAGAGGGCTGTACAGTATCGCCTGCCACCAGTAGAAGTCCTGCTTTCTGGCTATTGCAAAATCATCTGTGCTAGAAGAAAGTGTGCAAATAACGCATTCTTTTGCTAGGAAAATATAAAAAGATGCTGAGAGTGGAGTACCTCCATTAAAGTCAACCCAAGCGGAAATGTCTGATTTTCCAGATTAAAGCGATAAAATTTTTTGAGTCCTCAGCATTCTGTCTCAAGCAGGGGAGTTGCTTCAGAATGAACGTTTGAATTATTTCCTGTAGAAGGAGAGTAAACAGACAGCTTTTATGAAATGGAACATAAAGTCAAGGAGAATTTTTTTCTTTTTTTGCTAACGTCATGGAAGGAGTGATTTGATTTGCGAAGAGAACAGTGGATACCTTCCAGATATTGCTAATAGCCCCTGTTCGCCAGTAAGATGAGTGGCATGAAGGAAGGGGAAAAAAGCACTGGGGCTTCCTTGTTGCCTATTTGGAAGCAAGGATCAAATCCCAGCAAGGGGCTGAGGAGGAGCTATCCTGGGGCAGACAAGCAGCTCATGCTTGGTGCGACAGAGGAAGGAGAAAGTGATCCGAGCACTGCGTGAGGATCCATGACTCCCACAGCTGCGTGTTGGCCAGCGGCACTGGTAACACTTGAGGAGAAGCTGTCGCAGTCTTTGGGATGCAAGGTAAAAGCCTGAGGAGGAATTTTAGCCATGCGGGTAGACGAATCAGTCTGTCTTTGATAGCTGGTGTTCAGAAAGACTTGGCAAGATTTAAACATAATCTTGGTATGAGAACCCGGATAGAGATGTCAAAGTCCAAGCTGATACGTAGGTCAGAGATGTGAGGAGCAGGGAGGGCTTGGGAGAAAAACAAGATCTTGGCTTGCATACCAACACACACCAGCTTTCTCCTTTCCTAACCCAAGCGTGGCCGTTTGCAGCTCGTGCCTGGCTCACGCAGGAGGAGCTGCGAGCCCTTCTCTCTGGAAGGAGGCAGCATGCCTCCTCTGAGGAGTCTGGTTTGAGTTCAAACCTGCAGCTCCTCCAGCTACATGTCTCTCCTCATTGTGTAGCTAAGTTGAGCCTTCAGCTCAGATGGCCCTACAGCAGAGGTTCATCTGAGAATTTTTGTATCTTGTGAGAAAGTTAGCAGTTGCTGTGCAGAAAAGATCAGGGAAAGGAAAGATGTAGAAGTCCAGACTGGATCTGGCCACTTGGTAAAGATACAAAGGCAGTACCTTGTGTAATGCCTACAGTAATAAAGTCCAAGCAAAAATATTTTCCAAGGGAGAGGCAGGGCAGGGAAATGGCAAGATGTTTACCTCTACAACTTTTTTTTTCAGTGAAGTAGAAATCCCAGTGAAATTTCTGTTTTAAAGGTCAAATTAGAAAGCTTTCATTCCCAGACTTGTAAACTTTTTCTGAAATCAGTGACTCTAGAACAAGATATTCATTAGAACACCAGCTCTTAAACTAAGATTCTATTAAGCTCCACATCAAAGGGGGTTTTATTCCAAGCTGCATAGCCCACTGTGTAGCCTTGACACGAGAGCAAGGACATGGGCAGAAGAACTTAGTGTATTTGTGAAAGGGATGACATAAAACTCTGCTTTTAAAAAGTCAGGCACAGGTTTTATAGAGACAGTGTTTAGAGATATTAGAGTCATAAATATCAGGAGGCAAATCTTGTCAAGTGTTTCGAGAGCAAAAAGCTTTTAATGCTTTTGTGGGTGCTAGTCATCAGTTAAAGTGCTTTCAGGCTGCTGTCATAGACAGGCTATGATTTCTTCAAACCAGTGTCCTCTAAAATCTGAAACTGACTGAGATGCACTAGAATCTCATCTTCAAGATGATTTTATAGGCCAAATTAGCAGAGTTTGTAGTCTACAGCCAATGAAGTCATATTCCATGGGCAGTGATGCAAATGACTTCTGTCCCCATCTGGTTGTGTATTTTGTCCAGGTTATGGATGTATGCTCTGTAGTATGTGGAGAGTTATGTAGATGTGATGAAGACAATTTGGAAGAGGGCATACAAGCTATCTTTTGGTTGAACGTTCTTTATTCAGTCTGAACCAGGAAGACTTGGCCAAACTCTCTGGTAGCTTTTTTTTTTTTGTTGTTCAACAAGGTGTCATTACTAACCTATTCATAATAGCCTTGTCATATGGTCTTTAATAATAAAATTATCCAATTGACTTTGGTTCAAGGACAGCATATGACCGTAAACAACATTCTAAATCTTAAGTTGCTGGGATCATCTTAAAATTATAGAGTATGAGAAGGCAAACCCCATTATGCTCCATAAATGTCCCTAAGTCGTGCTTCAAAATAGACGTTAATTCCATGGCTGTATCTGTGTACACAAGTGAATGTGGGTTTCGCGTATGTGAAGAGGTAACTACCCCTTACCTATATCATTACTTTACTTTCTATCATATGGGTGCTTTGAAGATCATTTAATATATGTAGTAAAGGTAAATTCTTGCCAAATTCACTTTTAACCATTCAAGTTACTTGTGTCCAAATTACAACCAAGCCTCAGGGGTGAAATACAAAACCAAAGATCCCATGCAATTTATAAGGGCTGCCCCCCGCCCCCCCTTTTTAAAAATCCTGATGAAAGATCTGTTGATAATCTTAACTGAAGTATTAGTAACCTAATGGAAGATGCATTTTTAGTGCAGTTACCATGATACCAGATGGCTAGCATGTAGTCATTGCTAATTCCCAGTAATGACATAGTTGTGTTGGTGCGCACAGTCCAGCCTGGGTGGTGTCAGCCTTCCCAGGAGTTGCCTGCCTCTGGAGTTGCTTTGTTTGGAGAGCACGATGGTGGTGGTGGGATTCTTCCACCTGACTGGGAATGCTTTTACACATTTGTTACTACTGCTGTATTAACTCCTGTCTTCGTTGATTCCTGCCTCTGTTATGTCTGAGTTTTACTATATGTGATTTATATAGGTTGAGTTCTTGCTTGTGGTTCTCCGCATTCCACCCAAACCCACTTTTGCTCCGTCCTGGGTTGCGTTCCTTCGGTGAGGAGGAGCTGCAGGTTGTGCTCACAGCTTGGAGGCATCTTGGCATTTCCATCCTGCGGCGGCACCAGTAACGCCTTTGCAGTTATCTTGTGGTTGTATTCTCGGGGTCCTGTGTTACAATTCCTTGTTTTTCCTTCAAGCACCTTCGTCCTCTGTCAAGGTTCATTGAATAGCTCACACTGTAAGGACAACAATCATTTGAAGGTACAGATAGACATACAGATACAGATATTATGCTTTGGTAGCTAATTGCTATTAACATCGACTCGGTATAGGAATATCACTGATGTGTTATCAAATTCATTTTACAAAAGTCTCTAGAGATTGACTTCAAGTACAGCACAGCAGCGGAAAAGCCACTAACTTCTTTTTTCTCTAAATCTGAGTATTAGTCATGTTTTCTTTTGGAAATTAAAATTCAGTGATGTATAAAGAAGTGATTGATGTATGTGTGTTTTTGTTAGAACATAGTAAAAGGAGAGATAGTTTAATATCAGTTAAACAAGAATAGTAGATAAAAATAGCGTTGACACTGCTTTTCTAATCATTAGAAAAAACTCTTGTTGTAGTGACANTAAAATTCAGTGATGTATAAAGAAGTGATTGATGTATGTGTGTTTTTGTTAGAACATAGTAAAAGGAGAGATAGTTTAATATCAGTTAAACAAGAATAGTAGATAAAAATAGCGTTGACACTGCTTTTCTAATCATTAGAAAAAACTCTTGTTGTAATGACAAAGGGTTCACTAATGGTGTATGAGTTTTTGACAGTATGCCATTCAAGGCAACGTACAGCAGTGCTTCCTTCTACATGATACAGTCACATACATTGGCTTTCTAAAAGACATGCAGTCACCTGTCACCATCAATTTGAATCATTTATTATTCATGTAATTTTCTATAATATTTTTAGTTTTGTTTAATAGTTCTAAAATAGCCCCCATGCATAGAGAGTTATCTCTTAATTTCAGAACCGGCATAATTACAGATTTTGAATTCTAAAAATATGCTGTGCATTTGAAAAAAAAAATTAAAAAAAGCAAACTATGGAAACCCTCCTCTGGCAAACAAAGGCAGGCAAAACAGAGCTTAGCTGTCATAAAAGATAGAGATCTCTCTGTCAAATCACCAATGACCTGAGACTTGTAGCCTCCTGAGGGAAGCCTCCTTGTTTCAGTCTAGTTTCCAGGGCACGCCAAGTTCAGCAGCTGAGTTATTTCCATGGTGCAGCCAATAATGGGAACCATGTGGGCCTTATGTACAAACACTGTAACCCCTCTGCTTGGGCAGAGGTCCTAACAATAGAATGATCAGTGGAGCTGTAAATGAGAATGGATATAAATACAAAAAGCAGAGGTCAAATATGACACTGCCATTGCCAGCCAGAACTTGCTGGAAAGTGAGCTGATCTGGGCTTGCTTGCTTGCTCATACCTCGATGATATCTATGAAATATTTCTTTTAAAGAGCAAACTTTGATTTCCAGGACTTACCTAGTGATTGCTTAGAAAAAGAATTACCAAATTTTATAAATAAAGTACAAGTAGGTCCTAGTAAAGGATAAAAGGCTACAGCTCTTCTTTTTGCTTATAATTGAATCGTCTTTGCTATGCAGACTGATTTTTTTTTTTTATGTAAGACTTGAGGAAATGTTGTGTTACTCTAGCCAAAGTTGGATAATTGTAACTGTGAAAAGCCATATGTTTCTGATTAAAATTTCCGTATGCCATTTACTGAGACAAACTACCCAGTCTTAAGGGGCTTTGGATCATTTCAGATTGTTTAAGCTTTTATTAAACCACATTTGAGGTTTTGGAAGGAGGTCATTCAATGCAATACCCTCCCCAAACTGCAAAGCTGATGGGATTGACAGCTGCTGCTGGCACCTTCTGGGCTTTTGAGTGTTTTTGAGGAATAAGCATCTGTATCAGACTGGCATTACTTACCAGTACCTGCGTAAGTTCCGTCACTAAACATTAAGGCACAGTTTTAATGGAGACTACAGAAAAATCGAGGAACACAAGAAAAGGCTTTCAAGTTCGTATTAAAAGGGTGGGTGTTCATGTGCACGTGCTAATAGCGTATTGCACTGTAGTGCATTTCAGCATCAGATGTCAAGTGTTTGTGGAAACATTAGCTAATTAAGTCTTTTTTGAGACACACAGTTTAAGTACTCATCCTTAGAGATGCGCAGTCTTTGATGCAGAGAACTTCAATGACTTTACCAAAGTCATACAATCACTAGTACAGTGGTGTCAGTGGTACAAATCAGTGTATTTTTCACGGGTTAAATACATACAGCTGTATACTCACATGGGTCTGTTAAGTCTGATTTAGAATTGATACTGTGGCAATGAAGAAGTTTAAATGGCATCCTCATTCATTAAGTAAGGTCTAAGTAACGGTGTTAATCCTGATAACTTGTCTGCGGTCCTGTTGAACCTCCCTGCTATATTCCCCTCTTTTCACTGAAAACATTACTAATCGTGTCCTCATGTGATGCTGGAGTTACTGGAGCTTATACAGTATTTTTCTATTTTCAGTGGAGTCATTGGTTTAGTATTGTGTGCTCCCAATAAGCTTTAGCAGGACATTGACCTCCAGAATTGGAAAGCATTCATATTTTCTTCCTCAGTGGTTTCTCTTAATCGGTTTTGACAACTGCTTTCTAAATAGATGATGTCCAAGTTAAATAGGCCAAAAACTAATACGCAAGTGTATTCTATTCTTAACAGTCATACAAATATTTGATCTTGATTATTTGAAATCATACATTTGAAATAAAAGCCTGATCTGCAAGTTACTCACTGGTGCAAGTGACCTAGGATTTCTTGTGCAGATGTATGCTGCTTTGGTTAGTTAGGGTAAGTTTACATCCTTCTTGCATCTGCTATGCTTTATGATCCTATGAATAGAAACAGAATTTTTTCATGATCGTGTACTGCCTAGTGCCACAAATTCTTGAGTTGGTGACATATTATCACCAAAAGCACATGCAGGGATCCTGGCTCCAACAAGAAGCAGTTTCTGTTGGTATAAGCAGTACCTGATTCTGGTCGTGTTTCATGAATAAATATTTTTATTGAAATTAAAGCTCCTTTCTTTTTTGATCTATGCAATGATAGATCACTGTAATTGAAGCAATTCACATCCTAAAAACTTTAATTAAGTCACAAGGATGCCTGCATGCTAAAACTTAATGAACTTACCACTTCCAGGCATTGTTTTGCTTCATCTTGTTCTCTCTCTTCTGTTTATCGATGCTCATTGCATTACGTCTGACATTTAACTGTGAACTCCTTAAATGACCGTGTCTTTTATTTCTATTATAAGGTATTTAGTACCCTGTGGGGTACTTCAATTAAATAATCATAATGTGATTTTCAGATTTCTTACTATGTTGCCAGGTCCCAGGAGGCAAACCTTTGGGACTCTCAGGTCTGATAGTGGGCATCAGGCCACCAGAATATCACACTGGCTTCCAGATCGTCTCCTCCTTCCCAGTATTTCATGCATCTGAAAGCCACATGGGTGCAGTGGCCTTTAATGTGGCTTCCTGTTTATCACAGTCCGTATTTTCTGCCAGTTTATCCCTAACTGGACCTGGCTGCTTAAGTGTGATTAAAGCATAGTTAGTGTTTGTATATGTGCTAGAAAGGTGATCTTGATCTCCAGGCATTAAGGATGCTGAATCCACTGCTCTCGGTTGTAGTTTATTCCAGCAGCTGATCGTCATTGCTCATAGTAAGTGTAATTTCTCATCTCCGTTTCCATGATTTCAGCTTCATACCACTGATTTTGTTATGTCCTCCACGTCAGCAAACACTTCCAAGAGATGGCATTGTCTCCTCACAACGGTGCTTCTGCATGTAAACCAGAAACGTCTCGTGCTGTCGTTGTGGATCGAGGCGCAGCGGGGGGAGTGAGAAGTGCGGTCCCGGAGTAATGATGAGTCTCAATATGAGTATGATCATTCTCCCGGAGTAATGATGAGTCTCAATATGAGTACGATCATTCTCCTTTATTAATAGTCAGAGTGCTGCTTATATAGTCTGTGCGAGAGCTCACACGCAACAAGTTATACAATCATTGAATAGTAACAGTGGTTTACACCCCCTATCTAGTGGTCAGCAGCATTCTGCTCGAAATGTCCTGGTTTCTCTCATTCCCAGCCAACCCCCACACATCCTGGCTCCTCTTTCTCACAGCCGGCCTCCTCACACCTGCTGCTCAAGGACACACCGCTTCTGTCTTCTATCATGTAGGCTGGAGTGTACGCGCAGGCCTGTAACAATACTTCATGCCCAGTGTCTGCCAGGATACTCTCAACCGTCTCGTTTCTGTTTGAGAAGGTAGTGACCTGTTTGAGGCTTTCGCCGCCTCCCTCCTAAATGTGAAATTGTTTTCTTTTCTTTTAATCTAAATCCTTGCTGCTTTTCAAGAAATTGGGGGGGGTGTGTGTGTTGTGGTGGGTTTTTTCCAAATATGGNTACATCCTTCTTGCATCTGCTATGCTTTATGATCCTATGAATAGAAACAGAATTTTTTCATGATCGTGTACTGCCTAGTGCCACAAATTCTTGAGTTGGTGACATATTATCACCAAAAGCACATGCAGGGATCCTGGCTCCAACAAGAAGCAGTTTCTGTTGGTATAAGCAGTACCTGATTCTGGTCGTGTTTCATGAATAAATATTTTTATTGAAATTAAAGCTCCTTTCTTTTTTGATCTATGCAATGATAGATCACTGTAATTGAAGCAATTCACATCCTAAAAACTTTAATTAAGTCACAAGGATGCCTGCATGCTAAAACTTAATGAACTTACCACTTCCAGGCATTGTTTTGCTTCATCTTGTTCTCTCTCTTCTGTTTATCGATGCTCATTGCATTACGTCTGACATTTAACTGTGAACTCCTTAAATGACCGTGTCTTTTATTTCTATTATAAGGTATTTAGTACCCTGTGGGGTACTTCAATTAAATAATCATAATGTGATTTTCAGATTTCTTACTATGTTGCCAGGTCCCAGGAGGCAAACCTTTGGGACTCTCAGGTCTGATAGTGGGCATCAGGCCACCAGAATATCACACTGGCTTCCAGATCGTCTCCTCCTTCCCAGTATTTCATGCATCTGAAAGCCACATGGGTGCAGTGGCCTTTAATGTGGCTTCCTGTTTATCACAGTCCGTATTTTCTGCCAGTTTATCCCTAACTGGACCTGGCTGCTTAAGTGTGATTAAAGCATAGTTAGTGTTTGTATATGTGCTAGAAAGGTGATCTTGATCTCCAGGCATTAAGGATGCTGAATCCACTGCTCTCGGTTGTAGTTTATTCCAGCAGCTGATCGTCATTGCTCATAGTAAGTGTAATTTCTCATCTCCGTTTCCATGATTTCAGCTTCATACCACTGATTTTGTTATGTCCTCCACGTCAGCAAACACTTCCAAGAGATGGCATTGTCTCCTCACAACGGTGCTTCTGCATGTAAACCAGAAACGTCTCGTTTCTGTTTGAGAAGGTAGTGACCTGTTTGAGGCTTTCGCCGCCTCCCTCCTAAATGTGAAATTGTTTTCTTTTCTTTTAATCTAAATCCTTGCTGCTTTTCAAGAAATTGGGGGGGGTGTGTGTGTTGTGGTGGGTTTTTTCCAAATATGGACAAAAGTAGTTGTGTCGGAAGTCAGGGATCTCATTGACAATGTACACAGGAGAAATGGATGAAGAGTGAAGCGTGGAAGAATATAACAAGAAGGAGTAGGAAACAAAAAAAGAAGGTAAAATGTGACACAGTGAGGAAAACATAAGTAGAGGCCAGCCCTGTAGCAGCACATGCTGAATAGCCATGCCACGTTGTGGGGGACATGTGCTCGGGCGTAGTGGCAGGTCCAGCAGCCGGACACCTGCAAACCTCACATTTCCAAAGTCACCTAGTTCTGCTCAGGTGCAATTTCCAGTGGAAAGAAAGCTGGTGTCGAGGGAAACATTGAGGTATGATATTCCTGCTTCAAAGAAATAATTGAGCTGCTGGCTTAAGTCTTCTGGTGTTTTTGTGGGTTTGGATTTTTTTATTGGCAAATAAGAACAAAAATCCTGGGTTTTTGGGCTTGGGGGCAAGGCAAAGTGGAGCTTCATGCTCTTGTAAGGGGAGACACATATAGCTGAACCATTTATGCTGTAATTCAGAGTCATTCTACAGCTATGAGGGTTAATTTTCCTTCTTCTTTTGCTGTCCCATTGATTTTTAATGCCAAAACTCTAAAGGAATAATTTCCTACCTACTCTCCAGGAAGAGGTAGAGGGGCACTAGACAGCTGTGTTTTCCTTGGAAGAAGATAACAAACATGGGTAAAGAAGTGTTAGAGTGCTACTTCTGCGTTAAAGCTTCCTGCGGGGTGTTTAACTTGTTTAGCAAGTGATCGTACCTCCATGCATGGGGAATGCAGCGGTACAAAATTTCAGTGCAATATTCTACACCCTGTTTGAGCAGAAGTTTGTAGGAAAGGTTTTTGTCCACTTTGCACAGCGCGTTAAAGCAGAGAACCTCGCAAATCCGCACATCACTAATCTGTACACTTTGAAACCATTCAACAACACTAGTCTTGTTCCTGATTTCTTGGGAAAGATTTCAAGGTGGCATTTAAATGGAGTTTCTTATTAATAAAATCTTAATGATATTATTGTTAATTCAAGTTACTATTTAAGTATTGCAAAAATAAATTAGAAGTGTGGATTTCGGAATGCACGAGCATAATCAGCCTACTCAGTTTGATGAGACATTAGACTTTCTTATAATTATCTTAATCTTGTTAGTTTGCTCAGAACCAGATAAGGACATAGATGAGACTTTTCAGAATTGACAAATGACTGTCAAAGCTTTTGTAATTTGCACTACGAGCAATAGTGATGAATGCTCTGCTTTGTTTGCTGCCTCCAATTGATTTTGACCATTCTTCCAGCATTTCCTAGTTGTTCATCCAAGCAGTGACTTCTTTTCCAGATAGCAATCCTTTTCTTGTAATAAATACATAGCTATCTGTTTTGTCAACAAATAGCGTTACTTCTTCATTGCAAAAAAAGTTAGAGGACTAGATATGCATCTAAACTATTTGAGTTGTGCTCTTTGTCTCTATACTATGGTGCTGGGTCACCAAGCAGGTGGCTGTTTCTTATTATTAGCATTATTATTAGTAATGAAAGAGCTTTCCCGTTCCCTCCCATGATTAAGAGGAAAATTCCCAAGAGCCCTGTATAAGTAGGCTTAAACACGCAGGCTCAGAGTTGATGCAGTTTTCTTTCCTGTGTTCCAAGCAGGCTTTTTCAGGATTCCGGCCTGAAAGGTGAACTGTGTATGTCACGGTTTAAAACTGGGCCGACTATTAAACGGACGACAGTGGCTCAAACGAGGACACTGTATAATCTCGAAAGTGTTTTGTGTGTGTGTGTATGTATATGCATATGGCATAATGTATAGCTCTGTCAATGTGGAGGAAGATATAAATAGCTGAATAGAAATATGAAGAATCTTCCATAGAATTCGAGACTCTTACAAATACTTTTGCAATTTTTTCTAGTGCATCTACATCTGTTCATGTGTCTATACCTATATGTAAAGCATCTGCTTTAGTGATTGAGACTTGTTTTGCTTTTACTTTACTTTTTCATTTATTGGAAATAATATTTATGTAAAAATGTTTCCTAATACCACATTTATTCCTCCAGGCATCATTTTGGGTTTAGGCTACTATTGCTTGCACAACTGTCGTTGGTGAGGATGAGATCCAATCTTGTGCCTTTATCCAGTCAAAATATATTTAACTCTGTGGGACTGGCAGGTGGCCAAAGGAATATGATAGCGGTTCCTGAAAAGTGCCGTTCTACCTTGTTTATAGAACTTAGGACAGAAAAATTGTACCTCTCTGTTTTCGTTGGTAATAGATTTTCTTCTGTTTTCCTTCTGTATTTTTTCCTAGGCCCAAAAAAAGACAGAAGGGCAAAGAAAATCGCCCTGCTCAAAGTTACAGACTCTGGCTATTACTTGAGTCTGGGGAACTCCATGCCGTATTGGCTCCCAGTACCTACGCGGAGTCTGAACAAATAGCTCACACTGGTAAACCTGCTGTTAAATTGATACCCAGGTTAAATTTAGACCAATTTTAGACTCAAGTGAAGTTTTGAACCTCCTGTGTGAACCTGTCTTGCCCAAAGAGTATGATGATGCAGCAGCCTTGATGGGAATGGCCAGCACCACGTGTGTTCGGCAGGCTCTGCTTCTGCCTGTGGGCTGGGGCAAAAGAAAGGTGGGAGGGTGGTAGGTGTGGACTAGTTTTGTTCTCACAGCTAACGTGCCGCAGTGCAGCAGGCTTTTTAAGTCCCCACAATATTTACCCACTAAAATGCAAGTGAAAAAACTGAAAGCAGGATCCTGGGAATCATGTAACATACAGTGTAAGGGTACGGCAGAACTGTACAGGAAACCTCGTGATGACTACTGGCACTGTAACAAATTGTTACTCACTACTTCCGCTGTAGTTCCCCTTTTGTCTGGATTTTGTCCTGAATTTGGCTTTAGCAGGAAGGGTCTACGAAAAACATTTCTAAAATGAAGCAGTGACTACTTCAGATTTTATTTATTTATTTTTAAGTATGCATGCCAGTGCTTCCAGAAAACATTTTCAAGAGGAGATAAAAATCAGGGCTTAATTTTTCATCCTTGTAACCTTATAATGATGTTCCTTTTAGTTCCTGCTGTTAAATTTTTATCACTTGTGTGGTTTTTCTGGTTCCCAACTGCACTGACAACAGGTTAGTAATCACCAAACCACAGCTCAGCTGCATTGAAAGCAAAAAAATGAAAACTGAAATGCAAGTGACTGGTACAGATAAGAGCCTACCAAAGTGATTCAGTGTATTAGTGCTCCTCGCAGCAGCCAGTGGTGCTGATCAATAACTGGTGCAGCTGCTCAGCTCACAGTGTCACCTCGTCTCTTAATAGCAACTTTCTTGAATTCGGTGTGCAAGGAGAGAAGAGAGGGAGTTGCATTTTTGCAGTGCATGGCTTCTGAAGGAGAAGAAAAGGAGAGAGGCAGAAGGAGGAATTTAATTAAATCAAAGCACTACGTGGCTAACATACGGCTGTTACAAGAGACTTCCTTATGAGAAAGGAAGGATTTCTACACATGTGTTGCAAGGGCTTCAGTAACAAGTCTTCTAAAGGGAAACAGAAGTGGCTTATGACATCATTGAAGGTAGTGATTATTTAAGGCAGTAATTCTTCATAAATTCATAAAATAAACCTAGCAGTGTTACAGGTTGCTGGAGTTTTCTCTAGGCGTGTCTTCTGCCCTGGGTAAATCAGCCCCTTTTCTGCCTTCTGGCCTATGGAGACATTTTTGCTGCTCCTGGTGGTTGCTGCCACGTCAGTCTCCCACTGCCACATGATCCTTCCAGGTCCCACGAACCCGCTTTTCAAGCTGGTCTTCACTTTGTTTCTCCCACGAAGCGACGTCCTAATGAATCTTATGTCCTTTTCATGAGGAAAAAACCCATTAAACTCCCTTTAACTGAGTTCTTTCTCTCTTTGCAGATCTTGAGAACTTCAAAACCAGAACAAGAAGCACGGTATCCGTCCGCCAGGGCCAGGGCATGGTGCTGCTGTGTGGACCACCACCACATTCCGGAGGTAAAGCAGTTTTCTTCTCTCGCTTTCAGCGGCAATTTGCAAGGTTTTCATTCTCAGGGTATGTTTCAGGAAGTTTAAAATGGCACACGTTAAAGGAGCAGGCTGGGCGGTGGCAGCCTGACTGAATCGGACACACTTGGGTGGTCCTATTGACTAAACACACTGGGACATCTCTGCTTGGCTGTAAGTGCAGAGCAAGAGCCTAATTTTACTGCCTATGACTATGACTAGGAGATGAACTGATGCAAACTAAAGCAATGTATGCATGTGTAGAAGACATGGCCAAGATCTTGTGCAACTTTTAGAAGCCTTTCTGTATGTGGCCTGGGTGTGTCTTCTGCAAAAAGGTTTAAGATTGCTATTAGAGCCACTTTTGTGCATTATCCTTTCATTATTATTTATTTTTTTCAAACACTCATTGTCACTGTTTTTGTCTCCTGGGTGCTCAAGATGTGTTAGCAGTTGTCCAGATCTCTCATGATCATGTATTTCTGAAATGGCAATACATACTCTTCCTACTGTTTTTACGGGAGGGAGAGGCAAGGGAGAGTGTCGTAAGAAAGGAGGAAATAACGTGCCAGCAAGTTACGTAGGGATGCTGAGGACACCACTGTATTCTCTGCTGATGTTCACACCTACACCTAGTTTTCTAGAATCCATAATCTGAAAGTCCACNTCTTCCTACTGTTTTTACGGGAGGGAGAGGCAAGGGAGAGTGTTGTAAGAAAGGAGGAAATAACGTGCCAGCAAGTTACGTAGGGATGCTGAGGACACCACTGTATTCTCTGCTGATGTTCACACCTACACCTAGTTTTCTAGAATCCATAATCTGAGAGTCCACACAGAATGATAGAGAAACTCTGGTACCGAAAGTCCCTGAAGGTTTGCCACTGTGTGCACTATTGTTTCTCTCTGGTGATACATTTAAATCCATTATTATTACAGAGACAGGTGCTAACTGTAACTCAGGGCTTGCTGAATGTCCAGAAATATAGACTGTGCAGAAAAGGACATAACCTGTCTTGACAGTCACTGGTATCTCTGGCGCCTCAGAAAGAGGCAAATTTCTGACTCTCATGGAGAAATGGAAAAGCTATAGTAGCAGACAGGCAAAAAAAACCCCGACCTGTGGTGTTAGAGTGGTCTTATCAACATGTACTCTGTAAAGTGTGCTATAGTTGTATTATAAAATGATTGCTCTCCTCTTAAAATCTTACTAATTTGCCATTTTTGCACCCATCGCATGTCATACTGTTTAGAATAGGAGCCATGGCATGTGTGTCCCCATATGGTTATGGCGACTGGTCCCCGTAGCAGTTAATGGACCTGTCCCATCCCAGGCCTGGCCACAGCATTGCTGTGCAGGTATCTTTGCATTGCGTTGCCCACTGTTCCTTGGTCACTGGCTCAGGCAGCGTCTCTGGTCTCACACTGTGCTTGAGCAGATAGGATCTGGGGAACATGCTGCAGACACCTGACCGGCTCATCGAGCGTTGCCTGGGGCTCAGCAAGGGGCGTAGGTTTCACATCTAGCCAAGCTGGGCTGGACGAGCCCTGAATCCTTCAGGCATTTGTGTCATGCTCTTCTGTATTCCCTGGGCATTTTTCATAGCCACATTTCTAACCTATCTTATCCTGGGGAGAGGAGATTCAATGCACAGGTGCACCCAGCAAGGGGAGGTAGGGTTGGAAGGGAAAGGAGGTCGTCTCTCATGGGCATGAAGGATATTTACACTCTTCTACTCTAGATTGTCTTAAGTACAGTAAAAGGACTGTAGAAATATATTGAGAATCTGGAGAACACCAAACACTTTGGTGTTAAGATTCAGAAGCTACATGAGTGTTTGGTGTTCTCCAGATTCTCAATGTATTTCTTTGTTACACAACAGTTAATGAGGAGATGAAAAAGACGACTACAATAGCTGCTGTCTGTGTCTCCCTGCAGTGATCTCTTCTGGCAGCGTGTGGTGCCTGCCAAAGGCTCTTCTCTGAGAAGAGCCAGTGTCGGTGACTCTGGTGTTCGTGTGAGAGGGTTTATGAGCAAGGCACTAGGAACACCAGCGTTTTCTCACTGGCAAAGACAAAATTTGGTAGAGAAAAAAAATAGATTCAAAGCAGAGTTTACAAATAGCCAATTAGAGTAAATAATGTAGCAAGTACTTTGGTGCTGTTTGCTTCAAAGAGGATGGTACAAATGGTTTAGAAAATGCAAACCAGTTGTTTCAATTTAGCACAAATTTGTTTTAAATGTGCCAGTGCTACGTTTGTTGGCTGACTTCCTGAACACTGTTACATTTATATGTATTTATATGAACGCTGTTACATTTATATTTTAAAAAAGTGTTATGGAATCAGTCAGTCATATCTCATTGCTGAATGCCATTTCAGGCATGGCCTGTGTGTGCCCGACAAGTGCTGTGTGTTCCACTAACCGCCGCGATCAACAGCCAGCTGTTGCGGCTGGCTCTTTCATCAGGGTTGGTACGTTGCAAACAAGTGGTCATCTTTTATGGATCTGTGTCCCTTTTAAAGAAATTTGCGATCCTGATTTGAAATCTGTCTGTCCTCATTAGCTGGATGAAAATTACCTGGCGAGCTGTTTGCTGTTAGGCTGCTTTTATTGCTCAGATAGAAGGAGAGAAGCGCTTCAGGAGCTGCTTCACTTGCGCTGACCAGCTGGCAAACATACCTACACAATTTATTCAGTTAAGGCCTCTCTCACCTTTTCATTTCAGATGCCACTTTTCCGTTTAGTTCAGAGATTCTCACGAGACTTTCAGTATCTCACATTTCTGATGTTCCTTACTTGAAGGTTGTTCTCGAATCTGTGATACCAAGGCCACAAAATTACTTGGTATCACAGCATCTAACTTTTATGAGAGTGGCTCCTACAGTGTTAACTATTCCCCAAAATTACACGCCCTCTGGTCTGTGTGGATGGAGGTTGCCCCTCAGCCCCTGCAGTTGGGTCTCATTGCCACATCTGATGAGGCAGCTGCCAAAGCTAGATGTTAAAAACCATTAAAAATAGGGGTTGTGAATCAGACACAAACTCATTTGCCGTTTGCAGTGTTGTGTGTGAAGGATCATTTTTAGCTTCATTTCCGTCATAAAGGAGAGGAGATTTAAAAAAGAAATATTTTGTAATCCTTAAACCCCGTTCATCTGAGTGCCTTGAATGTGAGGCTGAAGAGCGGTGCTCGCCCTCATCCTATCTCAAACTAATTGTGCTGCACAAAGGTGGATGGTATCAATAGGACAAGTTCAGGAAGGCCTGAGATGGTGGGGTACTGAGCTGCACTGCTCTGAAGAGCTGAGATGGGAGTTTTTATGCCCTTTTACAGTTCGAAGGACTAACCTACCCACACAGCTGCTCCTGTCGGCACCGGTGACCATGCGGTGCTGCCTCCCGTTTCTCCCCAGGCAAGTAGGCTGCCATCTCCTTAGAGGGACACAGGGACTGCGCAGACAATGCATAGATGAGGCAGGAATCCTGCACATTTGTCTTTGTCTCCTTAGCAAAGCTTCACTCTGCAGTTACTGAGAGTTTTGTGTTTTGACGCAAGAAATTTTTGCAGCACGAACACCTTGCGTGGAGATGTGGCGGTGGGTGGTGATTCATCTAAGCAGTGAGAAGGAAATTGTGGTACATTTGTTCAGGTGATTCAGGGGAAAGTTTTGGTCTGGGTGTGTATACTAATGGTACAAAAACATTCCAGAAAGTTGCTGGCATTATTTCCAGTTTGGGTTCAGTACGTGGAGAAGAGCATCTTACAGTGACGGGGAGGTAAGCGCATTTCTGGTGCCCAGAAAGGCAGAAAACTGAAGGGTAGTTATTTCCCTCAATCAGTTGGATGAGAGGTGACTTCCTACATGACCACTATCTGTGACCTGCTCTATTCCAACTAGAAAATGATCTTAATTGTAGCCAGATCCACAATTAGTCTAAATTGATACCATTACCATTTTGTAACTAAGCTGGGCTGGAGTTATGCTGGTTGTTGTTTTCTGGTTTGCACAGAAAGTATTTAATGGAAGGCCAAAATAGGTTCAGTTAATTCAGATTGAGACCTTTGTTCTGTGGGAATTAATCTTCTCTGTGGCAAGATTTTCTTTTAGTTTTCCTCCTCCTAAGGTTAGAAGTAAGGATGAGTTTTAAAAGTCGCAACTGCAAAGTTAATGCTTTTCAGTCATTTGCATAGCATTTCTGTTAGCCAGCTGCATGTCTCCCAGTGTAATTGAAGCTATTCGGTCTCTAGCAGTCACTGCAGAATTACCACCGCTATCTCCTGTTCCAGCTCTGGGCAGATGGAGCTTCGTAAGAGAATATCAGATATCAGAAGTAGCTGCATGTTGGAAAACTGCCGTGTTTCATCGGCAGTTTCCATCCCCAGGGTCCGAGGCAGTGTTTGCAAAGCAAAGCTGTAGAGATCAGTTCCTCCCAATACCCTGATATTCTGCCACTGGGATATAACATTGCAAGTATTTAACGTTGTAGTGCAACAGTAAAAAACATCCAGGTTAGAAGTGAAAAATAATATATCTTGTTGAAAGCGTGAGTGGCGTTAAGATAGAGAAAATGCAATTACTTATTTTGGAATTTGATTAGGACAGCAAACCTTACTTCATCATCCTTGCAAAAAGCTCCTGGAGACATTAATGAACAATGCCGAAGTGTAGGACTGTCTGGGGCGGGGGGGGCGGATCTACCTTTCTTTTTTATTATTGTTTTTGACTTTAGTTTCTGTTCTGTGTTGAAAAGGACAACTTAAAAAAAATTTAAAAAGTAAAAGCGTTCAGTCTGAAGGCAGCTGTTGCTTTGATTATCAGGGCGTTCACTAGAACTGTAAAAAAAAAAACCCAAACCAACAACCTGGCCGATTCCGGAGCACAGAGTTTAGGATAGCCTTCTGAGTGTCGGAGATGCAGGCTCAAGAATTTTTCTCTGTTGGGAAAAAGTTCCCAAGTGTCTGCGAAGAGCTCAGTGACAGTGTCTCCTCCATTTTGAGGTGGCTCAAGTGGCAAAGCTCAGAACCCTGCTTAACTGAAGAGATTGTATAAAAGAAGTAAATTAGAAGGGAATAATTTCCTGTCCACTGTTGTGTTGTTGGTCATCTAAGTCTTAAAAATTGTGGATTTTACTGAAATAATGTCAGTCTGCATCCAGACCCTTTATCCTTTCAACTGTAGTTCACTCTAATAGTTTGCTGCTTGGAAACATCCATGTTTAAAGAGCTGGCAGCTAAAAGTGAAATTATGTTGGCCTACATACATTAGTTGTTGAGGGTTTCTTTTTTTTTTTCTTCTTAATGACACCAAATAAAGAGCTTCCTACTGTTCAAATGTTGCAAGAAATTCATCCTGAAAATGAGTCCAAATGATTAACAAATATTTTCAGCATCATAAAATGGGCTGCATACAGCTTGCACAGAACAATTTCGACATCGCCATGTATTTTCCCAATTTTTAGTTTATATGGTTTGGAGATTCAACATATGAATCTAGGCTTCCCCCCACTCCGGTCCCCCAAGATCAAAATGAAATGTGTGTTTCTTGCAGCATGGTTTCAGCAGGGAGTTGCTATTTTGTCAGGTCAGTGCATCGTGGTGTTACATTTTGTTAAGCAGCATAATGATGCAATTGCCTCCTGTGATGAAGTGCTTGCTGAGTGCTGAAAATTTGGAAAATAAATGTTCATCTGGATCTTAGGACTGAAAGCCAGAATAAATGCAAATCAAACATTTGCTTCTGTCGTATTTTCTGCTCCTGGAGCAGTGGATGCCTGAGCCCCCAAAGCCAGTCCCGCCATATTTATGGCACCTTGTCTGTTAGAAGTTTTCCGTGCTTTTTCTTTTTTGTTTTTTTTCCCCCTTCCCCATTTGTTCACTTACGTGCACTAAATCAGTGTAAGAACTAGTAGAAACCAACCTGGGTTGTTAGCAGTTTTCTGAGATAATTACCCTGTGCCTGAAGGGTTTTGCTTCATTATTTCCACTGCTTTTTTAATCAAAGGCATAACGATGGACATGTGTCAACCATTCTACCTGTGAAGCTCTATGGAAAAAATAACGTATGAGTAAACATTGCTATGGGCACATGGCATTCGGAGCCTGTGTAACAGCACGGTGAGCAGCTGTAGGTATTTAAGTAGACAAGAGACAACAGTCAAAAATCCTAAAAGCATGTGTATAACTAAAACTTAGCTTTGGTTTTGTGGCAGCAAACACAGGAAGGGTCCCCAGTGCAGCTGCTGGCCACTGCCGCAGAGTTAATTAGGCAGTCCCCAGTAACTCAATCACAATAACAGGTTTGGAAAGGGGAGGAACATCAAAACTTTTCATGACAATTTTGATGAGACTAGTTAAGGTATCTCAGCATGTCTTAGAATGAGCTCTATAATTTGGATGCCGTAAAAACTGTGCTGTCTCACTTTACATTTTCAAAGTCCTGCTAGATCAATACTATTTGCTGTCACTCTTCAGAGGAGCTGTAGGAGTAATCAATGGGGGAGGGGTGTGTGCTAGGCAAAATGGAAAAAAAAAAAAAAACAAACAACACAATCTTTGGTTTGTCCAAAGTGTTTCATTCCATTGTGGTTTTAAGCCTTTTTATTACATTTAGATATATTTAGAAACCATGAAGCAATTCACAATGTAGAATAGAGTGTTCAATTGAAACTGTTGGTGAAAATGTTTTCTTTCTGAGAGGAGCTTTACAGGAGAAAGCAAGTCAGCTTTTCTTGTCTGTGTTTTTTGAGTATTGTTAAACCAATTTGGCAAGATCTATTTATTTGGCAAGATAAAGTTAGTAAAAAAAAAACAGAACAAAAAAAACCCTCCCTCAAAAACTAAACAAGCACTCACTTGTGTTTCTCAGGGCTCTGAATATGAGTTGCATTCCATCGGGTATATGCCTGAGAAGTATTTGGAGGTCGTGGTCCTTTTTAACTTTGTCTCCAAATTTGAAGACCAAAATATGACTTCGTGCCAAATAGTTCTTTTCATTGAAGTTTGTGGGAACTGAGTCATTTAGCTGCCACTTTTACTAGATTTATTTGATAGTCAGGGCAGGGTTAGTTAATTTTTTAACAACTACGGTTTTCAAATACCTTTTAACATCCCTGGCGTTTCATTGTGAGTCTAGAGATTAAAAAGATGCAATTCTAGAATGGGAACATTTCACTTGGATTGGTAGCGCACCCACAAGCACTCAGAACAAATGAGTCTGTAAACCCTTCCCCCTCCCTTCTTTGGGAAGATAAATGAGCTTGTCTTAGGATTTCCTTCACTCCCCCCGCCACCCCAGATTTTCTTTTGGTTCATCTTTAGAAAGATCTGTATACACGATGTTCTCATGACACTTGCCTTCCTGCCCTCAAGGGAATACCCTGTAGAGTTACGAGGTTGAGATTTCCAAGTCCTGTGAGAAATGGTGAATGTACACAGAGAGCTGGTAAAAATGATCTCTCAATTACTTGGTTATTTAAATTTCGTCTTCCCTTTGCATTCCCTAGAGGTATGCCTTACTCTGAGATCTCTCTGTCTGTTCCCTGTACCACCACTCATCACATCTGTAGCATTTTTATTCTCACTCCTCCTAGTTTATCTCAGTAACCTGTGGATTAGCTGATTTAGTTTAGTAATCTGTGGATCATCTTTTTCAGGTAGCAAAATGCTTAAATATGCAGGTGGCAACCTGCTGGCATTTCTACAGGACATGTCTCCTCCTGCCCACTTGCTGAGGGCCGCTACCGATGTTCCTAGTAACCCAGGAACTGAACCTTCCCAACACAACTTCTGGTGCTGAACCTCAATTTCCTGGACACCTTGTCCCTCTGCTCCTTGCTGCGGAGCCAGACAACCTTCCTGAGCACCTGAGAACGGTGTATCTGAGTGAACAAAGGCAAGAGTTAAAGGAAAATAAGCGTTCTGTCTCTCTGCAGTGCCCATGTTCTCAAGTGAAAGTCCATCTTCCCAAAGAAGAGGGTATTCATTAAAGCTCCGTTGTTCAAATAACTCTTTCCCATCTGATGCCATTGTTCCTCTTGGAAACACAGCCATGTGGTCTGTGTCTGTGAGCTGAAACGTTGACAGAGAATTATTCTCACATCTTTTCACATAATGGATGTGTTCAGGTTTTCTCGTTCTCTCCTGCCTTTTTTTTTTCCCCAGTAGCTAGGAGAACTTTTAGTTCTGTTGCACTGCTTAATCAAGTAGAACTAACTAAATTTTAGCATTTGACAGAAGAGATGGCAATTCTGATTTCATCTCAATCTCAGCCTTTCATGCTGTATGGGAGGTAGTGAAGTGTAGACACCAGCTGTGTTTTCAGAAAGCACTTTACTGATTACAGTGGTGCTAAGACCACTTCTGTGCTCTGCAGAAAAATGATTAGTGCGTGCTTATTCGTCTGGTCAGCTTTTCTCTCCTTTTAGGTTTGGGATTTGTTTTTTTTTTAAGAGATGATGGACTGGAAACAGTGAAAATGTTTTGGCCGTAAGTATGGCTGATGGCCTCTATTACATGATGAATAGTTTGAGGGATTTGCCTCGTAAATTATCTAGCGCACAAATCACATCTCATATTCTCTCGTGCTTATACAGCCCCCACTGCATAGTACAAGGAGGAAGAGGAAAAAAACTGGGAAAACTAATCAGGACGGTGCTGAAGAAAAAAAAGGCAATTATCAGCCATTTTCATACCATCAGAGGATCAATGTATGGGGCTTTCACCCCACTCCCACCCCCCCACACCACCCAAGCAGTGCTGCGCAGCAGGGAGTGATTTGGAACAGAGTTTTCTTCAGTTGCTGTTAAGTATATGTGCCCTTTACTCCTCGTCCTATAGAGTCAACCTTAGAGTTGTTTCTCTCTCTTCTTTGAAAACTGTCATGCTGCCCTTTCCTTTGTCACTTATGAAGAATTAATACATTATTAATAAATGTTTAGAGCCATTGTTGTAACAGTGGGAACAAACATTTGTACCCTCCTTTGGTGTCCTTACAGTCAATAGTAAACAAAGTTTATCTTAAACCTTCGGAAAACAGTCAACCTTGAAAGGGGTAACAGAAAGGGAAGAAATTACTCTAGAAATAGCACACAGACAAAGAGGCCAAGGACATTTCCACCTAACATCTACCTAAAAGCAGGGGTTTCTTTCATTCTGTCCAGGCAGCAGCAGTGTGTTCTGCCTACTCTGCAACATTTCTGCCACTGCATGAACGCATCTAGCATTTCTGCTAGATGACCAGTTCAGAATGGCTTTGGGCAAGAGCCTTGAAGCACATGTTCCACTAAATGTTAAATCAGCTTCTCGGTACCAGATCTTTTCCATACGGTGCAATCCCATTAATATGAAATCTTTAGAGGAATGGAAAGTTGAATCCTACAAGTTCTATTACTTTTCTGTATTTGTTAGCATGAGAATCCTTCTCATGCCATATTTCTTATGAACATCTTATGTCCCCACTCCACTATAGCAGCCTTAATATTCAGCCTTTATTTTCCTGTAGTTTCGTCCAGTGTGGCATGCCCAGAGCTTTTTAAAATTGTGCTTCTTGCACGACCCATATGCCCCGGACTGGGCAGTTGCCTCTTGCCAAGCAGATTGCCAAAGTGCAGAACTACCCCAACCTTCTCCTTATTGAGGCATTAATAGTTTCTCCTCTTTCTCTCCTGTCTTTGTGTCTCCTTAAGTCTTTGCTGCTTGGTCAGATTTGGTACCAGTTAGTGAGAAGCTAAATTAGAGAGGAGTATCTCACAGATGGGTGGGCAATGTGGTTGTAAAAGTTCCATTTCTCTAGGAAACTAAGCAAAAAATCTGCTAAGCTGGTTGCGTGTTGGTTCAACTATTTGTCAAAATGCTGCAAGGTCATTGAGCAAGCCTTTCATGGATCACTCCAAAGGTTGGAGCAAACATATGAGCAGGTAAGCTGTCCCTTGAGGCTGGGAAAGATAAAGAAAGAGTCAGAGACATATTTTTTATTAGCACAGATCCTGATGCTTTCAACTCATTTGAATGTGGCAATAGCAGTGGGGTTGATGTTGGCAGACGTGGTACATGCGGCAGCAGGAGGTGTTGCAGATCCCTCTGGTTTGTGGGGCAGGAGGTAAACCTTGTTGTGCATGGGTGATTCTGCTTGCAGAGGGAAGGCTCGATTTCCAAACAAACAGGAAAATGCCACAGTAGGGTGGTGTTCTCCACAAGCTGGGGCTCAGCAGCTCGCAGGTACCTTTCCTGGAATAGGAAAAAATGAAATTCAAACAGGATTTGTCTAGATATGGGAGGAAGATGCAGTGTGCATATTAGAGATGTGTAAGAGATGGAGAAGACTGTGAGGAGAGCAGTGTAGCATCAAAAATATCTGAATCTATTATCAATTTCTTATCTTAATAGTGACTGCCACTCAAACGTCCCCATACAGTAGCCAAATTTCCATGACCAAAGAAGTGTCAACATTTTAAAAGTGGCTTCCAGAGCATAAGCTGTGAGCTCAAAAAACCTCCAAGTGACTTATCTCGGGCCAAGAACCAGAAAATAACTTCCCCGACCCTGCCAAATCCTAGCGCCTTGCAACGTAACTCCGAGGCGAGGTCCCCGCTCGTGAAAAGTGGAGTGACGCTTCTGAAAGCTGCAGCTGAATCTAAGCAGCCTGGCAACATTTCTTCTTGACAGCCCAAAATTCACTCAAGGTATCTCTTTCCATAGCAGCATTACAGAGAGCAGGTGAGTCATGAGGCTTCCTCACCAGCTCTGGGGGCTGCAGGAGAGCGTAATTCTTCTGCATCTGGTTCCATATGTTGAAGATTATTACAGTTCAGCAAAAATGGGTTTCATTAAACTTAAAATCAGGCATATGAAACTCTCATTTAAATAAGAAGTGATTGAGAGTTGTAACTTCCACTTAAAGTGCATCTCCCATCATTTATTTTTTATCCTATGCCACAGTCACTGTTTAAATTATTAAAAGCAAGAGTAAAAAGCTTCTCAGGAGATAGAAATGGATTAGATTAAAATTAATCTGACATAATCCTTTCTCTAAAACTGCTTATTTGAGTGCGTGCACAAGTTTATCGCATGTTTGAGGATAAGGGAGAAGGATAAATTCTTCCATAATTCAGGAATGCTTTGGCTTGATATTTCTGACAGCACAGAGAACATGCAGTGCTGTTTTAATTGAGAAATTTATGAAATTAGAAATGTTTGCAATAGCACAAATGCCAAGCTCATTTTAGATTTACACTAATTTAAGCACATGAGTTGGCATACAGACCCAAATTTTCAACCAGTATACGTCATTTATCACTTTCAGTGTTAGCGTCACTGCAAGCTTCCTACCAACCACCTATGGTTATATGTTCGTGCCCCGGCTGGACAGACAGGCAGTGAGGTGGGATGTCTGGGGTTGGTAATGCACGCTGCCCTCACAGAGAACTGGAAAGGAAGAGGTTCAAGTCTCCAGAAAAGACCTTGGAAATACCGAAATAATAAGGAACATGACATTAATGGATTTTTTTATTTATCAGTGACAGCTCGTGACATCTCTAAAAAGAAATCATCTGCAAGCTAGTCATGTGGTTTATTCCCCTGTTCAGTTGCAGTCTCCACTAAATGAAGATTGAAATGGTGTTGAAGGGAGGTAGAGCCAGCAGGGGCTGGCTAAAGATGAGTGAAATCTGTCGTCTGACAGAATTCAGTCAATAAGCATTTATTGAAACTTGTAACGTCTTGTGATCTCTTTATAAAATAAATTGGAGATCTGAGTCTAGCGCTCAGGCTCTACTGACCGCGTTGCAACCACCCTTACCCTCCAAAGCCAACTTTAGCTGGTGTTTTGAGACAAAGCTCTCAGAAGCGGCCAGGGAGGCTGATACACTTCCAGCTTCCTTGAGATGGTCATAGCAGAAAGTGTGTTGTTGACACAAACACAGCATTGATGTATCTCTGCTTTTGCAATCAAATTTGAGTCTCCAGATCTCTCAGTGCCTCTAGTGCTTCGTGTAAGTCAATAGCCCTGTCTGTGTGAGCACTCCTTCCTATGGGGGTCGTGTTTTGTTGTTGGAAAATAAATGGAAGTACTGGTTTTGGCATTTTCTGTTACCTGATACATACGTCTTAATGTGCAACCATGATGTTGTTTTCAGCTGATATATATCAAAACACTGTTTATCTATCAAATATGTGAACAGAATGTTTTTCTCCTACGTATGACAAGCAAGCGCTACAGCATCACGTAGTGGTGGCTGGCTGTGCAGAGATCTCCCCTAAAGGACATACCTCCTGCACTGCTTGGCCAGATATTTTGGCCCTGGACTTCATTGTAATATTAATTCATTGCAGTAAGAAAATTCTTCACAACGAACTTCCTTTTTTTAAAAGTTTGATCTAATCTCTTAAAGCTACAGTAAGAGGCTGATCAAAGGTAGTGAAAGCTGGTATTAAAGGATTAGCTAGGTCACATTGAAATATGTTTTAAAACAAGCCCAGGGACCTTTAGCTTTACTGAAGCAAGTGCAAAAAAAAAAAAAAAGATTTTTAAGCTAACTCTATCTGACTTTAAACAGAAAACAAATTGATGGATTAAATCTGAGTCATTCCTTAAGGTGATATGTGTAGCACTTCACGTAGAACAAGCCTGGAAAATATAAGCAACGATTGAATCTCTCACAGCAAAAACACGGTGCAGAATTAAAAATCGGTGTAAGCATCATTTATGCACGCGTCCAGGTTACAGCATATTTATTCTCGTTTGATGTTTGTCTATAAGTAATTAGCAGCTTCAGTCCAGACCCCTTTATCTTTCTTTCTAGCCGATCTCTCCTCTCTCTCCTTTCCATTTGCTTCTGACAGTATCTGCCATGGAGGCACTTTATCTCTGGCTGTCAGGTGAAGACGAGTGTTTCCTTGGGAGGATGTTGATGCTACTCTGTGGACCATATCAAGCTATTATTCTTTTTTTTACCAGAACTTCCTCATTGAAATAAACGCAGAACAGAGAGAGCATCGTACATATCTATACATTTCGCAGTGGGAAAAGCTGTGAAATCATGTAGGCTTGAATTGGTGTCACAGGAGACTGAGCACGCATCTCCTGGCTTTCAGAAGTACAGTGTTGCATGATTAGTAGGGGTAAAGGTTGTAGCAAATCTATAGCTGTTTGCCCACTTGTGAGTGCTTTCTGCATTGTTGCTCTTTTTTAAGGTTGCCTTGCTGTAGTTGCTTGGCACGATACATTGCACACTTGGTAGGATATTTCTGTAATCTTTATTTCACTGTGAATTAGCAGCCATGACTACCATGGGTTCTCCTTTGTGGCGGGGGTGGTGGTGTTTCATTCCAGGATTGCCCATTCCTTAGCAGAAATGAGCTTCAGGTTCCTAATTTCCTTCTTCAGTGGACCAGTATCTCTCTTGGCGGGTCCAGCAACCCAACTTTTCGAGTGTCTGGAGTGTCGTTGGTTGGTGCCTTTCAAGGTTGCATCTGTATTGGGAAGGGGCATAGCTGTGGGGACTGACCCTTCCTGCAGAACCTGGTTCAGGAGCAGCTGGGTTGAGCCTAACTCCAAAAATTTAAGTTTAAACTAGGGATGCATGAAACTAAGTGGCATCAAATCTAATCCTGGGCAAGGTTCACCAGTTTCAGAAAACACCGAACCTGGTTCCCCAAAGGTATCATAAGCCCTTTTGACAAATACAGGATGGATTGATTTGTGGGTTTCTTTTCATGCAAGACCAGGCTGAGCTGTAAATTTCTATAGACAGATTATGAAATTTGCCAGATTAACAAACGTACAGTTTCTTCTAAAACGTGCCAGCCTGTATGCTAGATTGGTGGGGGTGCAGGAGGGTGTCTGCTGCCTGTCAGACATTTTTGAAATAGGCTTGTGTATTTAAGTGGTAAATATAACAACTCAGGACCCTCCATCTCGTAACATTTTCTATTCAGTCGTAGATAAAGGCTGCTGTTGATTTTTTTTCCCTGAGAGAACTTGAAGTAAAAATTAGTCAAAATCCCCAATGGCATGGTGCAGTAGTCATTAATGTTCCCGGTACCATGGCAGCTGGCATAGCCAGCCATCGGCTGGGGCTGGAAGCTGTTTGCAAGAGATAAGCCAGGTCAATTGTGTACAGCCATCAAATATTTAACTATTTTCGAGAGAAAAATGGAGATGGAGCAGATACAGCTGATTATTGATTAGGCTTCAGGTAATGAAGACCTCTCACCTTTTTAATTACCCATACATGAAGCTGTACATACTAGGCGAGTGTGGAGTCGAGGTGCTGGGAAGCAACCACAGCCCTGCACGCCTTGCAAATTGCTGTGAGGATGAGTCTGACATAGAACTTGGCTGATTTGTATGTTTTCCTCATTCTTACACGCTTCTGACTCATTAATGCACATGCCATGGATTTGTACATTTGCACTGTTCATGAGCGGCAAACTGTGACAAGCGGCATTGGAAATGGCATGCATTGCTTGTATTTTTGTGCATGTATGTAGACACATGTATCCAGATTTTCTGTTACCATAAGCCAGCACTGACAAACACGTGGGCACAGTTACAACAATAATTTCACACACACGCCAAGTAGAAAGGGGCAACTTGCCGTTACTATTAGCACATGGTTGGGAGATGCTGACAACACAGCCTGCAGTACAGTCCTGTTCCCTGCCAGTGTGTGTTGCCTGACCATATCGGAAGTTGTACGCTGTCTTGGACAGAGATGTCGTAGTTATCATGCCTTGGGTTGGAGAGATGACCTCTCAAAGTCTTTTCGTTGCCTTCCATTATTTCATGTCTTTAAAATGATGCCCATCATCGCATATGGCCACTGACAACAGTGACTAGTGGCACTTTCATACTCTTCCAAGTTAAATTCTGCAAACAGATTCGCTAATATTAGCAAAGATGAAGGGCACGTGCTTTTTTCCCGTCCCGCCTGGCAAGGATAACAGATTGCTTTGTGGGCATATGATTGACAGTCTGGCTGCTGAGTAACTGCGTTGTCAGGTTTAGCATAGATGGGGGTTCATCCAAAAATGTGTTATTAACTTTAGATTAATCTTGTTCATTATTCATTATTCTTTTTTATTAAAACTTGCATTCGAGGCACAGAAGCTGTGATGTGGTGTGGCTGGGTGGCCCTGTGTGGTGGAGAGGGCAGAGCACGGAGTCACGGGGAGAATTACTGAATGAGGTTTGCATCCAGATTGACTCCTTTAAATTATTTGGCAATTATTTAAGAGGAGAAGATAAAAAATTGATCCAAAGTGCTAGCAGGGCAGTGAAACAGTCTATAGGCCCACAAAAAAGTGTGTACAGTGCATAATTCATGTAGCTTGACTATTAAAATAAAACTGTGAAAGAGAAAAATGGTCAAAAACTCCAGAAACTGCAATGTGGCTGCCAGCAGACGGCTGGTATGGGTGGAGAGGAGCCTCGGGGGTTTGGACAGTGCCACGTACATGGTATATTGTGCCAGGGATTCATCTTTCCCTGATAATCCTCTTTCCTCTTCCCCAGTGCGCTCTTCAGACAGCGTGCTTTCCAGCTCATGTTACGTTATTCATGGGGCTGCGGATGTTGATTGCTTAATCAAATCACAGTGAAATTTGAAATTATGAATATCCCCTACAAACAGTCAGCAAAACTTAGTAAGCGAGATGAGAATACAGAATGAATTCACAGGACACTGATCAGATAATCAGTTACGCTTTATCATTGCCCGCATTTATAGTAACCATCAAAACACTCTGTTAGTACCACTTAAGAGAGGTTTGAACACCAAGGAATGCAAGCAATCAGAGCCGCAAAAGAGAAGTCTACAAATTATTCACCAAAAATCAGTCTTTTATGAAGTTTATACAACATTGCTACTGACAGAGACATTACCCACTCGAGCCCGTCACAGGGTGCAGCCACAGAGGTGCGCGAACGTGGCGTTAACGGGATGTGCTGGGCTTTGTCCCACAGCTGTGTTCTGCCGTGGTGAAGTCTTGCACCAGGCCTCATTGCAGGTGACTGAAGCTACAGATGGCCAGGTTCTTCCCTCACTCCGTTCANTTACCCACTCGAGCCCGTCACAGGGTGCAGCCACAGAGGTGCGCGAACGTGGCGTTAACGGGATGTGCTGGGCTTTGTCCCACAGCTGTGTTCTGCCGTGGTGAAGTCTTGCACCAGGCCTCATTGCAGGTGACTGAAGCTACAGATGGCCAGGTTCTTCCCTCACTCTGTTCAGGGCAACGTTGTCCTATTTCTGTATACATGAAAATCATGTCTTGGCCGTACTTGGATATGATTTTGCGATGGGAATGTCTTTTATGAACTGGATGGGGGGGGCATATTGGGTGAAGTTGGAGTTTTGTATGGCAAAATGTTATTATAGTATCTGAATAGATAAAATAAAGAGCAGGTGTGAATGTTTGGCACTTCCTAGCCTGCAGTGCAGCAAATGCTGGAAGGGGAAGAAGGGCTGGGCTCATGCGTGCGTCAGCTTCTGTAATGGAAACCCGAATTACGGCAGGCACAGACGGTAACACACACGGTGACTAACACACACAGAGCCAAGAAACACATATCTGTACTAGAATCATATAAAAGCATAATGCTACTGCCAATTCCTTGCTACCACCAGTTGCACTGCAGTAGCTGAGGGCTGAAGGGAATAGCTGCTCTCCAGAAAAAACTTCCAGTGACTTTGCTGTTGCTGTCGGCTGTGTCCGGAAAGGCCCCGTCTATGACAGGGAAAGCAAAGGTATGGAGTAAAATAGACAGCAAAACTTCAGCACTTCCCATATATAATAAACAAGAATAAATTGCATTTGAAAAACAAAAAAAGCAATCATAATTTTATGGAACTACATGCTCAAGGAAAGTGCAAACCTAACTCACAGAGCTGTATTCAGTGTATCTGATTTAAACTGTCATTGATAACATACTGGGATGAGCCTCACCTTTCATTTCAAAATGTCTCAAAGTTATGTACTGCTCTTCCGAAATGCTGTACTACTGCAATTATAGTTTGCGTTGCTTGGGACTGTTATGAAGGGAGGATTTTCTGAATTTCATATTTGTTTCTTGCCATGTGTAATGAACCATAATTCTTGCACATCAGGATTTACAGGAAATGCTGCAAGTCTTTTGTTTCACATTGAAAAACAGTTCCCGCCTGTCCAACTTGAGAGTGACATAGTAGGTGATAATGTAGAAATTATAGGAATTATTAAAGATTGGATTAATCTGTGTAACTTTCAGTAATGCCTATAAAAGCAATAGTGTATTGTACCACACTGTTCTTACTAAAAATGATAAATGATCCCCCTTTTTTGGCTAATACTAATTTCAAAATTTCATTCTTCTATTCAGCTTTATGGTTACCATAATCTTGATGTTTTAATAGCTTTTCCCATAATAGCTACAGAGACCTTTATAAGCGGCAGCCCTGACGTTATGGAAGAGACTTTAGAAAAGTAAAAATCAAGAAAAGAGTTTCTTGTACTAAAAGGCAAAGACAAAATAGTATGCATGCGACAAGACAGAAGACCAGATAACATTATTTTGACAAACCATACGGTCTAATTATAATAATTACTCATAGCAGAATTTCTGTTCAGCTCTCAGTACACTTTTTCACCACTTGCTATCATTTAGAGAAAGTTTAAAATTTACAGTGTCTTTAGCTTTGTTTTTTGTCTTGAGCAGAGAGTATTCTGGGGGCAGCATAGGAGAGACTCACGCTTTAATAGAGTTTATCGTTGAATGATTTAGAAAAATGATGAGATCTGAACGTGATCGGGAAAAGCAGACCCAGGAGGGCTGCGTGCTTTGCCAAGCAAAAAACAAAATCCCAGACAAAAGCCATGCAGCAAGGCACAGAGATGCAACTTCTACTACTTGGCATCTCTCATTTCATCCGGGGTGAGTGAAGGCGCTGGGCTGCATGGCAGCGCCCCGGCGGGCTCAGCTTCTGCAGGAGCGCAGCTGCCCTCTGCCCCTGCAGAGCGCCATGGGGCTGCCAGGTTTCTCTGCTGCGGCCCTGGCCAGTACCTCATTTCTTGTTGGGGGTTGAGGGGGTGTTTGTCTGCACTCTAGTAATAAAATTGAAAAGGCGTATTTTAAACGTCCTAAATCTCTATCCAAGAGGCTTGAATAATTTATTTCCTTTTTAATTGCTAAAGTTGATGGCAACTGCTGCCTGCTCTAAATTTTGTTAAACCGTCGTATTTAGCCATGCAGTAGTGGCAGAGGCCTATTTTTAAATATTCACTGATCGTTGTATGTGATACAAGGTATGTGTTTGTGGTTAGTACGCTTTGTCCTGAATCACAGAGGTAGTCCAAGTATCAGGGTTCACTGTGGTGCACGGAGGAGCAACTGGTACGAGTCTCTGAAAGGGACAAAAGGAGTGAAGAAAAAGGCTTCTGGCTTATTTTTTGGTATCACTGCCACGCGCAGTTAAGTAAAACAGCTTTGCAAATAGCAGCTTGAGTAAAAGGCTGTTGGTGGAGCTTTGAATCAAGACCGTTCCTGTCTGATGTTGCATAGATGGATGTTTGAGGCTTATAGCCTGCCTGCCACATATCATGTTCTCCTGCCGATCACTAGCCCAGAGACATAAATATTAATGGTAAGTGTACTGTGCTATCCTCTATGTGATTGAGGCTCTCCTGAAAGCCTCTACTGCAGTGGCAGGGGAGGGAGCGTGAAGAAGAGGTTAATGGTCTGCTGGTGGGCAGGGCGCTTTCCTGCCATGTGTCTGATCTGGGAGTGATTCGCAGTTCTGCACAGTTGTGCCCAGCGCTCCGACCATCCATCTCGGCCAAAGTCAAGTCAAGCTTCTGCTGACATGCCTGTGTGCTGCCCACCTTCACCTCCGCTGCTCTTCATGAGCCTGAATTTTGCACAGGCTCCTTTACAATAGGTGAGTGATGTTAGCTGATTTAGGACGCTCTTCCCCATCGCTGTTGTCATTGCTCTGGACCGGCAGAGCAAATACCTAGCAACTTGTGACCTTGTGCACAGAAACATGCTTTCTTTTGGCAAAAAGGAATCCACTTTCCTTCATCTAGTATGTGCCTATGGTGGTGGTCTGGGTATCCCAAGTATGCGTTAGAATGGATTTGTGTAGGTTAAAAATGCTCTTCACGTAGTTGGTAGAGCAGGAAAAGATTGAAGGTTCAATCTGGTGATGGCTTAATGCAGGGTGATAGACCCTTTGTACCAAAACTGTACAAGTGACTTCTCCATCCTCCTGGCCTTGCCGACAATCATTACAGAAATGAAGATTTGCCACCCAAAAATCGTCATCTCATTCTGATCTATCGTGGAAATCCAGGATGTGAGGACAATAAAAGAAAGTACAGTATCAAACTATGATACAGGTCTTTGCAGTGGATAGCCAGGGGTGCTCCGCTCCCGGCAGTGGGATGGCAGCTGGCAGAGTTTCTGCTTGTCTTTAAAAACAGCAAATATCAGTCAGAAATCTTTGGATAATATTCTGTGTTTGAGAGACCTACCTGAATGTGCTTTAAACGGGAAATTAAAAGCATTGTAAATTGGGCAAAATTAAATGAAAAGGGCCCCAAATTAGAAAGGAGAAGTTTGTAATAAATTCCTTAAGGATGTAGAGTCTAATGTGTAATTAGAGAACCACAAATTGCCTGTTACTGCTCATTCTTTGTACTGAAAGACTCCGTGTCTGTGAGTTCGGTAAATGTTTCAATCATGCACAGTCACCAGGAGCCATCTCAAACTGTATTTTAAGTGTCTGTTTACACAGTTGTTACAAATTGCCTATGGGATGTGAACTGTCTATCACTTCCAGAGCAATTAGTATGTGAAACCTTATCAGAAGAAATCCGTCAAATTTGAAAAGCCATAAATGTTGCACTAGGTTCTCTAAGGAAATCAAAGTGAGTTTGATATAGTATTTATTTACATGTTGCTACACAAGCAAATGCACTTATAGATGCTCCAGTCTGCGTTATTCCCTGTGCTCTATATTCCATTAGTCCCACGTTATTTGAGAGAGAGAGAGAGAGAATTATCCAGTTGTTCTAAATATTATATAGCAATAACGGACTGCTCCGGATATCTAATTCTGTGTAACTCGGATAGTTGTATTTTTCTGGACAATGATTTGTTGTAATGAAAGGAAGGCAGAGGTGTAACATCTGATCTTCACTATGTTCCTCAGTTTTATGTAGCCAGATTAATAGAGTTTGAAGGTGGCTTTTGGGGATTTTGATGCTCTAGAAATAGGTCTCCTTTAGTTCCCCCTGCGTTGGATTCCTCTGTGTGGAGGAATCCCAGAGCATCACCATTTTGGTGCCGTCTTTGGTCAGATCTCTGTACTACTGCGCAGCTTTACGTTTGCCTTCTGCTCTCCTGTGACCTGCTAACCCAGGATTTCCAGCCTGGCACTCAGCTCAAATGACGCAAATAATTCGAGACTTTTAACTAAGGCAAAGGCTAAGAAAAGCTGCTACAACGATTAGAAGATTGGAAAGCCTGTCTTGAAAATGAAGGCAGAAGGGCTCTTGATGGCTCTCACCAGTGAAGAGGCAAGAACTCTTTAAGCGAAAGGCATCATTAGCCCAGAAGCACATAGCTATAGACTAGTGATGAAAATATTTAACCTGGAAATTAGAGGGTTCTTAGCAATTAAAGTAATACCAATTTACAACAGAGAAGTAGGAGCCAAAAACCTTGCTGCTTCTCAGGTATATTTATGAATGGGACTGCGTAACCTCCTGGGGAAGGATAGGGTGGGACCCAGGGGCTGTTGATCCAGACAGACCTTCCCAGTTCTGTGTTCTTCTGAGAAACGTGTGGTCTGTTCACCATTCTGCAATCGATGCAAAATGTTGTCAGACTGCAGAGCTCGGAAGGCTTTGGTGGAAACCTGCTGTGTGAAGATCCGCTCAAATGCAAATGCCTCTGTGCATTCCAGGGCAGTGATGCTTATTTGCCTATTGCTGGATGCTTCTGGAGTATGTTACTTGTTATTTGTTAATTGTTCACCAAGAGTAAATTAAAAAAAAAAAACTTAACTACTTGCAGAAAATAATAAGCCAGCTGAGTAGTGGTACCTTGTTTGCTCTGAGTATACTCTTGACATCAGCATGAGGTTACTTATAATTAGATGCACACGTGTAAATATAATGATTAGATATTCCCACATAAACTTAATTATCATATCTTCCTAAAAGTCTAAGCAGGCCTTTTATAATCCTGTTGTTAAAAATAAATAAATAAAAGCCAACAATTTGCATTCAGCTCTTTGTATATGTAAACAGTGGAACATGAGGGCAGAATATATTTTCCAAAGTACCTAATGGTAGTTGAGGTCAATTACAGTTATGACTCATTAGAGTATTAAACTAAGAACATGCTTTTTAGTGTAATTAGTGTTCCCTTAGAAAACTACAGCAATCTTGTGTTCACTTTAATTCTTGAAGCATNTGTAAACAGTGGAACATGAGGGCAGAATATATTTTCCAAAGTACCTAATGGTAGTTGAGGTCAATTACAGTTATGACTCATTAGAGTATTAAACTAAGAACATGCTTTTTAGTGTAATTAGTGTTCCCTTAGAAAACTACAGCAATCTTGTATTCACTTTAATTCTTGAAGCATTTTCAGGATGTTTGGGTGTTAAGTCTCAGGCAAATAAAATGGGGTTATATTGCATTAATCCCGCTTGCAAACTCTGCAACCACATGCAGCATCTCTCTCACTTATTTTTTTTATTGCTCAAATAACTTCTAAAGATGCCTTGTAAGACACAGAGTACTATCTAATTGGTCATATAGAAGATTACAGCTGCTTAATTTAGTGTTCAGTTTTTTGCTGATTCAGAAATTTCAAATGAATAAAATGTACAGTGTGTGGTAACGCAGCTTGGCAGATCCTCCTCTGAACTGTCATTAAAGGAAAAAAAATTATAAGAAAGAATAAAAGAAAAGTGATGAGTCAGGCTGAAATGTTCATGACAAAAAGGTGAGATTCTTGTAAAATGCGTTACATTCTGGACTGGAAGAGCTTGAAGGAGCATCAAGAATATTAGGTGCGTGTGTAGGCTCAGAAGTGTCGCAGTTGGAAATTTATATTTGTAGCCATAAAGATGAGAACTTGCAAAAGGTTAGCCTTTTTATCATTTCATGGGCTGTGATATACTCAGTTTCCCTAAGTAAAGGGAGCAGAGAGAAAATCATATTTGGGGCTCCAGCATCAGACTGTGCCCCGTGAGGATGTGCATCCTGTCACTAACGCTGGTGGAACCTTGTGCTTCCAGAGCTCACCTACGCGTGGATCTTCAATGAGTACCCGACCTTTGTACACCAGGACAATCGGCGGTTTGTTTCGCAAGAGACTGGGAATTTGTACATTGCGAAGGTGGAAGCTTCGGACGTGGGCAACTACACGTGCGTGGTGACAAACACGGTGACCAATGGCAGAGTCCTGGGTCCTCCCACCCCGCTCATCCTCAGGAACGACGGTAGGACTTGAAGGGGAGGAATTGAGGGCTGGGGTTGGAGAGTTTGTTTTGGGTATTTTTGACTGGCTGTCACCCAGAAATTAAGAAATGACCTGAAATACTCATATCAGAGTAAAGGGAGAAATTTTCCCCTCAGAGATTCAGTGAAGGTGGAGACCTCTGCTTTAGCTGTGGTTCAAAGTCATAGACAGTGAGGGGGTTTATGATGCCGTGGCTGAGGTTGCTCTTCCACCACTGGAATAACTCTCAGTATCAGACGATAATTATAAAAGCAAAAACGTGATGACACTTGGAAAAAAGACAGTTTGGATATACTAGTTTTGCTCATTTTATGCTGCCCAAAAGTGAACAAAAGCACTTTATTGTTTCAGTAACTGCTAGTTCAGGCTGTATTTCCCAGCAGAATTAGTGCTATTTTTAGTAGTCTGCACAATAATACAAAAAAGCGAGAAGAAACCAAAAGAGGATTTCTAAATTTATACAAACAATTGATTTGTATCACAGTCATTTTTCAGTAAACAAGAAAAATAAATTTGCATGTTAATTTGCAATTAAAATGAATTAAAATGTGTCTGTTTAAAGGATAACAGTTAGGACATTTGTTCCAGAAATAGAAATGCATGATTAGAAACTTCTAGAAGATCTGTTGTCACCTAGTAGTATTTGACAAAAATTCCGTGCTTGAAAAATACGAGCTCATTGCTGCCAGCCTCCTGCCCGTAGCCATCCCCTTCACATTAACCCAGTTCCTGCAGATGGGGAGTTTGGAAACTTTGTTGGTAATGAGAAAGTGCCGCGGTTAGGCTGGGAGGGTTGAAGATGGCTGCTTCTCCAGGTCTCTGCCAGATCTGCTCTCTGAAATGCAGGGGAGGCTGCGTTTCTATAAACACAGTCGTGGTAAATCAATCCCTCTGAGCCCAGAGAAAGTCATGTAATGTAGGAAAGATAGAGGACTATTTGAATTTGTCTCATACTAATGTTTTCAGTGTTGAAGAAGAAATATTTTTAAGTATTACATTAACAGGACTTTTATGCAGACCTTACCTAGCTAGAAGTGCTTCCATTTATCACAGTCAAGCTCAATGTCTGTTTCTGTTCTGAGATGGGGCTGATGCTGGATGATTGCTAGACAGCCTGATTGTGAAGTGCCTCACCAAGGGCTTTACACCCATGCATCGCTCCACTGCGCATTCTGCTTTATTTACAGGGACCAATTGCCTTTCTGAGGTAATTCACAGGAATGTTCTCCGATTCCTTTGAAGTGCACTCTGCTGNATGATTGCTAGACAGCCTGATTGTGAAGTGCCTCACCAAGGGCTTTACACCCATGCATCGCTCCACTGCGCATTCTGCTTTATTTACAGGGACCAATTGCCTTTCTGAGGTAATTCACAGGAATGTTCTCCAATTCCTTTGAAGTGCACTCTGCTGTTTATTAAAGATATGAAACTTTAATTGAACCTCTCAGGGGCTGGGGAATACATTCCTGACTTAAACAAGAAAGGTGCTGTTGTATCCGTAGAGCCAAAGATGGCTGTACTTGAAAGCCAAACACAGGCTAAATGTATATTTTAAAATAGTATTGTACTTGTATTACAGGCAAGCTTCATTTTAAAAATCAGCAGGTCTTAATTTTTCATTCACATAGAGTAACCCTATAAAATCCAAATATAACACACTATCACACTTGAAAAGAGAAATTATATATGTTGCTTCAGAATTGCGAACAACAGAGTGAGTAAAATGTGAGGCACATCGTATTTGCACTGGCGAATGTGTCTTGCTTATCTTTTGTATTCATTCCTGACGTGTCCAGTATATCATAGTATATACAACATGCTATTTTCTTTACAACACTTTATCATTAAATTAGTAGGCTCGGAGGCTAGCTCATCAACAATTAATGTTTCAGTTCCATTTAATTTCAATTAGTGAGTTAAGTGGAAAAAAAAAATTATAACGTATCTCTCCCAGCTGATGTACTGAGCTGCTCCGCCAGCTGCCACCGGGACGGGCAGCACGGTGCCACGTCTGCGGGGGCCCTCGTGCAGCTTGGCAGAAGGGATGAGGGGTTCCCCACACCACCGGCACCTCCTGAGATACAGAGGGTTGATGCAGCTCTGAGACCGCTCAGCCCCGGGCCGGGATAGTCTGACCTCCTCCAGTACGTCCTTCATAAAATTGTATGTTGCTAGAAGTTTCAAAGTTATTGCCTGCTTGGCTTCATATGGATATACTTTTTGCAATTTCTGAAAAAAAAAATCAGGTACTTTACAACAATCTATTTGTGAAATTTCTGTTTTTCTCAAAAATCAAAGCTGTTTTTAAACTGCGAAACATTTTTGCTGTAATGCAGAATGAATTAAGAGGCCCTGTAGTTCATACTTAGCCCTGTTACTTTGAAATAAACAAATGGTGGAGTGAGATACTATCCAAAATGAATACCGGTCACATAGAACTAAGAGCAGGACCTGTATTTCGTTTTTTAATTATTTCACATTAAGTTGAAGAGAGAAAGAGAGAAGACTCTTTGCTTTTGTGCTAATGATAATCTCTCACTGAGAAATTTTTAAAATTCCCAATTCCAGAGCTGCAGGAAAAAAAACGTGAGTTCGGATGCTCACAGTTTGGCTGACCCTATGCTGTTCAATATCAAGAATTTCTATTGTTTTAAGAGATATGTGTACGAATTACGTGGTGCGTATTCTTACTGTAGCCAATGTTCAAACTTCTCATCGAACTAATGAACAGCCCTCGTTCCCCAGAGTGGCTCGCCGCTGCAGGGCTGGGTGTGCAGGACGGCATGCACTGGGCTGAAGTCTCGCCCATGAGAACCCCAAGGTTTCTTTTCACATTTCTTCTTCAATTTATGGCAGTAATTTTTCTAGACTCAGCCGTGAATCATTTAGGCTTTTGATGTTGAATACCTGCCGCCTTCATCGTGGTCATTTTACTGGAATGCAAACATCCTGGAAAAACAGCTTTTCCGCACTTTTTTTTTCAAAGTGCTTCTTGCTTTACAGTGCCAGGCTTTTGGGCTGTAATCTGTAAAAGGAAAAGATACAGGCGTAGGGGGTGAAATCAGATGCTGTAGGCAGATTGCGTTCCCCACCTGTGCCTTTTGTGCTTCTCTTTGCTTGTTTTCAGCTGTGAGTCTCCGGAGTTACAGATGATCTGATGTTGTTTGCAGCGTTTTTTTTGTAACCAGCAGTACATGCTCTTGTTGACAGAACTCGGGTTCCTTCCCTATCGCTGTGCTTTGGAAGCAGAAGGTGCCTCTTATCCCATTAGTTATCTTCAGACAGCTTTTCCTCCTTGGAGAGATAAATATCATAGAGGGTTACAGGATGATGGTAGGAACAGACTGTGCTGAGGCAGCTGTCGCGGTCAGTGTGAGCTCAAACTCTCTGCTTCTGTGGACAGAGGTTATCTCGTGATGATAAATACAGGGTAGGAAGTACAGCGAATGTGGGGAAAAGTGTGTTTTCCCTCTGACCCTTTTAATTCCCTCCCACAAATGCATGCAATCACCCCCTATTTAAATATTTTCATGTAGTTGTATGGATTTGTGGCAGTGAGGATGCTTGCAGTGCAGGTGGATAAAAGATTTGAATATATCATGTAAGTGCAGCAGTCCCTGAAACTGCACATTTACAGTTTAGGACTTGTCCTCCTGAAATGTGCACCCATGTTCCAGCACAGGTCTTCAGGAATGATGAGCAGCTCTCCTTTTCACATTATGTAAGTGCTAGTCTGTAAAAGGAAAAAAGTAAAATATATTATGGTTTTCTAGATTTCCCAAGGTACTGAGGTTTGGTTTCAGCTTGGGTTCTGCAAGGATGGGAGTTAGTCCTGATACTACTGGCTGGTACCTCCCGTGGGGGAGAAAGGGCTCTATGAGCTATTTTCATATTGGGAAATATAATAAATAGCTAAACGTATATGGCACCGAAGAATGAGAATGATCCTAAAGCCTGAAGTTAAGGTGTCCACTAGGATTGTAGCATATAATGCAGCTCAGAAGAAAAGGGATTTAAATTTGAATGTCAAGCAAGCCTTCTGGCAGCTCACTGAGGGATATGGACTGGAAGAGAGAAGAAAAGGGAACAAACCTGCGACATTATCTCCTCCATTTAATAAAAACGTGTCAGTCATCTGGCTGCCCCATCCCCATGGAGGCCACATTCTCTGCACCATTCCCCTCTGGAAGAGCAGCAGTTACCTGGCGCTGCCATCCCTACTGCCACCGCAGCACCTTTGGGAGCCTCTGGGCCTTCCCAACCCTGCAGCAAACACCAGCCAAAGCCTGTTAGGAGCACTCAGGTGTTGAGAGCCACCGCTCTTGCAGTACTTTACTACTACTCTTTAAAATGTGCTTTGGATTTTTTACATCAGAATTAAAACAGTAATAGTAGGAAAGAACCGAATTAGTCCTGGAGTAAAATTACCATTAGTGGCAGCTGTATGGGCCAATTAAACTTTAACATTTCACAGGTGTTAGGAAATGCATATCGTCTCCTCAGACAAATTAGCTTGCTTCTGAATTCCTGGGACTTTCATCCAAAAGCATGTTTTTAAATCTTGAAATTGGAAGAAAAGTACTAAAGCCTCTGAAATACACATAGAGCATCCAATATGCCGTGCTACAAACCTGGTGTCTATTTTGGTCTTTTATTTTCTCCCCCGTCCCTTCCACCTGCACGGCTAAGTCAGATGTTAAATCACCCAGGAACAGCAGGAAAAATAAGGACTGTCTGCATGGAAATGGTCTTGGATTCGGGATGGAGGTATCTGAACCGTGCTGATGTTTCTCCTGTAAACTGGAGACGGCAGGGCTCCCAGCATACCCTGTATGTGTGTATGTGTGTATATATATATATATATATATATGTATGTATGTAGGCAGGTTATAATTGCAGTGGGAGCCTCGTGATTTTTCCAGATACAAGTCCTGATTTTTAAGTGGTTAGAGTCTGCAGTAACACTGGTAAAACAGCTGTACTCGCAGCTATAGAAGAGGCAGCAGTGGTTGCCAGAGCTGCAGGGCCATGGGTAACGATGGCTGGAGCTGATGTCCTACAGCCCCAGGTAGCCTTCCCATCCTGGTCTGGGGTTTTGTCACCCGTGGATTAGAGCTCCCCAGTCCAAGCCCAAGGCAAAGAAACAGGAGCAATAAAAGAAATGAGCAAAGAGAAGGCAAAAAAAGCTTTTTTCCTGCCACCCATTCCTGTCTCCTGCTCTGCCAGGTGAATAACTTATTGATAATACACTCTGCCTTAATTTCCCAAATAGCCCGTTAGTGTCTCACAATAATGTACAGCCTACTTCGCCCAAGGGAACTGAATTCCTGCTTCAGCAGTGGAGGAGGCACAGAAGAAGGAACTGTTTGCGTGGATTTTGCTTGTTGAGGACTGGTTTGTAGCTGGCCCATTGGTGGGCAGGTGGCTCCTCAGGCCAGCTCTCTTTCTCCCATGTTACTTGGCCGCCGTGTCATCTCCCGCCCTGTGGCTGGGTGCTGACGGAGCCTGCAGAGTGGTTTTGGGGGGAGCTGCATCCCCTCTGCTCATGCGCTTGCGCAGTGGTGGGGTGGGTCGTGGCTGGTGGCACAGGCACCAAGGAGCTCTTCAGCCATCTTGAAGAGGGTGATAGAGACCATGGTTTATTCAGGTAAGTCTCCAGTCTGAAAGCCAACATCTTACAGGTGAGGCAGCTGCCTGAATCTGCTCGCTTTCATGGGAAGCATATCCTCAAAAGCTCTTCCTCTGCCAATTTTGCAGTCTTCATTGCAGAATGTGGAAATACTCTTCTGGGAAAAGATCTCAGTAATTCTATCAGCAAAACAATGCTGCTGCTCCCAGATGTTTGCACCCGACCTTGCCCTTGGACACCGCTGGGCGGTACCTGTTCTCAGCTTGGCTGAAGCTCACCCAGCAAACATTTAGCAC
This sequence comes from Steatornis caripensis, assembly GCA_013398225.1. NCBI lineage: Eukaryota > Metazoa > Chordata > Aves > Caprimulgiformes > Steatornithidae > Steatornis > Steatornis caripensis. The sequence goes on along the minus strand of VZSC01012841.1, from coordinate 348,557 downwards.
AGAGTCTGGAGAGATTTAGGCAAGATGGCAAAGATTTAGCAAGTCACAATCAGGAGAACAGAGAGGATTTTCCATGACGTTAACTGTATCGGGCATTTCCAGCCCTTCAGGGCTGCAGTGTTAACATACAGAGGGCTAACGAGTAGTGTGCCCCGTAAATCTTGTTTGTATAGTGCATGCTGGAGCGTTGACACAGACTCATGAGTTCCTTGCTGTATGTGCTGGGCTGGACATGACTATAGAGAGAGTATTCATATTCTTAATAAGTGCATTTAATTTTGATGACTGATGTTGTGCAGCAGCTACTCTTTATATAATGTAGCAGCGATGCTTATTTGCAATTAACTGGTTGGAAGAAAGGTGATGTAACCTGCTATTGCACCAGAACAGGTAATATACAGGTCAGCAAGTAGACCTGACGTAAGCCTCATGCTGAGCATTTTCAGCTCTAACTGTGAACAAGTAAAGAAAAAAAGGCTTTTCTTGAATCCTCTGCAAAACATGGGGACAGAAAGCAGCACTGCAGTCACGGGGAACCGTAAGCAGCCCTGATTTGCCTGAATATCTTTGAACTCGTGCTGTCTCGTTGCTGTATTTGTGCATACTGGTGGCATTCATCTGGTCTGACCCAGCACCGCTCCCGCCTCCCAGCTCGCGCGCACTCCTTGCCTGCCCCGTGCTTGGCCAATGTCCAGGAAGCGCTGCGCAGTTAAGATTTAAACTGCAACCATCAATTAGCTGATAATCACTATTGGTGAAATTATATGTGCTGGTTTTAAGACAGTACAATGGCTAGAAATGTAGTCATTTATCATTAATATAATGGCCTTTTTATGTGCACAAATTTTTAAACAAATTTCTTAAAGAGGCTGCCACAATACATGATTTACTGGGGCAGTAAAAATAAAGAAGTTACCCGAGGAGTGTATGATCCCTGTGCATCTAAATCCTTGAAGTTAATAGAAGCCTTGATTAGCTCCAGTGCTTTTAAAACTTTTTCTAATGGCTATTTGTTCCGCATTTCGTTTCTAGATGGTGGTGAACCTCCCTTATTATTGCTTTCTTGATTTCGCAAGTTACCTACAAAAATCCTGAATATTCAAAAGCAAAAAGTAACAGAGCCATGAAGGAATTTTAATCTTTGGCAGATGGTGTGGAACGCTGGTTCAGATTTTTCTCTGGCAGTAAATGGGAAAAGAGTCCACACACTACACGGCTGTTAGAAACAGGCCATGTTTAAAATGAATGGATTAATTGGGCAAGTAATGATGTATAGAACAGCTCTGTGCTAGCACGGAATACTTGCGAATTTATTGCAAAAATTCAACCAAGCCTTAGCATCTATTTTATGTTCACAGGGGTGATGGGAGAGTATGAGCCGAAAATAGAAGTACAGTTCCCAGAAACGGTTCCATCTGCAAAAGGAACAACGGTGAAACTGGAGTGCTTTGCCTTGGGGAAGTAAGTTTTGATCCATTATTATTATTTCTCCAGCTTCTCACCTTTATAGTGCTGTATTGTAGAGTTTGCAAGACTTGCTAATCCTTCACTTTCCTCAGCAGGAGTTACTTATTGCAGGCATTTGTAATGGACAAATGACTTGGGGAGCAGAGGCTTTGCTCACCAAAAATATAAACTCCCAGGGAAGAGGGTTGTAACTTATTTTGTAGAGGGGTGTGTGTGCATCTCCTGTTTTGAAGTCTCATACAACATTTAAAACATGTCTCTTGTTTCTAGAGTAAACACTGGCAACACTTCCAAAATCAAAATGTGGGACTGGTGGGAAAACGGATCTGTTGTCATAGCATAACCCCAAATTCAAATTTGTCAAAACAACATTTTAATAATATAGAGTCTACTGCTTTTAAGACTATGTGAGCAATACACCATTCCAATACGTATATATAATTATGTTATATTTAAGCCACCCATAATAAAATTGCTCCAGATCCTGTGCCAGAGTCTTCAGACGGACCATGTCTTCGTCATCCTCAAACATGAAACGGTGTTAAGTTCATCAGACAAGAGCTTATCAGGACAAGACCCGTAGCTTTTTCTGCAAGTCTTATTTTGCTGTAATTTTCTTGTTTAGCCCAGTTCCTGCGATTAGCTGGAGGAGAGCAGATGGGAAACAGATACCCAGGAAAGCCAGGAGACACAGATCAAGTGGACTTCTTGAAATTCCAAATTTTCAGCAAGAAGATGCTGGACTCTATGAGTGTGTGGCTGAAAACGTGAGAGGGAAAAATGTGGCACGAGGACAGCTGACATTTTACGGTAAGCAGCCTGCCTGCTTTCAGGAGGTTTTGTTGTATCAAGTGCAATATGCAATTTTGTGAGAAAGTAATTTTGGGGGGTATTTCTAAACTTACTTTCTTTTACAAACAGTGCATCTCAAAAAGGGTGTAAGTTGAAATAAAACCTGTCTGCATGGTGCCTTTTAATCGAGAATCAGAGTAGCTGGAACAAAAGCGCATCGCTGGGAGGACATTGGCATGGTAACATGCGGAAAACACTCGCAAACAGCTGATTTGCCGCCTTCTGGCTGTGAGGGTTAAGCAGGTATTCTGGTGGAGCATTGTGATGGTTACAACTTGGGATTTATTACATATGGGTTGCTCCCAGCTTGTTATTAAGTATTAATTGCTTATAACCAATTAAGGACTGCTTTCCAAAGGGGTCATTGGTTGCACAGCCTGCAAAGTTGGGATTTAACCCTGTCAGAGCCGGCAGAGTCCTTTTCACTTTCTACGCCTGCTCTTCTTACACTGAAATCAGAGTCATTGTTCCAGGCACAATGAAATAAACTTCAGCTTCATAGGCCTTCTGTGTTAAGTAGAAGATGCGTTCATACCTCTAATCCCAATACAAGGGTCTGCCCATCCCCAGATTTCTGCTGGAAACAGCCCCATCTTGCGAAGCTGATTAAATGCTTCTAGGAGATGAACGAAGCTTGCAGGGGAGAAGTTTTACTTGTTCTGAGTTACTGTGGGTTTACGTGCATAGAGGTGAACAAGAGCCACAGAGGCGGGTTTTAGAGATACAAATGGGCTATTGGTTTGGTGCTTAGTTTCTTTTGATATTGTTTGGAGGGGAGAAGGCTGCAGGTTACATACCCCACACACAGGCGTGCAGAGACCTCACTACCATCATCAAAATCTGTTTTATTGCTCCTCTGTTATCATCTCCAGGAGCATAATAGAGTGGTGTTCTTTATCAAATACATGGAAAGAAATTCAGTGTTTTCTCCCCCAAATGCTCCTGAAGGCCCAGCTTTTGTCAGCAGGGGAGATTGGGTTCAACTCCAGAGATGAGAAGAATGATTTATAATAAATTTGCTGCGGAAAAAGAGTTTGAGAACTAACCCTCCTGGCAAAACTGGATTGAATTTGGTGAGTAATGTATTTTTTTTAAACAAAGCATATATAGGGATGTTTTAAAATTGGAAAAATTTCTAAAAGGCTTTTCATTTAGAAATCGGATCTTTTGGGGCTTCCATTTTCAATGAACACTTCTTTTAAAATTGAGTAAACTATAAAAATGAGAAGACTTTAAAAAGGAGTGAAATAGCAAGAACGAACTGAAATCTTTCATGTTAAGGAAAGAATCTGGGGTCAATTCAAGCTTTTTTTTTTTTTAATTAAAGGATTTGAAGACTTCTTTTTCTGTTCATCAAACAATGCATGTTTCTCCTGATTTTTCTCACATGGACAGTAAATGAAAAGGCTCTTCAGTTGTACAGTTTTGATCAACCCACGGCCAAATCTGCCTTCCTTGCAAAGCAGTAAATTGAGCTTTTGGTATACCTGCACCATAGGATATATTAAATTATAATCTGATTACCATAATGAATTTACTAATCTGGATGCCATTCCTGGAAGACTGCAAATCCTAAACAAAAGCTGCCACCATGGCTAGTACTGGTTTTCATACTCAAGATTTCAGCATTTCAGCAAAGAAGCTCAAGATTTTATGGGAAGAGTGTGTCCTCCTCTCTTGCTCTGCCTGTGATGCTGGGAACTATCTGTACATCCACTTGTCTTCATGTGAGCAGAGGAGTTCCCTACAGAGAGATGTTCACCTGTCACCTCTGCTGGTTACTGGTTTTAAACATAATTGACTAAACTATCATCCTTGTTATCTTGAGGATGATGAGTTACTGGTTTATAAGTATTCAGTTTTCAAGGATAGCTTGTGTTTGGCAGACATTTAGTACTGAGAACAGATCTCTTAAAAAAAACTTACTTTATCTAAGATAGGCTCTGGAGTTTCACGTGCCAGTGAAATTTTGTTAGGGAAAGTAACTTACTGTAAACATTTTAAATAGTTGAAACTGAAAGTCATTTTCCTTAATAATTTTTCTTTTTAAAGCTGAGAAGTATTATGTCCTTATTGAAATACAGCTGTAATGTTGGCAGAGCTTTTCAGGTTGCATTTGGCGGGTCGGCTCTGGCTCCCAGAGAAGGGAACGCTCCAGAGGATGTGATAAAGGTGGCAGGACGTGTCACCTATGTGCAGTGACGTGCTCTGTCATGACGCATGTCCTGGAGATTGCAATCTGGCTCTAATGGCATGACTCCTTTAAACCCAGTTATCTGCCTCTCTGCATAGTATAAAATGAAAAAAGAAGAAAAAGAAAATGAAATTCAAATTTGCCTGCTCGCTGTAGATAACCCAGCGTTGCCTCCGTTGTCAGCTTCTTTCAGTGCTCCTGAAAGTTGTCAGGGGAAGTTGACTTTTGCTGTATTTCATTCTTGTATCAATGTTTATTTTTTCCTCTGTTAGCGTATCAGTGACACTGAAGTTGTTTGACATTCTTGTTGCAGCAGGAAAGGTTAATTAAACGTGCAAGATCTGTTCTTCCTCCGTTTTCTGTGCTTTGAGCCCCTGCAACAGGCTGTGTTTTATGGCGTTCCAAAAGCATTTGTTCCGAGTGCTGTATGTCCTACTTGATAGATAGACCCACACGATAGAAAACGTGTTAATGTTAATGCAATTACGATGACTTATACCTGTTTCCTTGACTATTGTAACTCTGAATGACATATCACTTGTTTTCTTGCCGTAAGTCTCTTGTTCTGTCTGCTGCTCCTAACCAGATACTGTGTACCTCAAATTAGCTCCTGAGAACCAGCAAATTAAACTGCAAAACCTTAGCAGCCATAAACACATGTCACACTGCGTTCCTGACTTTGCAGCCTGTCCCTGCAGACCCCATGCCTTCGTGAGCCAAGCCAGGTCAATCCCTGTGGCAGAGGCAGATGAGGTCCCCAGCATGAGCCAGCACTGGCATGGCCGGAGCACATCAGTGCCATGGTGCTTGCTGCACCGATGCCTCTGCTTAGAGTGCCTGCTTTTCCATTGACCTCAGCAGCAAGGGTCCGCCATGCCATCAGTTGTGTGTTTTGATCCACAGCATTTCGGAAGCACTCCCGTTGACCTGATTCTATTTCTAATCTGACTGCTCATAAATTTTAAATTTGATAACACTACATGAGGCTAAAATTTATATCCTGAGCAAAAAACAATGTCAACAATTTTTGTTTTGGCAGAAGTACAGATTACCTTAGCTAGTTAATTTTAAAAGAAATTGCCTTTTTGTTCATAAAACCAGCATCAAGGAGATGCTTGTTTATTATCATTGTGGATGTTGTTTCATTCATTTAGATGTTTAGATGCCCTTTCAGTCAGATCTTCCTTTGTCAAGAAAGGAAGGTTGTCCTGGTCACAGGACGAGAGGCAGCGGGCAGATGCACAAGCACAACAAGCTCATAGGGTGGTGGTGTGGCTGCTTAGGCTTGTCTCAACGCCTTTTCTGCAATGGACAGGAGCCTCGCCGCCCCTCTACAGCTCTGCTGACGTGCTTTGGCTGGGCTTTCCCTGCTGACCGTCATTAAAGGTCTCTGTACCGCCAGACCGGCATATTGCTCTCCTAGACTTTTTTAAAATATGAGTGTATTTTTTTATGCAAAGTGTGAAATGAGATGGTTTGCTAGCGCTTACTCTTTGGGACCCACTTGAGTGTGCATTTAAACTTTCTAAAATGACTCTGATGAGACAATACAACATCTTGGTATCTGCTACCCGAACAACATGTGTAGTGTGAATAAAAGAAAACAGGAGAAATAGCTGCTGATCAAGGTGATCCAAATATAAGCACGTTCAATGGGGCTGGTGGTGACAGCTCTAAGAAAGCAACACCAGGTGAGGCTGCTCTGCCGTGCAGGCAGGGCTGCTGGGCTGGGAGCAGGCACCCCAGTACAGGCAGGGGTGCTGGGGGCTGAGGAGCTGCATCACCACTGGCAGTGTTTCTGCCAGTGACCAAAACCATGCAATTTGGCATTGGATTTTCCCGTCACATCAAGACTGTCTTACATGGCCTGTAGAGGGAAAATATCCAAGTACCAAAACAGCTCGGTTTTGGTTGATGTGGATGCAGGTGCTAACTCAGCATTGCCTGTGTCGATCCGGGGTCCTCCAGCATCTCTCTCACCTGAGCTCATCCATTCCATGCCCAGCATCTTGCTGGCAAGCCAAGGCGAAGAGGAAAAAATTGCCGTTAAAATGGTTTCTAAAAGTGTCGGCGCAGCAGCATCTGCATTAGCAGAGAGATAGACTTATTCGTAACTAATTACACTTCTTTGCAGCATTTTGTAAGATACTCAGCAGCAGCCATTTAATTGGCTGGATGCTTTTCAGATTAAATATTTCTCAAATCAAAGTCCCACCAGGAATTTATGCGGCTCCTTAGTTTTGCAGTGAAGAGTCCCCCTTTCATCAGCGGGCCTATGTTTTATTTGTGCAAAAGCTACTTTACATCACTCTGTAAAACAACCTCAAACGTAAATCGTGTTGTGCTCTTGATTATGGTTAGAGGTCTAAAAAGGAAATTTACATAAGTGAAAATCAGGGAGTTGCATGTCTCAACTTCATTTAGGCCCCAGATCACAAATAATTTGCTGAAAATTCAAAGACGTTTGAAATAAAATGAGTTTCTGGACTGACAAAAATACAAGAAAATTTACATAAATAGGACAACTATGTATTACTATTAATTATAATTTACATGCCTCACTAGAAAACCCAGTTTGCTACCTGTTACGCAGATAAATTAGCAATTAATTCCTCGCCTTCAAGCCTCTCCATTTTATTTAAAAGTTCTCAAATCTTGTGTCGTTTTGGAATATTATATCAATGTAACTCTTGGTTAACCACCACTTTAACACTTGGCAGCATCCGAATCTGTTCTTCCGGGAAGGGGCATTTGGGCTTGGGAGCAGTTGGTTGCACTCACCCTGGGGAAAATCACTGCTCCAAGAGAGGACGTCCTGACTCCTGCCAGTGGAACATGCATTTTCTCAGACTTTAGTGGAGCAGCATATAACTCTTGAGCTTTGAATTATTTGCTGTCCGAGAGGAGTCTTGCATCCAGAATAAGTTTCTGCACAGAGAACAGGCATGTTGCTCCGCCACTTTCCTTTTTCCAAGGGATTGCTGGAAACCTGCTTATAGAGAAATCAATTTTTAGGAGATTCAGAAAAAGTACTCGAATTATTATAATTTTGCCTTGGAAAAATAGCTCTCCAGCAGGAAAAGCAAAAATAGAAATAGGTATGAGGAATGAAGTGTGAAGGCTACTCACAGAGCACTCCATGTCTTCCTTACTCCCCTGGGTAGCTGCGGTCTAGAGCATCAGGGATAAAAAATAACAAAGTCCCCGAGGACTGTTCTGTATGAACACGCCTGTACAGTCCTTTGGTGCCCAGCATAATTGGGGAGAAAGTCATGTAATGGTGCAGAATAGCTTATGGAAAAGGAGGTAAATAAGAAGTAGGGACAATTTAAGTAGTTTTTATCAGGTAAGTTAACGCCTTCAAATTTTCCTCTGATATGTAATATTTTAGTCCCAAGCAGAACTCCCAGGCTGGTTCATTACGGTCAGTCACCTAGAGAGGCAGAAAAGAGACATCCTACCGGACTGGCAGCATCTGGTGAACTTTCCAAAGATGCAGACAAATGGAGATTATTTAGGAGCAACATTGAAGCAAATTACTTTGGTGGAGGATTTGCACAGCTTTGAGAGTTGTATAGATTCCAAATCGTCCTTAGTTGGTAGTAGAGGTCAGGAAAGGCTTAAGAGGATGAAAGCAAGTGATAACTTAAGTCTGGGTTTACATTCCTGTGATCATTGGGAAGGATAATAAATTAATTAAATAATTAAATTTGTTTACAGAAGCTATATCCCCATTTGGACCTGGATGGCACGTGCACTTATCTGCACAAACTTTATACACTGGCTGCATTCTTTATTTTTAATTACTTGTATATTTTCCCCATCTGTTTTTCTTACTTCTTATGCTTGCCTTTCTGGCCTTCAGATTTTTCTGTCTCAATCTCCTTAGAATAGATGTAGTAATGGAGAAGTCATTCAGCCTTTCATCTGCCATTAATGATGAATTACACAGCCTGCACCAGGTCGTCAGCTGCTATAAATTGGCTTAGGAACACTGAAATCAATATACACCAAGCAAGAATTGGATTCTGTATATGTATTAGTACCTCATTTGCTTTAGTCTTTTTGGTTGTTTTGACCTCACAGATTTATTTCTGGTTTATTTCTCACATTGCTCCCATAATTCTTTGGTTTCATTACTTATTTCTGATGCGATACATCATCACCAGCTGTGTCATTTCATTTTTAAATGCCTTTTAGGACATGATTTCTGGTCCAGCTTTCCAGTGCCTACTTTTACCTTTCAATTTATTACAAAGAGGGACAGACTCATTCTGGATTTTTTGGTCGTAGAGAAGTAAGAGTGTATTTGGGCATACTTTCCTAATCACCTGGTTTAAAATGCCCCAGTTTGCATGGGTGAAGACTGGAAAGTGATCAAAGGTAAACAAGTTTTTTTCTAACTGCTGCTATCATTTTATTTCTGTCCCCCTGTGTACGAATTTCAGACAGCTCTCATCACCTAGGAGGGGGATATTTTTCTTTAAAACTATCCTTATGTAAGAGTCATGCTTATATTTTTAAGCTTTTTCTTCCACTTTATGGATTTAGCAGATGAATTTTTCTTGCAACTCAGTTGAATTCTTAATCAGCTTACATGTAGTTTTTTTCTTCAGTACCAGATTTTTCCTCTGAGATGTTTCCAACCAAGGCTAGTAACATCTAAATATTGCTAATAGGGCCAAAATATTTCCAAACTCATCATATGAAAGAATTTCTCTTTGCTTAGCACCACCGAAATGATCCGAAGGACTTTTTCTGGAGTACTACCACTAGGCACAAATTAAACCTTGTCATTATCTCAAATAATGTCACTATATAATGTTTTAACATGGAGCTGGTTTCATAGTCTTATTTGAATTATTTTAATTATCATGCTTGAAATCTTGTTTCACATTACCATGTCTTGATATGATCCCCAATGGGAGGCTGTCAAATTTCATTATATTATGGTGACTCTCATTTAGTGGCTCAAACATATTTGCTACATGAACCAACCCTTGTGTATTACTCAAGATTAAGTTAAGCGCATGCCTGCTATTCTCTGAAATGAACTGTTGAAAGGAGAGGTTGACCTAATTAGAAAAGTCTCCCAAAGAGCAGCAGAGAACAAAGCTCCTGTGAAACAAAGGACTCCTCTGGTTTTCACTGAGATTTATTTTTGACCTATTGTGCTCATTCTGTAGTTGTCTGCATCATAAATGGCTTTAGGATAGAAAACTTAACTGGTTAAAATAACTGTAGAGAGTGAAGAGTGGCACGTGGTGCAAGACAGTGGCTCATGGGTGGAATGACTAGCGAGCGGGGCTGGTAGCTCCCGGTGCTTCCAGCACTGCACATTTGAATCTCGGCACCATTCCTTAGGGCAGGAGTTCAGATGTGCGACCTGCAAAGTATAGCAGCAAGACTGGACAGGAAAAGTCTTTTGCTTCATTAGGTGAGAATTTTCCTTGCTTGAGGAGTCTGCCTGAAATAAGGATAGGTATTGAATTTTCTTTGCTCCTGACATAAGAGTTTTCTTTCTTTTACATAGCTTACATTTATATGTTATAGACCCCACCTTACCTTTCATGGGTTTTCTTGCTTACAGGTTGCTTTCAGTTGTTTTGTCTCAATTTTTTTTGTTTTGACGTGGGAAATCCGTAAAACACTCACTACTGCAAAGAAGGCAAATGGATCTGTGTGGTTTTATAGAGCTGCTTTAACAGTATCGTAAGACTGTTCAAAATTATGAGTTGGGTGCTGTTAGAATAGTAAATATGTAAATTTGTGAGTAATTTGCAAATGTCCTTGAGCCACTGAACCTGTTGCAGTTGTGCAGTGTGTCTCAGTTCGATTGAATTGTTGAAGTTCTAAATCCAGATGACAGAATTGACTTTCATCTTCCTTCGTTTAAACGCTTTCCCTTTCATATCTCTTTAGATACAGATAATAAAGAAGCTTAAAATATTTCAGGGGCAGGAGGGGCAGTCAGAGAAGTAAACACTGCTTGCCTCTCCTTTTCAGCTGCTGTTTTGCTTCTGCATTGACATTATGTTCAGTTTGTCTTTCTGCTTTTTTGCAAGTCCCTTGGAGTTAAGATGCTGTGCAAAATTCTTCAGCTTTATTGTGTGCTTTGTTTCTGGTAGACATCATGAGAAGGGAAGTGTGCAGTGTGGTAGGTGTGGGGTTAAGCACACATCTGTCAAAGACTGAATACAGTTTTAAAAGGTGCTCAGTGCTCTGAATGTGTATATCCAGCATCGCATCATGGTAGACAAACCAATATTTTAGGTATAGTCATACCAACTGTATGTAGAGCTTACCATTTTGATAAGATATTTCTTAATTTAGCCTTTCAGACCTTTTTTTCTAGCCCCTGTCGCTATCCAAATGAGATATACAAAGTTGTTACCTGCCTTTGAGTAATCTTGATTTTTTTTTATCTGATTACACATGGAAAAGTATTAACCAGGTTCTTGGAGACCTCTGCTGGTAATATCTACCTGCTAAGTCTCTCAGATTTTCTTATGTCAAAATAGTTGAAAATGAAAAATATTGTAGATATATCTGGACTGATGGAGTCTCTGAAGGGAACATACAAAAGTCAGAGGTTTTGCATGATCTCTAAAAACACATGACAATTTTAGTGGAATTTGATTTGTGTGGGAGTCTGCTTAAACTTAAGCTAAATTTTTTAAAAAAATAAAGTCTGATAAAAATATGTGAAACACAACTAAAAATATAGTTTTGTAACTGCTAGTTCCAGTTTTCACCAAATTCTACCAGAATTCATTCAGAAAATCTATCTCTGATACCTGCTTTTGGACTTTCTAGGTTTGTTCAATGTCATTAATATAATTCATAGAATCTAAATCTACCCTCTTTTTGAGTTTAAGACCATTACCCTCCATCCTGTCTCTACACACTCTTGTAAAAAGTCCCTCTCCAGCTCTTGTAGGCCCCTCCAGGAAGGCTGCTAGAAGGTCTCCCCGGAGTCTTTTCTTCTCTAGGCTGAAAAACCCCAACTCTCTCAGCCTTTCTTCATAGGACAGGTGCTCCAGCCCCTTGATCATCTTCATGGCCCTCCTCTGGACTCACTCTAAAAGGTCCTTGTACTTCTTATGTTGGGGGCCCCAGAGCTGAACGAAGTACTCCAGGTGGGCTCTCAAGAGAGCAGAGTAGAGAGGGAGAATCATCTTCTTTTGATAGAGCCCAGGATAAGGTTGGCCTTCTAGGCTGTGAGCGCGCATTGCTGGCTCATGTTGAGCTTCTTATCAACCAACACCCCCCAAGTCCTTTTCCTCAGGGCTGCTCTCAATCCATTCTCCGCCCAACCTGCGTTTGTGTTTGGGACTGCCCCAACCCAGGTGCAGGACCTTGCACTTGGCCTTGTTGAACTTCATGAAGTTCATACAGGCCCACCTCTCAAGTCTGTCAGAGTCCCTCTGGAAGGCTTCCCTTCCCTCCAGCATGTTGACCGCACCACACAGCTTGATGTCGTCAGCAAACTTGCTGAGGGTGCACTCAATCCCACTGTCCATGTTGCCAACAAAGATTGAACAGAAATTAAACAGTGCCAGTCCCCTGAGGAACACCATCACTGGTCTCCACTTGGACGTTGAGCCATTGACCACAACTCTTTGAGGCCAACCATCATGCCAATTCCTTATCCAGTGAGTGGTCCATTCATCAAGTCTGTGTCTCTCCAGTTTAGAGACAAGGATGTCATGCGGGACAGTGTCAAATGCTTTGCAGAAGTCCAGGTAGATGACATCAGTTACTCTTCCCTTGTCCACCAATGCTGTAACCTCATCATGGAAGGCCACCAAATTTGTCGGGCGTGGTTCGCCCTTAGTGAAGCTATGTTAGCTGTCACCATTCACCTCCTTATTTTCCATGTGCTTTAGCATAGTTTCCAGCAGGATCTGCTCCATGATCTTGCCAGGCACAGAGTGAGACTGGCCTGTAGTTCTCTGGGTGTTGCTTTTTTCTCCTATTTAAAAATGCAGGTTATGTTTCCCCTTTTTCAGTCAGTGGGAACCTCACCAGCCTGCCACAGCTTCTCAAAAATGGTGGATAGTGGCTTAGCAACTTGCTCTGCCAGTTCCATGGGCACATCTCATTAGGTCCCAAGGACTTGTACACCTTCAGGTTCCTTAGATTCTCTCGAACTTGATCTTCTCCTACAGCAGGTGATTCTTTGTTCTCCCAGTCCCTGCCTTTGCCTTCTGCAACTTTAATGGTGTGGGTTGAGCACTTGCCAGTGAAGACTGAGGCAAAAAAGGCATTGAGTACCTCAGCATTCTCCATATCCTGGGTAACTAGGTCTGATGTTTCCTTCCTGAGAGGGTCCACATTTTCCCTAGTCTTCCTTTTATCACAAAGGTACCCGTAGAAGCTTTTCCTTGTTGCCCTTGACATCCCTGGCCAGATTTAATTCTATCAGGGCTTTAGCTTTCCTAACCTGATCCCTGGCTGCTCAATTTCTCTGTATTCCTCCCAGGCTACCTGTCCTTGCTTCCATGCTCTGTAGGCTTCCATTATTATTGAGTCCAAAGATTTTTCATACACATGGAAGATCTTCCTATGGCAGTACTTGTAGATACGGTCCTAATCTAATGAAAGACTGTGAATTTGGACCTGAAGTAGTGCCTATAACCATGCAGGCCTAAGTTACTGGAATAACTTTAATTTCAATGCAGAGGTAGTTCTAAATTACAAGTTTTGAAGTTGGATGCTAAATTTTAGAGCTTTGAAGCATAAATCATATAGATCCTGAAGAAGACAATGTCTCTGTTTGAAGGACCATGGGCTAACAGTGCTGTTTATTCCACTCGGGCAACACATGAACTTTTGCTTTGTTTCTGTATGATGATCAGGATTTCTGAAACTATTCTTTTTCATTAAGTGTTTTTATTAAAAGCATGCCACTTCCAGAAAGTGGAACTGGTCTCAGGGAAAAAAAATCTTTAGCAATTATTAAGCATGTTATTAAATCCAACTGTTAAATGTGCTAATAAGGAAATAGCCATTTGCTTGCACCTAGAGAGCACACTGTTGATTACAGCACGAGTCTTTATTCATTACTTCTGCCTTGCAGCTCAGCCCAACTGGATTCAGAAAATCAGCGATGCACATGCAGCCATAGAGGAAAGCGTCACCTGGGAATGCCGAGCAAGCGGGAGACCGAAGCCCTCGTACCGCTGGCTGAAGGACGGGGAGCTGCTGTTGCCCCAGGTAGGCACTGCTGGAGCCTTTCACCAGGGGAGGAGGGTCGCAGGCTCTGCAAGCACTTTCATGCTCTGCCAGCCTTCTCATCTCTGCATGTTTTTTTTCTTTTGGACTGGTAATAGAAAGGATGGAGGTGCTCTGAAATCCCCCCGCTGTATAGGCAGTTCCTGGCCACACATGGTGGGCCCCTGTGTAACGGCTTCAGCAGAGCTGCTGTTAGTGACAAGTATGACATGCAACAGCTCTACGTTTGGAGGTCCTCCCTGAGATGAAGGATCCACAGCAGAAAACACAGAGTGGAGAGGTCTTTGTGAAGAAGAGGGAATGGCCAAGCGGGGCTATGGAGTCTGCAGCCAGAAAATGATTGCCCCAGATTCGTTTTGGGTTTTTTTTGTGGGTTTCTTTCTTTTTTTTAGTTTATAATGTTCAGGTGAATTTAGTGTTTCTCCTGGTCTCTGACGGCATTCCCATTCCTCCTGCCAAGCTGTGTCCCTGTGCGGGCAACCAGGAGCATGGCCTGCCATTGCCGGTGACACGAAGAGCTGCCTAAAGATGGGCGATGTGCAGGAGCCAGGGAGACATACCCTCTGCCACCACCCTGTCTGCCCAGCCTCTCACTGGAGGGGCATCACTCTGTCCCATGATCCCTCCCATTACAGCCACAAACTAAAAAAGTCACCAAAGCATTGGTTTCACAGTAGCCAGCATTTTTTCCCTTCACTTATTGTGAAAGAACGTGGCAGCTCAGATTTTATCAAACCCCGATAAAGATTGCACAAACAGTAAATTTCCACCCTACAGCCAAGTAGAAAGCCAATAGCTCTTTATATTAGTGTTTTTTTAAATGGTGAAACTCCTGGGGAGGGAGGGAACACTTTGCCGTACTTATTAAAATTGATAACAGCAGCTCCATATCCTTAGGCTGACAAATGATACCCTGGTCTTTTGTTCCACACACTGATTTTACTTGCTTCACGCTGGTCACTAGCAGATGGTTCTGTACTTAAATCACGTTAGTGGCTGATATGAAGTAAAGGATCGTTAAATTATTAACATCTATATTGTTTTTGGTAAACTGCAGAGGATTTTAAGTATTTCTCTCTGTGCTAGCTAAGATGGCAACCCGTCTCACAAACCTTCATTGACATATATACTCATAATACCATTTTTTTAAGGAAAATAGTTGGCTGTAATATGCCACCATGGAACAAAAGTGCATTCTTTGATTCAAGTTTATCTACTTGACAGGGATATTAATCTAAACGGTTTGGGTATTAAATCAAAGAGGAAGTCAAGTCAAAGTCCTCCAATTTAGATTCCATTTACCACCTACTGTATTGGTTTTACTGTTTAGTATCTAACCTGACATAAATATAGCTGGCAGACAAATAGATCGGAGCATGCAAATTCTTCCTGTCACTGCTACTTTTTTTTGCACACCTTGGTATAAAATATGGCACAACAACTGCTAGGTTTATGTTCTAAGGAGGGATCTCCTTATTTACTTTTTTATTTGTTTCACTGTTTCCTACAGGGCAGAGTTCAGCTAGAGCAGGGCTTGCTCACGATAACGAACGTCAGCCTGTCGGATGCTGGCATGTATCAGTGTGTAGCGGAAAACAGACATGGCATCATTTTTGCCAGTGCAGAACTGAGTGTCATAGGTAAGTGTACTTTCCTGAATGCTGCAGACCTTCCAAAACCAGCAAAAGCCTTCACCCAAGCTGGTTTTGCCAGGTTTAACTTGTTGGTTTTAAGTAAGGCATGAAATGAAAGCTGGAGAAAGTGGATAGACAGAGAACAGATTTGNAGGGCTTGCTCACGATAACGAACGTCAGCCTGTCGGATGCTGGCATGTATCAGTGTGTAGCGGAAAACAGACATGGCATCATTTTTGCCAGTGCAGAACTGAGTGTCATAGGTAAGTGTACTTTCCTGAATGCTGCAGACCTTCAAAAACCAGCAAAAGCCTTCACCCAAGCTGGTTTTGCCAGGTTTAACTTGTTGGTTTTAAGTAAGGCATGAAATGAAAGCTGGAGAAAGTGGATAGACAGAGAACAGATTTTTTACATCATCCCATCTTCATGCTGGCAAGCTCACTCACCTCTTGCTGGTTAGAAATGTGTTATGGAGAAACCCAAGTATTGCCCCAGTTCAGAGCATACTGGACAGTAACTGCCTGCTTGAGGGCTGCAGAGACTAACTCTCTTGAGGAAATGTTGAAAAAACACCTATCTGAAAAGACCTTTCACCATTCTAATGGCAATTGTAACACTCGCGTCCCAAGNGCCCCAGTTCAGAGCATACTGGACAGTAACTGCCTGCTTGAGGGCTGCAGAGACTAACTCTCTTGAGGAAATGTTGAAAAAACACCTATCTGAAAAGACCTTTCACCATTCTAATGGCAATTTTAACACTCGCGTCCCAAGCCCTTGCCAAGAAAAAACACTTCTGCCCCACCTGTTTTGTGTACACCTCCTCTGCTTGTCCCAGTTAACATCAGGAAAAGCTTCTGTGAATCCCAGTGGTTAAATACCTAACGGGAGATTAGTCAGACCCAGTGCCAGGACAAGGGGCAATAGGCACAAACTAAAGCACAGGAAAAGCTATTTAAATGTAAGGGAAACTTTTTTACCATGAGCTTGGTCGAACGCTAGAAGAGGTTGCCCAGAGAGATTGTGGCATCTCCGTCCTTGGGGATACTCGGCACCCAAATGCCCACAGCCCCGGGCAACCTGCTGCAGCTGCTGCTGCTTGAGCAGGGCTGGGATGGAACCATCTCCAGAGGTTCCTGCCAGCCTCGGCTGTCCTGGAGCCTGTACCTCATTCACATACGTTGCTGTTTTACAAGTGACAAACCTGGGAACCAATAGGTCAGCGTAGATACGTAGTTTCAAAGGGTTAAATAGAATTCGTGATTACAAAATAGTGGTTTAGTTGTTTTCAAAGCAAATGTCCAATAGCATCATTCCCTGCTTTATCCTGAAGAACAAAGCATGAAGTCTTTTCTGATTATGGCATTTTCAATATTGGTAATTTTTTGTCAGTGGCAATAAATGCCTGCATGGAAAAAAAAAATCATTTGAAAGATTGTCATTGTTGCTGTTTAAGAAAAATACGATAATGCTCAATAAATTAGACTTCACAGTGCTGAGATTTATTGGATGTGTTACTGCATGAAAGAAATTGAAATAAACCCACTGATGCTTTTCCTGTCTATTCAAAACCCTGGTGAAAATGAGCCTTTGGGAGAAAGGCAAATCTCAGAAGACAGAGGCTTAGCCCTTCTCGCTGAGTGCCTCCAGTGCCTCCCGGTGCCCGGCAGCCCCACAGCACCCACAGGCCAACCTCGTGTCTGCACAAAAAGCAAAGACCTTGGAGAGCCTGCTCTTAAAAACCTGCTAGATGACTTGTGTTTCACTGACTTCTCATTTGGGTTCTGCAGTGTTGCTCCTGTAAGTCACGTGAAAAGTACCACAACGGTGTTCTGCAGATAACTTCTATGGATCTGGTATTTCATGTGGCATATTTTTAAAGAAAACCAGCATGTTTTTCTTTTCACTAGAGTTTTCAAAGGAGGTCAATATTCTGAGGTCTCACTGAGACATATTAGCTTTTAAACAGATCTTTCTGAGTATAAAAATGGTTATTTTAGACAGTCCTGAAGTTAAGCACTTGGAATGATTAAACACCACTAATAGCAAGTGAGCTTCAGAGCAAAATTAAGTGAAAAAGAGAAATGGAAAATCACAGATAGAGCTTTTCTCAGAATGATTCTTCTCTATTATTGTTACCAATTATATTGCCTGGAGTCTTCAGCTAAAGCTGGGATCCTCTTGTGCTGGGCATTGTAAAAACTGTAAAATATAGTAAGATGCAGTCGTTGCCTTAAAGAGTTTTCAGGCTAAGTGTTTAAATAAATAAATAAATGGAAGGGAAGGGTGGGCTTAGAGTGGGAAAAAAGTAATTTAAATCCTCATTTTACAAACAAGGTGTGACGACATTAAATGCATTACCCTTGAAGTGGCACAGGGAAGCTGTGGTAGTGCTGAGAACTGAGCCCAGAGTTTCTAAATGTCAGATGACAACAATTTGAATGTCACATAATAAAATCCATATCGTGCAACTCCTCTACCTCATGGAGGACCAAGAAGGAAATAGCAGATGACTTGTAAAAACCCTAGTCTAAACTGTTCACTACAGAGATGGAATTAACAGAATTATTCAAAAATGTATTTTGCTCACAAGTTTTGGACAATCATCTGAGAAATTATTTCCAGAAGTGATAATGCATTAATTATGATCATACAATATAAATAATAATCCATCTGGTTCTGAGTGCATTGGTGGGAAGTTGTCCTCAGGATGCCTCCTTTAATTTGATGTGTTTTATATAGTCAGTGTTGGGTTTCAGATGGCTCTTTTGTAGTCTTTAATAACATACGTGTTTTCCTCTATACTAAAATGAAATCAGCCATCTACGATTAGGCATAGAAGACAAGACAGCTCAGAGATTAGTGAACTCTGATTCACGAAAGCGGCAGACCAGATCTATTCGATCATAAAGCCCATCCCATTATCAGTGTAGGATTATGTTTTATTCAGCTTTTTTTTGTGGCAGGAACGATATCCAAAAGAATTGAGGCAGACAAGATGCCCTAAGAAAAATGAATTTGCTTTCTGTATCATATGGCAGGTTTTTGTCTCCCAGCTGCTTCAGGTGAGCTTTAGATCATTTTATGGAGCAGCAAGCGGGAGCAATGCACAGTGGTCTAAACTCTCGCCTCCCAGAGTGCAGCAAGAAAGTAAGCTGAAGAAAGCCATAAGCTTGGGGGATATGGGGATGGGGCAGGAGGCACGGAGTGCAGGCACAGAGGGATGGAGAGAATTAGAGGGGACTGGGCAGAGTTTGATGCCACTAATCTCTCAGAAAGCAAGTTCCTGTCAGCAAAGATGTAGAGAGCAAGGCAAGAGTTGTTCATAAAACCCTTAAGCTGCCTCGCCTTTTTGCTCAGAGCCTTCTGTACTGAAAAATTAATCGTCCTACTTTGATATAAATAAAACCTTCTGGTCACAGACTCCCAGCACGGCAGGGGTGAGAAGGGCCCTCTGGAGATCCCCCAGTCCCCCCCGCCCGCCGAAGCAGGTGCCCCCAGAGCAGGTTGCACAGGAATGCATCCAGGCAGGCTTGAATCTCTCCAGAGAAGGAGACCCCCCAGCCTCTCTGGGCAGCCTGTGCCAGGGCTCTGTCACCCTCACAGCAAAGAAGTTCTTCCTCATGTTCAGGTGGAACTGCCTGTGCTCCAGTTTGTACACATTGCCCCTTGTCCTGTCGCTGGGCACCACTGGAAAGAGTCTGGCCCCATCCTCTTGATACCTGCCCTTTAGGTATTGATCAGCATTGATCAGATCCCCTCTCAGCCTTCTCTTCTCTAGGCTAAACAGGCCTAGGTCGCTCAGATCGTCTTTGGGGAGTACACTACCAGAGTCAGTCTCGAGACAGCCACCTCAAAGCTCTGCCTGTCATCAGGTCCCATCAAATAAATCATTAAAAACCCTTTGAGACAGGAATCAGAAGCCAAACCATCTCCTCCGTCCCAGGCCTGCCTTACAGCCAGGCTGCAGACTGTCTGCAGGGCTTTGGTGTATGCTTTGATGAACATCTGACTGTCTTTCACAAAACAGAAGAGTGTGCCCTGGAGGGAGTGGGAAAGATTATTCAAGAGTACCTCGTACCCTGGTGCCTCCTTAAGTCTTGCTTTGTTTTGCTTAGTTGAGGACCTGGCCATGTCAAGGTCTCCCACCCTTATAGCATGAAAACCAAAGACCCTGTTTATGCTACAATTGTAAATATAAAGCATAAAAATGTCAACTTTTCTGGAAATACAAACATTTCTGACTAGTTGTACGGGTTCTGTGTCTGTGACAATTTGCCTGTATTCTGTTTCTCTGCACGCAGCAGTGTTTGACAAAATGATGATCACGCAGTTAATGACACAAAAAAGGAAATACATTATACTATTCATGCAGGCGTAGCTCTTAGAGGTGCTGTCCCGAATAATATGTGCATGACACCAGGTTTCTGCTGCCTGACTGGTTTCTGAGGTTTGTAGCTGAACACGCATTTCTAAACAAGTAAAGATCTGGAAGCATTCAGGTGTCTGTTTGCCCTATCCGTATGTGTACATAGTTCGTAAAGTCAGATCATTTAGGAAGAGCCTGTCTTTGGATTTTCCAGAGGGAATTCTGATCTGTTTTGTTTTGTTTTTTTTTTTTCTTTCAGCCGTCAGTCCAGACTTTTCCAAAACACTCTTGAAAAAGTTAACTCTTGTTAAAGTGGGTGGTGAAGTAATCATTGAGTGTAAGCCGAAAGCTTCCCCCAGACCTACTTATTCTTGGAAGAAAGGAAAAGACATCCTAAGAGAAAATGAAAGGTAATGTCTTAAAGTAACCATTTCTTTCATTAGCTTGCTCCAACCCAAGGGCTTTCAGCAATGAAAGCTAAGTTTTTCATTAATAGCTTCCCAAAATTGACTTGCAAATAAATGTGAAAACAGCTAGTGTTCAGTCTCAGGGAGCTGGGGGTGAGATTTCTATTCCCATTGTGTTCATCCCACTGTCTGTGTACTATTAAAGCACCCCTGCCAAGAAGCTGATAAAGATACATTCCAAAAAGCAAATATTTTGCCTCTCCATTGCTCTAAATAACCATTGTTTTTCAAAAAACTTCCCAGGAGATAAAACCCTTCACCGCAAATTACACTGCTCCGGTACATTACTCAGTGTCCCGCAAACAGGAATTATTTGGGGTCAGTAATTAATTTGGCAGTCCTAACGCCTGACTTGGAGACAGCTTTTTCAGACTGGCTAAGTCTTTTTTTTTTGGTCTTTTTTTTTTTTTAATTCTAAAGGAGAGAATTAGTAGGCAGCAGGAGCCTACCTTTCAAATTCACTTGCATGGTTTGCAGTGATTTGTTGTTGACTGTGTAGAGGTGCAGTTGTGTTACCTGTCCCGCTTGTGCAGCACCTGAGAGCGAGAGCTGGAGAGCTGTCCTTGACAGTCCTCCAAAATACGATGTGCCACTTGGATTGATGGGAAAAGTCCTGTCCTGTCAGTAAAGGTCAGAAAGCCAGAAATAACAGGAAACTGTTATTTTTAAAAGCTTGAACCTGTTAGAGCTGTTCTCCTACCTTGGAAAGTCTAGTCTTGCTCCGTCCACCTTGCCTGCCTGCAATGGTTGTTGAAATAGATGCTATGGTGATGTATACAAGTATGCGAAAAGCTGTAGTTCATTTAGAGCCAGATGCGTAAAATAATGAACAACCTGTTCCTGACTTACTTAGCTCCTGTTACCTGGTCTTTACAAAGCTACTGCCTATGGACTGTTCTGCTTCATCTCTTGGGATAAGGAGTCGGGTGATCAATTCCACAGAGCTTCCTCTAGCAGCCAGGGTACAAAGCTGCGCGAGGTCACATCTATAATAGATCAAGGTATATTGATTTTTAAAACTGAAATAACTTGTTCTTCTGGTGAAGATTGTGCAAAGGATGGGAACTATTAAAGACTGCGAGTTTTGGAGTGTCAGTCCCCTGAGCTCCCATCCATCTCCCTGTCCTCGCTGGTACAGTCTGTAGCTGAAATGGGCTGTTTTCTCTGACAGTTCTGCTAGGCATGGCACAGTCCTCGTTTTATTTTAGGAGTGAGAGACAAAGCATTAGTTTATTTGAGCAAGGGCTTAGGAAAAGAAAGAAATGTGAGTGACTCTGTTTCTTGCTTGGTCACTGCTGTGCAGTGCTAACAAAGTGATTTATCTATTTTTTAGCCCTGCTCTCTCATCTGGAAACTTACCTAAAAGTTGGATGCTGTAATACAGCAGAAACCCCTGGATCGTGATTTACCAAGGGAATGTGGCTCATGCACTGGTAACATAAGGCTAGACGGCAGCTCAAGTTGCCTGTGTATTTACTTCCAAATAACTTTTGAACTGGTTATTTGAACTGACTGTAGATGTTTCAATTGGTTTCCACCAAGGTCAAGAGAGGAAGAGAGACACCTCAAAAATAGCAGGTTTCTTCAAAGTTTTGTGAAAATAGGCAACTGAGAAAAGGAGACACTATTATTATCCCTGTCACCTGCAGTCACACCATGGTAGACTTGAGGGAATCCCCACCAGAGCACCCCTGAAGAGTGCACACGTCTGTGTAAGTAGTGTAAGGCACAGTGTTTTCGTGACCAACCTTCTCCTGAAGCATATAGGCAAGAGGCAGGTATCATAAAACTTGCTAAATAATACATACCTTGCTGTCTGCGGGTCACAGTCCCCATGCCCAGGCAGACTTTGGGCAGTGGCTGGGAGGACAGGTTGCGAGTACAGCACAGTCCTCTGAGCAGCTCAGTGTTGAGCTCAAATGCAAATCGCAGCAAGGCTGAGGTGTTGGTGCTCGTGGCAGGGGCAGGCTCGCTGCCGTGCTCCTCCTCCTCCTGCCAAGCACACTGCACCAGAACCGGGAGCCTCCCACCTTGACATCAAGCCCCAGATGGGAAACCAGACGTGAAATGTGCCCAAGCAGGTGTGAAATTATCTGCCACTTCAGCCCAGGGGTTTTTCCACCAGCCACATCATCCAGCAGGGCCTACCTGCCAAAATGTCCTAATGAGCACCGCTCCATTGACTTGGCAGTTGGACCTGTTTGGTTCTTACACACAGTTCGTTGTGCCTCCCATGGGGATGAGGGTGTTGGATGCTCACCACCACCATTATTAACCACGCCATCCTTGCAGTCTGTGCCTGGAGACTGTGTGAAATGCGCAATTAGGAAATTACGTTTAGATGATCATGGCATTGTTCATCAGCACTGTCTGACTTCACAGGGGTAGGAGAGGCCAAGTGACTGGTCCTCTGCCTAACATTGCTGTATTTCTGGTTTCATCGGCTGCTGAAACATTATCTCCTCTCTGCCGTCCCAGGGAACAGCAGCGTTGGAGTCCAGTCCTAGTACCTCCCTACACCCACGCCTATGCATGGGCTTCACACCGGAACGTTCTTGGCTGTTGAAAAAATGGGTTGAAATATAGGAAGAATGATCCCAAGAAAAGCTGTTGCTGAAATCTCTTTGTCTAGGGCAGAAAACAGAACTTTGAGACAGGTGTGGGACAGGAAACCTGAATGAAATGTCTGATTAAAGAGGCCTTTGAGTTTCAGAGAGGCACCTGAACATCTGGATACTTCTGCAAACTGAACTTGATCATGTAAAGGTTAATCGATATAGATGGTCCTTCCAATTCCAGATGGAGTTAAAAGCAACGTTAATGTGTCAGTCTTTGCTTTGAATTCTGATGTAGAGCCTGACAGCTACCATGGCATTCACTCGAGCATTTCTCCTGGGGCTCTTGTGACTTTTCAGATGGAGTGTAATGTTAGGGACTTCTTGCTGGAGACAGAAATAGTGTGCATCAGATTTTGCTGCCAGGACTCTTGGTCTGGAGGCTATTGCTGTCCAGGAGGCAAAACCAAGTGTGTTGTTCAGTGTTAGCCTGGAGGGCAGAGACTACCATGGACAAAAGAGCTTTATTGTTTAGGTTTTATATTCTTCTCTGGAGGATGAGGTAGCATGTACTGCACCCCTAATGAATAACCTGCCCTGAAGGTATCTCTTACTGGTGGTTGAGAACAGTGCAATTGTGTTATTAGAAATTCTGCCCTGGGCTACAATTACGTTATTGCAGTCATTAAAGGCAGTTCATCTCCATAATAATGGAAATCCTGCCTTGGAAGCCTAACTGAGTCAAAATAATGTTAGTAGCCTGAATCCAGAAGGTAAATTTTATATAGAAACAGCTGTAGCACAGATACAGATATACTGCAAATGCTGCTTGGAAACAAAGACTATTTCTATATGGGTAAAGATACAGAGATCATTTTCTATTCTTGATCTTCCCTTCACATTTCGGTGCAAAACGGCTGTTACACTCTGTGGCAAAGGTCTTCAGTTCTACTAATGCCACTGTATGAATCAGCCTCGTAGGGCCACTGGTAGAATAAAAGCAGGTGAGTCTGCTGCCTGCCACAGTGTCTTCCACCTTCCACACCACTGGGAGAGGAGACAACCAAAACACACCTATGCTCTGGGAAACCCTTGCTCAGGAACAGGGGGATGCCTTTTAGATAGGCTTGGTCACAGTAAAGCTGTGCAGGCTCCATCATAAGAGAGAAAGTAGTATACAAGTATTGTTTAGGACCCACTTGCCCCAGCACACTCCTCAGGCAGAAGTCGGTTTACCCCTTCAGTATACACTCTTATGCATATAACCTGGAAATTTGAGCCAGTTGTTGAGTTCTGCAGCTGGTGGGGAGTTGTTCCAGAAGCCAACAAGCTCTGGAAGCTCAAGGTGGAAGTGGTGTCTTCTGGTCATTGCAAGACTGTCATGTGTCTTTGGGACTTGTCAGATTGTTATCAGAGAGAAAGATTTGAGTTGAGATCAGAGTGTTTTTCACTTACCATTTGGTTCTCCTATACTCATATTTCCAGATATGTTAACCTCTGATCTCTTTGTTCTAGCTCAACAATAGGAGAAAAGATATTTTAGAGAGCTGGGATACCATTACACAGGTTCTCTTTTCTCATCCAGCTACATCAATGTGACTCAAGCGTGATGCTGGGCTTAAGCCTGTGAGATTGAGTGGACAGGAGGAGGAATGCTGCCCGAGGAGGCCTAGTGTTCAAAACCAGGCAAAAACTCCTCGAGTGAGGAGTGCAGGCTGTAGAACCGGGACTTACGGTTTTTATTTAAATCTCAGTAGCACTTTGGTTTTATAATCTTGCATCTTCATCCCCCTGATTTTATGAAATAATGTAGTCAATGTCAAGTGAGTTTTTGGATATAAAATACATAACGTCTGTGGCATCGTATACATAGGATATAGGCGTCATTCAGACATTAGGTAGAGAGACATGGTCTTCTGCAGTTATTACACCGTGCGAAAGACAGGTGGTTCGAACTGTGCCTATAGTTTGCTGCAGAGCTGTCTGAGAAACAAATCAATCATTCCTAGATATCAGTGGGAGTTACAGAGGTAGAGGGTAATTTTACATGAGATTTACCAGTACAAAACAGCAATCCATAGTTGCCCATAAGTTTGGAAAAACTTTTAGTAATTGATGGCCCCTGAAGTGAATGAAAGTGCGTCCTTAATGGAGGACTTTCCTTTGAATTCCTGAACTCCTAAAGCCAAGCATCCTCCAGCCCGCAGTATTTCCCATTTCTGACAATTATTTCCTGGCATTACATTGCATATATTATTCATCGGCAGGAGTAGGAGGGGAAGTCACGGCAGTCAGATTGTTCTCGCAGGATTTTGTTAATCCTCTCATGATAATTCGGTTACATCTAATGCCACAACGTTAGATAAATGTGTTACTGAGACTAGTGCTTTAAGACCTTTATTTTCAGGTGATCTTATCACAGAAACCTTTCCATTTCTTCGTAATTACAGCACAGCTCTTACAGAGAACTGCACTTGGTTGCAAGTGTAAGCGGTTCATCCTCACAGTGGTGGAAATCAGAAGTCACTGTAGTCACCAGCTTGTTTGTTCAGGTTTCCTGGGTGCAGGAGGGAGAATCAGGCTGTGCATGATTAGAGACAAATCCTGGAGCTACACAGAGCGCTGCCAGCTGAAGTTAAAATAAGTCTCTGTCACAGCTGCTCCCACGCTCCAAGCTGTTGGAGGAACATCCTGCAATGGAACTGTAATTCTCTTTGAACTTTGTATCAGGAAGCATTTTTAAAATAATTTAAAGCAGTTTATTCAGCAGTATATTTAAACACACAAACATTTATTTAAAACAATCAAATCTCCCTGAATTTTCCTACAGTTTTCTGTAGCCCACAAGAAAAAAAAAACATTGCAGCCCAAGAAATCTGCAGGTGCTGTCACGTAGGTGTGCAGCATCCGAGGGCTCGGCCGTGGGAGCGCTGGGGTTTAACTTTAGAGCTGAGACTGATTAGTGTCAACGAACTGAGGCGTTTTGTCACTCCAGTGCACAGATTGAGCTGTTTTTAATAGCTTACCACCAGAGGCCATTTTTTTTAGAGTATCTTAAGAAATTTCTCATGGAATTGGTCAAGGGATATATTTTGCTGGTGGTGTGGAATGATTTTGCTGGAGTGGCATTGGGAAGGGGTGGTTAGGCACTGCTTTGTAAGGCAAGGTTTGCATCACTTTCCTTGCAAGTCTTCCATCTTTTCTCAGCTGCTTGTTTTGGACTTACGGAAGTGACTTTAATTTACAGGCAATAATGGTAATGATTACATTTATTTATTTCTGACAGAGTGTTTCATTTTAGATATCAGTCTGTCAGACATACTGTCATTTCCCAGAGGTGAAGCTGTAGCGTTGTGTGGTTCAAGAGGAGAGGAAGGAAACGCCACATTTCACTCTCTTGGTCTGCCATGGCTTCCTTCTGCGCTCATTCTCCTTTGCTCCCCAACTGTAGACTGTGTGCAGGAAAACCAAGATAGCTTTTATTTAGGGAAATACTATATTGTGCCAGTCTGGTGGGTTGTTACCAGCCACCCACTGATGTGTTGATTAGCCAAAGCGTGGGGACAGGCTGTGGTGCAGCAGCAGGGTGAAGCATTTAGGGCTGGGCTAGTGCTGGCTCTGGCAGCTGCCCTGTATTGAAGAACCCTGCTCTGGGGAGCTCCGGGGCATCGCTGCAAGGAGGGAGCAGGGCTAGCAGTGTGGTCAGCTATCTCATGCACTTGGTAAGAGCTTGCACATGTCAAAATCTAATGTGTATTCCCGTGAAATAATGAGCGTTTAAAATATGTATGCAACAATCTTCATTCCTAATGTTCTCCTAAAGCTATTGGAAGTCACATTTACCCTGCCACCAGATGTATACTCAGTCCAGGATGGAAAAATAATTGTACTTTTAAGCCCCAAAACAAATTGCTCTTCTCATGTTCTTGTTCATGTAAAGCCCTTACATCATTAGAGCTGTTTCTTTTCTGTGAATGTACAGTGCATGCATTGTTTATACAGTTTAATTGTAAGGAAAGAAATTCATAAAAAACAAATGATGTTCTGTGCTGGTAGTAAAGAATATGCAAGTGTCCAATTAAACAGCCACTCACTATGACTTGTATAATAGCAACATCTGTTATCTTAATTAAACAAGTTTCTGTATAAAGGGACCCTCATAGTACACTTTGTTAGATCAGGATCTGACCTAGATACTCCAGCATGCTCACTATCTTCATGGAAATTTTCCCAGTTGGTCCCATTATCTTGCAGTCTTGACAAGCTTTGTGATATATGAGCACACT
The DNA here is from genome assembly GCA_013398225.1 of Steatornis caripensis. Lineage (NCBI taxonomy): Eukaryota > Metazoa > Chordata > Aves > Caprimulgiformes > Steatornithidae > Steatornis > Steatornis caripensis. The sequence goes on along the minus strand of VZSC01012841.1, from coordinate 321,499 downwards.
CTTGCACACACAAAGCCATCCTGCTTAAAGCAGGAAGATTTAAAATTTTTTTAGCTGAAAACCAGTAAAAGTGCAGAAAAGCAGCACGTAGTGACATTTACCCATTGAGTTCAGTCACAGAAGCGTTTGGAAGTGTAAAGAGCGCCTGGCTAGCTCGGACCTTGTCGAATGATGTTTAGGAGAGAGAACTGCACTTCCAGAAAGTGCTCATGACTCATTTTCAAAACTGGCTTGTGTGCTCTAGGATTTAAGTAATTTAGGTCCCGATTTTTTCAGATATTTCATTGCTGCTCTCCACCGTAGCCTAGAGTTAGAGATGATCTAGAAGGGTAAGTTCAGTTTTGAAAGTCTTGGTGCCCTGGTAACTTTGGAAAGAAGATGAGGACTTGAGACTGAGAAGGAGCAGTGTGAGTCTGATGAGGACTTGGGGCTTTGTACCCATGCACAAACAAAAACCCAAACAGAACTGGCCCGAAATCCCAGCCTCATCAGAAGCAGATGCAGTCTGGTGTGCGGGCTCACCGGGAAGATCAAGAGCCCTGTGCTGGAGGCTGTAGGACACGAGGCAGCTGTAGCTGAAAAGCCTCTTTGATGTGTTAATACACAGCTGTGCCTGCAGGCTTATTGATATGGACAGTGAATGTTAATTTTTTTGTAAAGAAGAACACCGCCCAACACCAGCATGGCCAGCTGCTTTGGAGAGGAGGCTAAAGTCCTGCCTGGGGGAAGCTGAGCTTCTCCTTCCTGTCCTCAGTGCCCAGGCTGGTACAAAGTTGGACGGAATCACAGGGTAAAGCCCAAAGCAGTAGTCTCCCCTCCCAGGAGCTGGCATCATTGTGGCCAAGGGAATGCAGAAAGCTGTCACCTAATTCTTTTGTTGTCTTCTGCAGTTCAAAACTGTTCAGAAAGACTCTTCTCTCTGGAAGAGGTTAGCCACAGTTTTCTTGAGAGTGCACATCTTAAGGACCTCCTCACAAGGGCTGTTGATTTACAGACCCCTCAGGTATTATTTTTGTAACAGGAATTTTAACATACTCACTTTGATGCTGTGTCATTTTGAGAAAAAAATCGTGAAATCGGACAAGAAAAGAAAAGCTTTTCTCTTATTCTTTCAGTGTGTCTTGAGTTCAAAAAGTTGTATAAATTCCAATTTTTTATTTGTTGCCTCAAACTTCCTAATTAGTGCTTAATTACTTTAAACAGCCAGAAAGAAAATGGCAATAGAACAGACAGCACATCTTTCCCAGTCTGGTGCCAGGGTACAAACCATGGTAATATTTTTATACTGATTACTTGAGAGATGAATTGCCAGCAGTGGCTTTTGGACAGACAGTCTAGTGACACTTCAGCAGAAAATAAAACCTCAAAGGATGCTTCCTATCATTGTTTTGCATTAATTGTGTTGACTGTCTTTTTAAAAAAATAAATAAAGCACTTTTGCAATTTCTTTAAGGCAGACAGGTAACCAAACCATCAATAACTTGTCGTGTTTTCATTACATCCTGCCTAGGCAACATGAAAAATGACACCCCGCAAATAGCTTTTTGAAGTTTGAGTCGACAATGCAGCATTCGTCTTAGTTTTCAAAGACAATGGCATAAGATGGCTCTACTTCACTGGGACATCTGAAATAACTGGCATGTCAACTTACTTTAACCAATTTTCTGCAAAAAGAACTAAAATGAACAAGGGAACCACTTGATTCGATGGTCAGAAGTCTTGGAAAGCAGTCGTCCTATGCTTGATGGCCTCATGTTCGTGGACGGTTTGCTTCCCAGCAGAAGCTGGTTTTACCTCTGTGTTGTTCTGGAAGATCATACTATGTTTTAATGTAAGCTCTTCATGGCTGTGGGTCGGTCAACTCAACACCGAACACTTGTAGTTTAGTGTGTGCTAAAACAAAAAAACACTGATTTGTGTGATCTGAAATCCCTTGGTGAAAACCAGTCAGTTTTGCCATAGTTCTCTTTAGGAGTCGGTCACTAACTTTTCCTTGCTTCTTAAGGATAGTTACATGGACCTGTTTTCTTTTCTTTGTGTGCATCTGGCAAAGATAGTAAATCCTGTTGCATTTGTAGTTTGAGACATCTACAGTATGCTTGTATGCATAACCCTATAAATGGTCTCTCCGCAAAGCTTGGCTGTCCATCTGTTTTGCTTTAGCAGCTTTCTGATGATTGAACCTTTCTTCAGCATTGATAGTAAGTTGGTGACTCCAGTTCATTCTTGCATTGTCTTTTCCTTCTGTTCCTGAGCAAATGTTTCTAGCAAAAGATTACCTGAGAAAGGTTAGAGATTTACTTAGAATCCAGATTCAGTGCTGGTTTATTTTGTATATGTAAAGGAATTAGGTTGATCTCTAAAATGTGCGTGTTCATTTATCTGCTCCTGTAGAGCCAGGAAATCATTTCCTATAACCAGCCACAAACCATTGTTGAGCATACCTGAGATGCCGATAAATGTAGTCCCAACCTATGCCAAGTTTCAGCTGGTGTTCCAGAAATGAAACTCTCACACCTTGACACAGTCTCCTGTAACATCAGCAATCTGTTCCTGTTTTGCCAGCAGATTATTGTCAGTGTGGTGTTATTGTAGTATTCAGTGATACACATGTAGGGCATCATTGCTACCGCTGCTGGAACAAGCTTGTGACTGCAGCCCAGCTGTGGTTTGACCAAACTCGCGGTGCTGCCATGATCCAGGGTATCCAGAGAAGTCAACCTTGGGGCTTGTGCATTGATTTTAAAAGTAGAGCCCCGTTTACAGAGTCGAGCAAAAGGCGAGAATGAAGCATCCAGAGAGCCCCATCGCAGAGGCGTCAGACCTCCGGAGCACAGTGAGATGTGTCCCGTATTTACACATCCTTAACAGAAACACTGTCACTCACTGCATGCTGTTAAGCAGCTGCTGTTTTTCCTGCTTGAAGTGTCTCATCTTTATGATTATTAAATTCATCTCTAGGTACTGTGCATACAGCTACAAATTATTTCTCCTTCTCTGTAAAGACGCTCCAGGAAAGAGGGAGTTCCTCCCCACAGTGCTGTTGTGTCGGAGGCGGCAGGATCTGGCTCCCAGCAGCGAGCCAGGTTTCTCTCTGTTGTGAGCACGTGCTGCAGCCAACGCTTTCAAAAATAAATGCCTGTAATTAGTCTCCTAAATGCAATTTGAAATTGATGTGTGGTTCATACTTGTCCTCCAGTTGAAGAAAATACTAATAATGATTTTGGTAAGTCTGTAGGATTTTGAAGGCAAAAATTATCAAATATCTCTTCTCTTGGATATTTTCATGATTAAGAGCAAGAAGGTAATGATTTTACAGTTAGGGCCACACTTTAAGAAACACATATTTAAAATTCAAGGAAATAATTGTATGTCTATGAGGGAAAAAGGATTCCTAATGAACTTTTTAGACCTACCAGACTCAGTGATATTTTTGATGATTATTTAAACATCATTTTTAAGTGATGTAATTATGTCTGTGGATCTTGCAAATCTATGTTAATGTCAATTACAAGTGGAGTGGGTAATTTATCTTTGTACTGTGGGCATTTTTTGTTGAAACTAGAGGAAAAGATGTGTTATCTTCAAAAGACTATGCCTTTGGGCTTCTATTCGGGTGGTATCAGCTGGAACAAATAAGCTGAGAATGCATTTAGTGCTTTTGCTCTAATCTCACGAATGCTTCCAGAAGTGGTTTGTGTCAGCAGCTGATGCACAGAAAATCTTGCATGCATTTTTTTTCTCATAAGAGAACAATTTTTAGGAGCTTCAGTGGAGTTCCATTTAATGCTCGTATTCGCCAAACCTCTGAAACATTTGCTGCAGGTAGAGGGTGATGGCTTGTCCTCATCAGGGAAGGAGTTGTTGGCGAGGATGGCTGTAGGCTGCACTTCCAAATTTGATTCCTCTGTCCCTCTTCACAGACTGGGAGAAGTCACTTAATCTCCATGCCTCTGGCTGTATTCACTGCCCTGGAAGAATGAGCACAGCAAATATTCACTGAACGTTAGGTAGACTGAATGCAGTAGTGGCTTCACAGCACCTGCTGCTTGCTACGCACGACTCGCCTCGCTTCCGAGCGCGAGAGAATGCTTTGTGGGGAGCAGCGTGTCTCTGGGTGGGTAATTGTGCATAAAGGGGTGTTTTAGCCAAGGCGTTTTGCAAGTGTGCTTTGCCCCACCACTGCCATCGGCAAGAGCCACTCGAGAAGAAGTCCTGGGCCTGACGGTGTGGGTGCTGAGCATCTCCATCCTTCACAATGCTGTTGCGGCTTTCACGGTTTATGGCAACCAGCCAACTTAGTCTGTAAAAATAAACTGCAAAGTTGAAGAGCTGTGTCAAAAGGGCAGTTTCCCATGGGGGATGGTCTTCATTTCCCACCAAAATCAATGGAAAATTGGCTCTTTGCATCATTGGACCCTTCTAGACTTGCAGAATCTTCCCATATAGCTCAAATTATCATTGCCTCATGTCTAAGGAAAGAAAGCTGTAAAAAAGAGCTTCCCTTTGCTTTACTCAAATCTGCTTCCTCAAATACTTCTTTTCATGACATGGTCTTTCTACTGTATTTATTTTAATTTTGTGTGTAGTGAAAAAAGAGCGGAAAGGGAGAGAAGGCAAAAGGTTTCTATTATTTGAAATTCACCACAGCCTACTTGTTTCCTTCAGGGTCCCTAGCAGTGTTTGTGTTTGGTTTTCATTTGTTTATCCCCGTTATCAGCATCCCTTAAGAAAGATATTTTGTAGAGAACTGTTCTTCTTAGATAACCTAGGGATATTTTTATATTTTAATTATGACTCTAGGCATCTTTAAACAATTTACATGAAGTCTCTAATAGCTGTAAATGCTCCCTTTCCCTCCCACCACCCCACTGCTTCGGGATGAGGTTTTGTCACTTCCATACTTGTCTTAGAAATTTATGGAAAGAAGGGAGGATGATGACAAAATACAGCTTTTGTGTTTATAGATATTAATATAGGCTGGATGCAGTATTATTTATTTGGACTGCTCTGTCATTGCAGATAAACAATTTGTTGAAAAATAAAATTGTGGGAGAACTTAGGATGCCAGATGCATGACTGGTTTAAGCTGATACTGAATTCAGTGGAGTTATGTTGTTTGATGTTACCAAAGGGGCCCCTACTATTTTCTCAAAAATATGTTCTTTTTTTCCTCTCTCTAGAATAATATTTACAGGTTTACAGAATTGCAATTTATACTCTCCTCGCCTTTAATTCTTCATACTTAGCAAATCTGTAAATGAAAAGCCTAAACTGAAAACACGTTTACACACAGCAGTTCACATCCTTGGAAGAAGTGTACTTAGTATTTTCTCAGAGATCAATATCAAGAATTAAGTAAGAAAAATAGTGTTGTGCTCTGTATTTTTTGATGCAGCAATTACCTAGGAGACCTTTCAAAAGATTCATTTTAATTCTTTGTGCTTTCCTACTGTAGTCCCAGAGCACAGAAAATGCCAAATGAACCCAAGTTCTGTGCACTGTAGATGTCTACCCAATCCACAGTTGCCGTTACTTAGCAGTAAACCTCCTGGTGTCCTTCATGACTCCAGTGTAACTAGTGACAGTGGTGCAAAGGCAGTGTTCCTCAGTGCCTTCTCTAGCCAGTGTTTTTCCTTGGATGAAATATATTTATTTTACAGATGGAGAAGCACTCCCACGACAGAGACTCCAGCAGCCCTGTGTAGTTGTGCCACACACAACCTCAGGAGTTCAAACGCTTCATCCTCAGGCTCTTTAGCTCCATTTAAAACATATCTCCAGGAAAGCTTGTGCGAGATGTTCTATTGAACTCAATGCAACAGGATTTTACCTCCGTTATTTTGAGCAAATATAGTTCTTACCTGAAAATTAATTATAGGGAGTTTGCTGTTAAGACAGCTGCCAGTTGTCATGGATAAGGAAGGCCTTATCTAATGCTTGCTTTCACCAAGAGAAAGACATGCACTAAATTAAATGGGCTTTGACTGAGGCTCTAAATTAGCTCAGGCTTTTCTGTGAACCATGAAAAGACAAGTAGTTACAAACAAATAAGTACTGAAGCAGCTGTAGGTAGTTATCTAAATCAAAACTAACATGTCCTGGACAAGAAGTTGCAGGTGCGTAGAAGACTGCCTGCGCAGCATGGCTGTCCACATCAGTTGTGAGATTAGACGGATGATCAAGTGGAAACCACTGTAATGCCAGTCCAACCGACAGCATTGTCCTGTGTTTCGCTCAGACTTATTCTAAAAGCTGTTAGACACAGCCCCAACTTGTCCCATCCTTGCTCATGTTGCTGTCCTGACCATAGCCCTCCAGATGGGTTGATGTCCCATGTTGGTGGCAGTGTGGACACCGTCCCTTTCTCACCCATTTTCAGAAACATCTGGAGTAACAGGACATGGGTGAAGCCCAAGCCTGGAAAGCCCTGTCCGATTACAAGGGATGCTTAGCATTTTTAATTGTTATTGATGTAGGGTGGGAGGTCTCAGATGGCGTGATAAGGCTCTGCGTGGGGGTTAGGATCAGGGCTCTCCCCTCACGCTCTGCTCCCTGCATACCAGGGACCATCAAGGGGGCTGAGTGCAGCCCTGAGAAGTTGGCTTTGACCTCGGCAGATACTTTAGTGGGGTTTAATGTTATGAAGCAGAAGGCTCTCGCCTTATTGTTGTTTATTTACACCATGTAAAGGTTGTAGTCACATACAGAGACAGCATCCCAGGGCCACAGAAATTATTAGCTGTGGACTGTAGTCTGAACCAGCCCATTCTTCAAGTGATGAGCAGGCACTTGTGAGCGGTGTCCCTGATTTCGGGGGAGGCTGTACTCTGAGTAGTAAATCCTCCCTCTCAGCCAAACATGTGAGTATTTCTAAATTTCACTGTTTTCCTGAAATAACCTAATGGCCAATACTGGTTTTATGAGATCATTTTAATAATCTCAGTCTCTGCCTCGTTGCATAGGAAGTGTTATTAAAAAAGGTAATAAACTGCTACAAAGACATGCGATAGAAATAGAAATAATTTGATAAATAATGCAATTGCTCAGAATCATTTGCATTTGCAGTAGAGTTGTGGCATGAAGCAAAGTTGCTGTTAGGCGAAAAATTGCTCTAGATATTCCTGCCTATCAACTATGGGAAAAGGCTGAGCAGATACACCGCTGAGATTGCAGTCTGGTCTGTCTGGTGCTTTTGCTTTCTTCCTCTGCTTCCAACCCCCCAGCCCAAGCAACGCTGTGGAGGATGGACAATAGGCCATTCATCATGTCAGCTGAAATACACTGTTTTTCACAGGTACATTTAACCTAAATCCTCTCTCAGAAGACGGATTATCTCTTAGAAGAACTCTGGCACCACAGTCTCTTTACAATAGCCACGTCAACCACTGCCACAAAGGCTGTACATGAAGGGATCAACGGTAGTTTTATCTCAAATCACACTCAGTGTGTGTTTCTTCCAACTGACATTCATTTAAATGCTTGCTCTAAGACATCTTTTCTCCCTGTAATAGAAAAACGATCAGACATCCTAAGCATTGTTTCCCTGGGAAAAAAAAATTACAATATTCACTTGGCTAAGCATGAAATATTTTGGATGCATGTGTTTAATCAACAGTGAAACCAACTGTAGTTACATTTGTATTTCGTAAATTAAAATGCTAAAGTTATCAGATAAGAAACAACATACCTTATTTGATTGCAGCAGTACTTATAAAACCATTTGAGAGGAAAAAAAAAAGTAACTTTATGTTTGTGAGCACTTTGCTCCAAAGAAATATTGGAGCTCTAATCTGCAGTCCAGTAGTTGTGCTGCCCGCCTGCATGCTGCGTCCCTCGGGAAGATAACCGTAAGCGTCACGCACACACCCTGCCATATGCACTGCATTTGTAGTCCATTCATATTCCACGTGTTTCCATCTGCTGAGCAGAAAAATAGAGGGCAAGCTGAGAAGAATATATTGAAAAATACCTGCAGTATCATCTGTCTGGTGCGGATCTTCTGTCAGTGATGTGTGTACTTTGTGAGGTAGAAAATGATTTGCAATGAAGAGGTCAGCGCATGGACCCGTGACCTATCCCTGCGAAGGCTTTCACCAGGCAACAGCAAGATGTGGGTGAGGTTGAACACCACCTGGCTCTGCAGTGCTGATGTGTTTGGTTCCGGACCCGCATAGATTTTCTTTTAATTAAAGAACAGAGCAAGATGTCACAGTATATACTATAAGTCTGGGATTTTTAAACATTCTGCCAAAGCGTGGGGTCAAACCTGAGCAATAGGTCGTAGGCATGTTTTGGTAGATGCAAGTGATGCAGTCAGACTCCAAAAGGTCAGATTTCCTTGGAGCTGGCTGGAGGTAGTTACTGATACTCAGTTTTATGGTGTGCTCTGGGGGTTTTGCAGTTTTCAGTCATTGTTTATATTCCAAATAAGGACTAGATCTTGTTTTCACAAAGTCAGTGATGAAACTCTTACTGATCTCAACAGGACGTATTCTATCTCTAAATGCATATGTTACCCACTGAGAAATATTTATGTGCTCCTGGGAATCCTGCCCAGCAGTGTGAAATGCTATGGTGAACTATATGAATCAGATCTATTGTGCTCGATTTGGGGTTGGAGGTAACATAACCTGCTGATGGGTGACTTAACAGATATGGCAGATGTATCATGAGCTGAAAAATAAGTGCTGATAGATCAGGCCAAAATGATTATGCACTGCTATTTTTCCTCATGCTGCTCCAGGTTTGTCTGACCTCTTCTATTCATCTCCAGCTGCTGCTGGAGGTACAGTCAAGTTAGTATTGCTGTACTGATCTAGGCAGCTGGCCGTGCTGACATGGCCATGATGCCAAGGTAGGTCCTTTCTAGGTAGCTTGGGTGTCTGAATAACACCACCTTGTGCAGCTGTAGCACACACTTAGGTATTTGTCATCCATAAAGATGCATCTTTCTTCTTCGTGTATTTTTCAAGGTTCACACCAACCAAATACACATATGCCTTAAGACATTTCCATTGCTGCAGAGCTGGCAAAGGGCACGCACAGTTGTTGAGCATGCAGTATAAACAAGAAGCTGCTATGGAAGCAGGGTGCCTGTCGGTTTTGGAAAAGGCTTTTTTAGGGTAATGCAAAATGTTCAGCGTGCAACTTTTTACATTTGCTGCTGCAGTGGCAAAAAAAAGGGGGGGGGGTGGCAAGGAAGACTAGGAAGGAATGTTTTCAGCATTTTTAAAGGGCCTTTGTCCCCAGAAGAGTTTTGATCAAAACACAGACAAGGTCAACTCTTCCTGGGGTACAACCCAAGCTTCAGTTTAGGAAACAAACAATGCTTTTGTCTCCTAATTTCAGATGTGTTTCTGCTCTCTGTGGACCTGAAATCTCCAGTTGACAACACAGACCAACAGATTCTCTCTTACAGATGCTATGTTTAAAATAGATGACCTTTCTTTCTATAAGGATGCTAAACTATCTTCTATCATCTTTTTTTTCAAACGGGTATTTTTATCTTTGTTGATTTTCCTCTGGTATCAGCAGTGACCATGAGCCAGGTTATCGATAGAGCAGTTGCGTTAACCTGTGCAAGAAGAGATTTACATTTTTAGTTTTTGTTAACCACTGTTGTGGTTAGTAGTGTCAAGGAACCCAGAACATTCAGTAGCTCATTGTTTGAGTTTGTAGTGGTTTAAAGAGGTGCACACTCAGCAACCAATGCTTTGTTCTGAAGTAATACTCGTGTTTATTGGAAATATGGTTTATTTTTATGTCTTCCTAGGCAGCTTATTAGAAAACATTTTGAGGGCGTATTTCAGAAGAGGAAGAAAGCATGCTGAACAGTGCTTCATTTAATTTGAACTTTGTGTCTTGAAAGAACTTTTTCAACCGAACTGCTAAAAGTGGTTGATGAAGCGATATTTGCTTCCAAGTCAATTAGCAGTTTGAGAACCCTCAGTGGCCTGAAATGAGCCTCTCCTCTTCTTTAGTGCAGCTGTGTCTGAAAAGAATGTTTGTGACTTAGCAAATCAGGGAAAAGTCCTTCCTTCTTTCTCAACAGACTGTAACAAGTTTCAAAGTGTTAAAATAATGACTTGTTAACTTCTAACACATTGGATTCAAATTAGAGGACAAAACATTCAGCGTAGAAAAGCACCTTCAGCAAAAAGAGCCGTATAACCATAAGGCCTCCTAATCAATGAGTCACAGTAAGGTTTTAATGGTCTGATTTATTTAAAAAATAAAAAATCAGTTAACTTGCACAATTGTTGGTCAGTTTTAATGCTGGTTGTTTGGAGGAGTGTGCAGGGAATTACTTAGTTACCTGATGAGAATTAAACATGCTCAGAGACTCTCCAGGGAATGGGTTTGGAGAACCCTGTGCAAGTCTCGCCTGAACCATTAGCAATGTGTTACGAGTTTTAAAGGATGCCCAAGTGCTGATGTTGTAAAGCCAACCAGCATGGCTTTCAGCTTAGAAAGGGAAGGAAAGAAAGACAGCACTAACTCCCTGAGATGTGCCAAAGCCAATGGTGGATTGACCAAAGGCCATCTCTAGAATGATCCGGTCCACATTAACTACAAGCGAATTTTACAATGGGAATAAAGATGACTTAAAAGAAAACCAGTAGCATGAGGAAGAGACAGAAAAGGCATTAGAATCTGAAATTAAAGCTAGCTTCATCAACAGTTACAATTAAAATGGTCCATGGAAGAGATTATCCAGTAAATAGGTTTTAACCATATGGCTAAAAATAAAATATAAATAAATAATTAAAAAAACAAAATCTCAACTGGACAGAAATAGTCTAAAACATCACTTTTTTCTGGATTTCTTGGGATGGCAAAAATGCAGAGGGAGTGAGTGCAGAGCCTGGCAGGGGCAGTGCCGGAGCTGGGTGGTCCTTCTTGAGCTGGAGCATATTGCTGAGCTTGTTCTGTTGTTTATATTGATTTGAATTTTAATGCATGCCGAGGGCACCTTCAGGTTTCAGAAAGGCACTGTTCTTTCCGAAGACCTGAAATTGATAAGAGCAGTAAATAATTCTGTGGGACCTCCTGGTGCTGCTGCTGCCCAGGCTCCTGCACTGGAGGCCAGTGTGGCAAGTCCTGTGCTCCACTGCACATTTAATGTAATACGTGCACTGATTTGTGCCAACGTAGTGGTGAAGATAAGAAACAAGTAGCTATGTACTACTCTTTTGCAGTTATTGAGCTGGAGCAACTGCTGCAGAAGCAAATATATGGCACTGGACTACTGCAAAAATAAATTACAATAGTGAATGTTACTGACTGCAATAATTTGGAGACCTCTAAGCCAGTTGAGAAACTTCTATTAATATCACTGCTATTGATGTGTGAAATATAACCTCTGTGCCTGGTCTCTGCCAGCTGGCCTGCATATTGTGCTGCTGTAAGAGCAGGTCAGGGAGAGGCTAGTGGGATTTGATGGGTGCTGTCAGAGCATCTTGTACCATCTTCCTCCTCACTCGATACCGTCATCGTAAAAACACTGAAAACCGTCACATTTTTCAAAGCAGCTCTGTGCATGTGCACTGAGTAGCCCGTATGTGCCCATGAAGAGAGCATAGCGTGACAGAAGGCACCCGCACCAGCTGCCATGGGTGAGATGATGTCTCCTGAGTCTCACTGGAGACGGTGCTCAGCCCAGTGGCTGCAGCTGGCAGGAGCCTTTGTGCTTGCATTCTTGTGCCTTGCCTCACACTGGTATTTTATTCAGCTGCCTCAGTGTTGCCCCATGGCTGTGAGAAAAAGCTCCTGCTGATTCATGTGATCTGTTTGTTAAAGCCTTCTAAGGTGAGAAGTGCTATCTGAGCGCTTCTGCAATGGTGCAAGTACTGTTTGCTGAATTTCTTTCCTCCTCATTTCTCAGTCCAGTTGTGCAGACCTTGATTGGCGCTAAGCATGCAGGAAGGCTGCTTCATTTTCTTTCAAATTAGTTACATTGGGAAATAATTGAGCAGGAGAAGGCAGGAATTAATACAAGATTTTCAATGCAGGTCTGAAAGTGGCTGAAGGGGAGATAGCAGATTGCTGCAAGACACGATACTGAGCAGACAACCAACTATTTTGCTAAAAGAGGTGATAGTAGGCTGAGGGAAAGGTTTTTATGGAGTCTCCTTAGGTTATGCCTCTGCAGGGCATGAGCCATTCATGTTTCCATGAGATTTACTGGGCAGGGTCAAGTTTTCTGTTTTCATTGACTTAGAGGAGAAGAAAATGAAACAGGAGACAAAGCTACCGGTGAGAACAGGGAAAGCCTGAAGTACAGCCCTCGTGCAAGAGGAGGGGCTGAGGATCACCCTGGGAATTAACATGCCATCTCTGCCTGCCTCCCGCCATCCAAGAGACATGTACCACTGCAGATAACAACACTGTTTTGATGGGGAGTAGATGTGTGAGGAAAGAGATGGGAATGAAATAGGATTTATTTGGTTTTAACCTGCAAGTGCAACTGCAGATAAGCCCCGCAGGCTGAGTTACACTGCAGGCAGAGAGGTGCAGAGCGTGGAGGAGAGGCTTGGCAGCATGGTACCCTTGCTGAAAAGCCATCAGCCTTCTTGAAAAAAAGCAGCAATGAAACACCTGCTTCATTGCATCTGTTCAGCAGAAGCTTTTACATTGTTAAGCAGCAAGCGTAGAGGTTTTTAGATGTAGCCGGCGTACCACATGTTGCAAGGGTTGTCATGGTGAGTGCTGAATATCAAAGTACAGACGCGTGTAAAACCTACACAAGCTGCTGGTGTGTAAATTAAAGTTGCCCTCAAGTAAAGACATGGAAAACTCATGGTACTAAATGATGCATTTAGTATTTATGAATTGTGTCCTAAGAGATTTCTGTCAGCTAAACTCCCTCTGTAACAGGCAAAGGACTGTTGTTCAAACCATCAGTAATTAATGCAGACTCAAAAGAGTTTTATGTTCACTTTAAAAATACATGACTTTTGTGTCTGCTGTCTTTCCAGAATCACTGTTTTGGATGATGGGAGCCTCCGGATTGTGAACGTCACCAAGTCCGATGCTGGAAGTTACACCTGTGTGGCAACAAACCACTTTGGGACGGCAAGCAGCACGGGCAGTCTGGTTGTGAAAGGTAATTGCAGTTTTTATTGCATATGACTGATACTCAGTCTTGGTGTCTAAGAGTGTCCAAAGCAGCCCCACACGTATGCTGCACCTTTCCCCTTTGATGCTGGTGCAAGCGGAGCCCAGAGGGGGTTAAAGTGTCTTGCATCTCAGAAACCTGCTGAGCCTCATGGGTTAGAGACAACTTAACAGCAAGGTGTCTGGGGTCACACTGAACGATGGTGCTTACAGCAAGTTAATGCATTTGTTTTCGCACCTAGTTTAAAGTTGTACTGCAAATGATACGGGAATTGTAACACAAAGCCAGGTCCCTGGTCCGCGTGGTTGTATGACTTGTTTCTAGCAATGGCCAGTAATCACCCTTGAGAAACATTTGCTGTTGCTGCAGCCAGCTGTATCCTAAGATTCAGTGTTGCGAAGGACATGCATAAAACCATGGTGTAGCTGTGGAGAAATGTTGCCCTCAGCATGCTGAGATTAGCATGCTGTCCTTTAAAAACATGTCATATCTAGTTCGACTTAATTTATTCTTGTTGTTCCTGAACTTCTATTATCTTTTTAAAAACCTTCTGAAGTCTTTAATACATCTTGTCTTGTTGCAGAATGATGCAAAAGTTTCACCCTTGTAATTTAATATCACGATTTTTTATTTCTTACCTAGGGCTGAATTTCTGCATTTCAGGAATGTCAAGTGTTTATTCACACATATTCACAATTTTTCTGTCAAATATTTTTTTTCAAAAGCAAAAGCTGTAACGTTTGACAAAGATATTTAAAGTATATAATTTTATAAAGAATGAGAGACACTGACAAATGTCTTAAATTAATTTTTGGCCTGCCTATGAGTGGCCTGATGTCTGATGTATTATTATAGACAATGAATATATAGATTATTACACTTATAATCACTTTTCTTCTTATTATTATTTAGAGAAAAACCTATATTGGATAACAAATCAGGAAAGATTGATTACAAAGCAATAAATCAATCACAAAGCTCTAATGCTGTCAGTTTTAATTCTCCCATATATTGGCATTGATGGATAGTATTTGGTTAGAGGCTCTCCCCATCAATTATTTTTATGGTATATAGGGAATACTTTACAATGTTTCAGTGCAAGTTTTAATCCACGGTTTTTATAGTCAGAGCACATTTCAGCAAGTAATGTCAGGATCAGGCAAGCGCTGAGAAAGCAGGTGAGCCCCTGTTATAGTTGCGAACTGCAGGTGACAGTGGTGCAGCAGCAGGTTTTTCTCTGAGCTAAGGCAGGTTGCCTCTGCCTTAGCTATCCACTGAGGTACATGTAGTTAGATGGGATGGTCCTGGCATTGTGCTTCATGCCACTTGGTCTTTCTGCTTCCCTTACGCCAAGGCGCCGACAGTGCAGCCCCAGAGTGGAGGGCAGTGTTATCCCTTCATATCTTCTACAAGTATTTATTGTAAGAGGAACCCTGTAGGAGATCGTATCGACCCCAAGAGCTCTTCAGGTTTGGAGCGGATTTGAACAGCTTATATGGCATTTGCCCATGCCCATGTCTGTCTCTGAAAACAAAAACAGAGACAAGTGAAGATCAGCATTAGATTTCTATATGACCTGACTCTGCCTTTTCTTAATCTGTGTTGTCCTAAGAAGGTACCCACAGCAAATAGCTAAGAAACCAATGCTCAGGAAAAACGAATGTAAAAAAGACCTTGTTTGTTATTAAAAGAGTCGATTGGCTACTGTCTGCCCCAGAGAAAACTGGAGCACAAAATGGTAAACACAGCCCAAATGTCCTTCCCTGGACTGCGTGGGGACCGCAGGAGAGTGGCACGTGCACATGGCAGGAGACACTGGCTTTTCATCTCCAGGCTGGGCGCAGCTGAGGTCATCCTGGTTTTTGTAGTGCTGCAAGGCACTGAGGGGGTTAAATAGGGGTCTGCAGTTCAGGGACCACTTGCACCACTGTAAAAAAGCCGATCGTTTAAAATAGGACTGTGTTCCCTTTTTATTATTGAAGAGTCATGCTTGTGTAATTCATGGCTTATCCCTTCTTCCTTGCAGTACCCAAGGAATAGACCCTAACTCTGAGCACAATAGTCAGCAGCTATTGTACCTGATCTTTGGGTTCACGTGGTTTACAAATCACTTTCCTTTGCGGTAAGGTTATAAAGGATTAGCAAGTACTTTTTTCTCCCTCAATGCACCGTTTTAACTCGATTCCATTAGCATTAATGGGAGCGACACATGTGCATGAAGCAGAGAATAAACTCTTAAGCCCAAGATGTGGATATTAACAGCAAACTGAGAAATGCAATTTCAGTCTATCCCATAAAAAGTATAAAAGAGCAGAAACTATTCTGAACTCCAAATGAACTGTGTAAAATACTGTATTTTATACTGAAATGCTTGAGTTTCTCTGCCCTAAGTAAAACACCAGAAAGTTTTGGCGGAAATATGAATGAGTATCTTATTTTAACTCAGTTTTGTGGTGTACAAAAAGACTCATTTATCAACTGATGAGTTTTTTGACCTTGAGATACGCTTATATTCTTTTCTAACTCGTCTTGTGTCAATGAGTAAAAAACGGTGAAGGTGAAAAGACATTTATTTCTAACCTTTGTATGTTCTTCTGTTAATATTGATATTGCAGGTCCTCTTCTTTTTTTTTTTTTTAATTTTCCTTCTCAGGGATTGATGCCGACAGTGTCAAAGACAGTGTAGGCAAGGATGGGAGGAGAAGGAGAATATCTGTTACACCAGAACCAAGGAGCTTTAAATAAATCTCTGGCAAACAACCACAGAGGGATGAATAAATAATCATATTATGCATGAGTAGACAGCTTAAAATATATGAAATTCTGACAGGTGCCCACAGGGCTGTGTATTAACATGCTGTTGTCAGAGCTGGTGAACTTCAGTGGTTTTCCGAACCAGTGAGACTGTGGTTTGGGTTTGTTCTGTTGGCTGGTGCTAAATGAGAACCACCCTGTTCTCCGAGACCTTATCTTGCAAACTTGCATGTACAGTTTGACCTTTAAATTAAAAAGCAGGATTGAATTCATAAGGATAGAGAAGAATCCCACAGACAGTGTTAAAAGCTATGTAAAACATAGTGTGTGTTTACATGTAGTATATAAATATTCATTTTCCATATTTTTATCCATTTTTTCTGTATTTGAGGCTAAATGTTCAATTCTTCCAACACACACAAAGACTATAGACTTTTTAAGTGCCAAGGGATTAAATGACAAATAGTGTAAACTGGCATAGACTGTACAATATGAGTTTATTTGTGTTTAATACAGTGATATAAATTGGCTAATATAGCAGCAGCTCTGAAATAGGAAACTAATTTCAAGACGTTGCAATAAAAGCTCTGAATATAGAAAGTGCAAAGAGAGGCTCCCGGTGCTAACATCCCAGCTCGTGCCCTTCAGTAGCAATGACTAAGACCCAAATGAAGTTTCTCTGGCAGCATTAGGTATGAAAGCAACACAAACAAGCTAATGACAGGGACGCAGATGATAATAGCATATCGCCACTGTTTCTTTCACAGGATGAGGAAATCCTTGCCATGCAGCTCGTTTCCCAGCAGACACACTAAATATCTAGATGAGCCTGTGGCCAGCTTTGCTTTTGTGGTGCTGGAGGCAAGTGGATTGTGGCACTCACCGTAGACGTGTGCGGCTGCTTCTTGAATGTCTGTTTTCCTTTTGGCTGTATTCTGAGCTATAAACCTATCCCTATATAAAAATGTATTTCTTTATACAAATGTATATATAAATCTATCTATAAATCTAATCATTCAGCTTGACTTCACAGCCTGTAGGTTCATGGTGCGTTCATTTGTAATTTCCAAGTAGGCAGTAGCCCCGTGTCATGCTCTGGCAGATGAGCAGTTGCAGAAGTGAGGGGGGCTGCTGCTGCTTCTGTGCTTGGGCTGTGGGGTGTGGAACTGGCCACAGAGGAGCGGTGGCAGGGATTGTCCTGCAACGGAGACGCTCTCGGGTTTCAGAGCACTCCAGCCTGCCAGAAACAACTTTTCATACCATTTATTATCTGGTTGCCTTTGATTGCAGACCGGGATGATCCAGTCCTTTCCAGTCCCCTTATCTCTGTGATTTAATGGACAGAAGGAGTATGTGAATGCTTGGTAGAGTTTGTACCTTTCTTTTCTTGTCAGGAAGTACAGCAATTCCGGTCACGTTGCCACATCTCTGACAAGGGCAAGTTCTGATGACTTTATTTGCCTGTTTCATTATGATGCACCTTTAACATTTTCCTACTGCCATTAGCTCATCTCATTTGGACTGTCATGGGAGAGCTGAAGACAGTAAAAGCAAGAGAACTTTTGTTAGCTGGTATCCATAGCACTTTAGCAGAAAAAGAATACAAAGATAATGTCAGTAGGTTATTTTTCCCTCATGCTTGAATAGACTGATAGTCTTGATTTTGTCCAGCACAGTGATCCAAATTATTTTTTATAAAATTGCATATTTTTCATTCCAAGCTTATTCCTTTATGTGAAGATCGAATTGGTCTGTTGCATTTAAAATTGAAAGGATTGATTAAATACTGTAAATTCTGGTCCATTATCAAGTAACTTTTCAGAGACTCCAAATGTTATTGCCTTTAAACCTGCAATTTTTACTGTTATTCTAGTCCTTTAGA
The DNA here is from genome assembly GCA_013398225.1 of Steatornis caripensis. NCBI lineage: Eukaryota > Metazoa > Chordata > Aves > Caprimulgiformes > Steatornithidae > Steatornis > Steatornis caripensis. The sequence continues at coordinate 303,743 of VZSC01012841.1, read as the reverse complement.
AGTAGCTGGGCTCATAGTCCAGAGGCAGAGGTGTGCGAATCAGCATGGACGCAGCCTTCATGCTCTGTAAAAATAGCGTTGGTGGGTTGCAACGGCCTTCCTGGCCCATCTCACCAACTGTGATTGTCTCTGTTTCAATATCACTTGATCAGTATTGAACTCTGTTCTTTGGAAAATGTGTTGTGCTTGCCTCATATCCATGGGCTAGAGTGGATTTATACTACTGTGGATTATCTTAGTAGCTAAGGAATAACCATTTTTTCATCTTCAGAGATTATGACTATTATGCCGCCCACAAAGAAGTTAGAACACTTTCGTTCGCCAGCTCCACAGGTATGTGCCAGTGGAGAGACACTGCTCTCTAATGACTGACCATCTGTCCCTTATTGCGTGTTTCAGAAGTTTTGTTTTGAACGTGGCTGATAATGCATGGTGCAGAGTTTCTTCAACTCATTTGTGGCTTAATTTCCACATAATACACTAAGCTGGTATGTGCTAATGAGCACACATGCAATCAAACAGAATTGCTTACGCCTCCTTTTCTATTTGTGCATAATGTTATTCGGTTGGGCTGAGGTGACTTGGATACCTTTGTACCCATCAGCCTTCTGAAGCTGAATGGCGCGGAGGCTGGTCACAGATGCGCGTGCACCAACAGTGCTCATCATGAAACACGAGCTATTGAATTTCACAGGAGTGGAGTTTCAATCACTTGTAGTTCTTTTTATCTTTGAAGACCTCATTATAATCCTCCCATAGTTTCATTAAAGACAACTTGGTATAATGCCTTCAGTTCAATTTTTCTTTTTTTAATATATTATTTGTTTTATAAACTTAAGGGTCCAGGCAGACTCTTAAATTAATCTTGTTTTTACATGATAGTAGTCTAAAAAAATAAAACTCAGAAAATAGAGAGATGAAACTCATATAGAAAATGATACAGTCTGAATGATCCCTCATGGGTTTTCAGAGAATTATTATATTCTTTTGGAAAAGTTTACATGTTATCACACTTCATGTGTTTTTTTGTTGGATATTCATAAACTGAATCCAGAGTGAATATCCAGAGTGTTATTGTATGAGTTCTAGATCACAGTTGTGTGTTCCTCACAAAATTATTACCACCATTAGGATGGTGTATGTGTCATATTTTGCTTTATACTCACAAACAGTGTATTTCCATTATCACAGACACTGATTCTGCATAACAGAGCTAGTATTGCTGACTGTCTTCTTTGGCATCTGCTTTGGCTTCAGTGCCAGCCTTAAACCTAACACTATGGCCATTTGTACTACTGAGATCAGCAGATGCTGGACTTGCCTACAGCTTACCTAGTTCTCAAATAGTGCCATTACCCCATCAATAAAAGAAGTTTAATAAACCTGACTTTCTCTTAGTCAAAAATACATCTAGCTTTTTTGAAATATATCTACCTACCTCTGCAGAGGTGTTGGGTGCATTAGCAAAGTGTCTCTCCTTGTTAGGGTGTACTCTGAATGGATCTGGCTGCAGAGGAACTGTGCAATGGTTTTACTTTGCAGTCGTACGAAATGCTAATCTTTCAGCAAGGACTGTGTGTATTTTCCCGAGTGCCCTTTTTTTTGTTTTTTTTTTTAATTAGTGAATACAAATAACAGTAGGGCCATGAATTTTACCAGCTGGGTTCAACTGTGTCTTGACTGCTTCTGAGTAACTGGGATATCAGTTGCTTGGGGTGGGGGTTTAATTTTTTTTCCCAAGAGGGAGTGAGGCATACATTAAGATGTTAGGGTTTTTCACATTAACCAAGGGAAAAATACAGCAAATACTTAAATCTAAAGTTGACCCACTTAAGCACTGTCCACATTACCAGAAACCCTCTCTATACCTGCCTGGTTGTTGCCCTGTCAGATACATTGCTGCTTCTTTGCTCAGATGGAAATCTGTCCCAGAGAGCTATTGCAGGCATTTTCCATACCATCCGTCCATGTGTCGTGGGTTTAGCAGTTAGTCATTTTGAAACATGAATAGCCTCTCTGTCACACTTTCTGAGGTCTGTCTTGATCCAGCAGTGTTTAAGGTCGTGCAAGGTCTTTATTTTTCTTTCCTTGCCGTTCAGTTCAGTCTAATTTAAATTCATGTTGGTTATACCTCAGCCCTTAAGAAAGGACCTGGTTAAATGACACCTGGTGTTGAAAGCACAAAATATAATTTAAAAAAGAGACGCAGAGTTTAAGGTAATAATCCCAGAACAGCACTTTAGGGCTGTCCATATTTTATGGGCTTTTTATAATTAGGCTGGATAGCACATGAGGTGTGTGTTTGGCTGGTGTCAAAGCCAAGATTTTTCACTCTTACCAAAGATTGAGAACTCTTCAAAAGAAGTTTTACTATTGTTAAAGGTTTGGGGTTTTTTTTAGTAGTGGCCAGACACAGTTCAGTTTTTATATGTAGTCCAGACATAAATGAATATTCCTTATCAGACTTAATACATTTTTTAAAAATGTTTCAGGGAGAAAAAGTCAATTTAGAGTACAAACTGTTGTTCTCCAGAATCTCTAAATCAGAGTTTTATAGGCAAAAAAGTATTAGAGCAAAGCCATAGAGATATGTAAGCACTGATTTATTCAGGAGTACATGTTGTTGTATTCTCATGTTCAGGAAATAAAACTTATTTCTAAGTTTGAAAATCTTTCTTGACTTCTATCTCACAACCAGTAGCAAATGCTTGATTTTAACTACTGGCAATGAAAGCAATAATCTTTGGCTGTAAAATTGTAAAGGAATATATTCAACTCTAATTGGACTATTTCCACCAACACCAATTATTTCTAGGACACAATTAGAGGTCTTATGTGAGGTTTAAGTAAAATTTAGACCCAAAGCACTGCACAAAAGGCACAATCATAAATGAGAGAGCTATGTATCCACTGCATCTGCTCCTCCCTCCCCTCAGCTGTGGTAGCTCCAACACTTCAGGCTGCACTTTGCTGGATCTCCTTAACAAACCCTGAGTGGAAAAAGTTCAAGTAGAAGCTGGTGATGGGGCTGGTATCCAGTAGATAGCTCAGGGTCCTTGCAACTTTCAAGGAGCTCTTCTCCATATGGCACTTTAAACACAAGGTTTAATGAAGTATTTTATAGTTGCAGGCTACTGACATGATCATTTCCAACTGCAAACCACAGTTAAGGTTATTATGTGATGCCTATCCAAATTGCCTTCCACAGTGGTAAGGAGCTCACCTTTGTGTTCCAGAGCTGGCGGATGCATCTCCTCTGCATGTGTTACACCTGAGTCTGATAAACAGTTCGGTTTTCTCCCTGCTCCATTCAGATGAGAACCTGAGGTCATCAGAAGAATCAGGTCATCCCCAAAGCACCCCAGGGAAGATGAAGTAGCTGTGTATCATGACAGCATTTCCATTTTTCTGACAGTTAATTGGAGCAAAAAGGTCATAATTATTCTGAGATTACAGAAGTGGCAAAATGAGAAGCAGATGCCTCATCTGCTGTCGAGCGTTCCCCAAAGCCACCCCTCCTCCGGTCCGCTCAGACGTGCCTTTTGCTTTTGATTTCCTTAATGTGAACTTGTCAAACACAGCAGCCATAGACTGTGAGCTGCATTGTGCTGGGGAAGGTTGGTGACTTTGCTTGGCCATCGATGAGGATCATAGCAAGCGTCAGAGGGAGCAGTGCATCGCTGGGCATTTCCATCGGCCCCTTTGAGGACATGTCATAGCACAAGTTTGTGGTCAAACTGTTGAGTGAGACTTAACTCACAACAACTTGTGAATGAACAGCACTGCACGAGCTGTCAGTTTCTTGTTTGGGAGAAAAAAAAGTCAGCTGCTAAGGACAAAAACAGTAAATGGCAAAGAAACATGTAAACGAAATAAGCTGTACAATACCGATGGTTTGCTCTTAGGGCTAGTTGAATGAAGTAAGCTAGGGTTTTTTTCTTGTAAACACTTACTGATCATAACAAATAAAACTTGTAAACATAATACAACTGTTAAGCTTCATTAAATTTGCAGCAGACAATTAATTTTTTTCAGGCAATTCAAAGAGTCTGCTGTAGTACTGATTCAGTTTAATTGAACATATTACCACAAGCAGACAATAAGAAATATATTAAAGATATCCATCTGGCTTGCACTGAAAACCTTGTGCGTTTCGTTTTCTGCGGCTGTCACAGGCCTTACTAATTGCCTCATTTTGGCTGTTTTACAATCAGGGTGATTTAGCCATTAACGCCATAAAAGTCGTCTTTGTGAAGAGCTTGATATTAAAAAGCATAGATCTCCAGCCTCTCTCTCTTGCCAATTTTGGACTTATCTCTGGCATTATTAGAGTTATATTTTTAAAAGCAGGCATACAAATACATTGACTCTTACGGAGCAGCTTCTCCAGGTACTTTGCCTATCTGATCCCGATGTACAGAGTGCCAGTTGGTGTGAAATATTTGCTCTGGATAATGGTAAATGCAGCAGATTCTTCGCCCTGCTTCTCTCCCCACCACCTTCTGCTTTCTCCTCTGTGTCCCTCCAGCCCCCAGCCAAACTTCAGGCACATCAGGGGTCTTAAATCTGATAACTGCACAGGTGAATAAGGAAATCAAGGCAAGAGCAAGTGGCTGGTGCTTATAAATACACCTGATTCAGCACATAATGTGAAAAAAAATACTTTCTTTAGAAAAGTTCAACCATTATGTCTGTATACTCTGTAGAGGAAAAAAAAAATCTCTATTTTTTTTGTTCCGTACTTTTATCTTAAACCCACAATGTATTGCAGGGTCAGCATTATTGCAACCTCTCCTGCCAGAAAAAAAGATTTATAATAATTCCTTAAAAAGCTCTGCGCTTTTGTTTTAGGAATTTTCTTGTCCTCTCCCAAAAAAAGCAAGAGGTTCAGGAGTTCTTGATCAGCAATAGAAGATGGTTGTTTAGCTCATCATGGAAGATCAAATCTATACATCAGCTGAAAGAGGAGATGACCTATAGGTTAAACGCAGACTCTTAATGAGACGAGAGCAGGTTAATTAACACTTTTCATCAACTTGCTTCAATTTATTTTGACATGATCCATTTCAGAAAGGTTAAAATATTTTTCAGTTTTTGAATACAAACGAAAACCCAGCATAGTTACAACGAAACCATAGAATAAGGACTTCTGATAGATATTTTAATTAAAATAAATGCATTTGATTATATGTATGTGTGTTTATGTATGTGATTGTATATAAATCATAAGAAAGAAACTATTATAAATATATATATATAATAAGAAAGAAACTATTTTATTGAGTAGTTAATTTCATAAGTGATGAAGACTAGCCAGAGCTTGTTAACTGGAAATAACCTTCAGACTGGGGACAGTAACAAATTCTTAAGAAAGGAACTGTGTTCGACTTGATGTTTGCCACCCATTTCCCTAGCTCTTGCAGAAGATTACTTTAGCCTTTGGAGAAGAGCTACTACAAGAAGTGAGAAAAGCTGAGATCAGTAGGATGAGCCAGCATGGTGCAACCCAGCTAACAAGGCAGTACGGAAACACAGAGCAAGCCAGAAGTGTGCTCAAGAGAGTCAGTCAGTTGGAGGTAGCCGAGCTGATTGACCTCTCTCGTGCCAGCGGCTCTGGCGGTTAACGGTTCATGCTGTTGGCTCTACACACGTGCTGGCTACTTCAGAAGTCCAGCTGGCCTTGGATGTAAGGGGCCATATCTCCTGCAGCTTTGTGTGTCCTGGTGGAGTTACCAGAATTTGTGGCAATGGAAGATCTGTCTCCTTGAACTTTTAGTTCCATGGAACTGTTTTGGTTTCTAGGAAAAAAAAACATGACAGTTGTACTGCCATGGGATGTAATCCCACGTCTCTTCTTTGCTCAAGATGGTCTTGCATTGTAAGTCTACTAACATTGTGAGTATGGTCTTCATCCCACAGGAGAATACAGTATGTCTTTTTCCAAAGCATGCAGTGGGATGAACTTCAAAACATGCGTTTCATGTGAATCCCACAAATCTTGGCTAAATTAGGGTTATACAGAGGAAACAATACAACAGAGAAAACTGAGATCATCATAGCGTACGGTCGTGTTGTGGAAGGTGGGAACAGGTCTCCCTAAAGCTGCTTCGCTCCAATGTAATTCAGTCTGACTGTGCAGTTAGGGTAGGGGAGGTAATGATCTAAACCTGACATGCATTGAGAAAGTGACTGCTGGTCTCTGTTTCAGGTAAAGGTGAAGGAAGAAGTATGGGAGAATAAAGGGGGAAAGTGGTAATGACTCTCTGAAAAGAATCTGGGACAGTACTTGAGGAAATAGCAGTCCTCTTGTGTATGTGCTCAGAACCATTTTTGGAAGCAGCTTAGCCAAACCAAACTTTTGAGTTTTTGAGCTGTTGTGACTTTTTCTCTGTGAGCCTAGTTGGATTGCGAACAGGTTACTCAAAGTTGCTGATCAGATAATCGCAGCCAAGTGACACGTGGATGAAGACTAGGAGTGATGGGTTTTGACACATCAGAGAGTAACCGAGCACTGCTGAACGATGAGGAGGTGGTGGTTGCAGTATTAGGGACTCCTGGGACCTGATATTCCCTTCTTCTAATGCAACTGAAGTAAGATTGTGAGCAATCTGATCGAAGTTAATCTGGAGACTAGAGTCTCTTGTCTTAATCCCAAAATCTTGATGGCAGAGAGAATTTAATATCAGACATCACTGGGATAGGTTAAGTTCTAGGTGTGCTGTATCACAGCATTCAAGCCAGTCATTTGGGAATACAACATGAATATGAATGTTCATGCCTCAAAAGCAGGTAGACTCTGAAACAGAAGGAAGTTTGGTCACTGAATTGACTTGGCCATGGCTCGGGTTTGTTTTCTCTGTCTCTCTCACACACACACATTTGGAACAGGAATTTTTCTTTTCAGGGTTTGTTTTGTTGGTTCTGTTCCAAGTGTCGCTTGATCTTTCGGAAATAAGTGTTTTGGCTTCAGTCTTGCCTGTGGTAGCATGGAAGCCTCAGCGGGGTTTCAAGAAAAAGTTAAATAAAAATATCTGCTGTTCGCAGCGATATAAGAAGACGAAACAGTTTATAATGAAGGTCTTATTTGCATTTTATATGCTGGGCAACTATGGCAGCAGAGGCTTTTAATGACTTGCTCAAGGTCAGGCAGAAAGTAATGAGGAGAGCTCGTTTTATTCCCTCTCACTCCTAGGTCTGTGCTCATGCTGGCCTTCGCCCTGCAGAGCAGCCTTGCTCTTTACTCTGTCCTCTGCCTTCTCTTTTGCTTATCTAATTCTCTTTTCAGTGGAATTCTGTTAAACTTAATTGTTCACGTTTGGTTGTGATTCAAAGTCTAAATATTCAAACTAGTGTTTAACAGGCTGGCTCCCTGCTGTGCTTGCGGGAGCAGGAGTCATGTGAAAGCTTGGGGGTCTGGAATGCTGCTGGAGAGCACTGAAATCGCCCCCTCTCTCTTGCTTTTCCTCTGTCTGTTGCCTCACTCAGTTCTTTGGATATCTGTAAATTCCTGAGGTGTGTAGCTGAGTTTGTGTAAGTGCTGTTGTGTTTTCTTCATTTGACTTAAACTTGCAGGTACTTTTTGAAATCTGTATTTTCCACAAGTTGGTCTGAATAGACTTAGACTTTTCTGTTACTTATATGTACAACTTGAATAATAATTCAGCATTATAATTATTAACTAGAGGCATCTATTTTCTATTTGAAATAACATTTTGTTTAAACAGTTACTTCAATTTTGTTTTAAAATAATTCAAAGTGGAAGAAAATTGGATGCTACCTGTGACAGCAATAATTTTTTGTGTTTAGTTTATTTAAAAGTTTTACTTTTTTATTTGAGATTGACCTTTTAGCTGACCTGACAACATTTTTCCGAAACTGAAAGTAAATTTGAAGAAGTTATTTGCATAATTGATTGTCTTACCTGCCTGCAGATTGTCATGCCTAGTCTTGCCCAATGCATAACTTCTTAATTATGTCTTCTTGTCTGGATGTCATTTCCTGAGGCACTAGAGAAATGCCCAGATTTCTTTTTAGTGTAGATTGTAAATAGCTTGGGAATTTTAGATCTTTCTTTTGTGTGGTATAGTCATTTCACCATGGGAGCTATCGGCAAGAACTTCTACTAATTATATTCTAATTATAAAATAGTAGGAGCAGATGCTGCTCTAGAGAAATACTTTGGTTGAAGGCATTCATGGGATGGATGCAGCAACCCACCCAGCAGATAAGCCATTGTAATAGCAGCAGGAGGTAAACACTCCATGGTGAAACTGGAGGTGGTCGTCTTTCCTAATGACAAGTAGCCATGAGTTCCAGTGGGAAACTGTATGTTGTTCTTGGGTCTTGATATTGAGTTTTGTGTTCCAGTGGAGATTCAAGGTTTTTAATAAGCAAATGCGTTTGATACTTACTAAAATTAGTGAATCTTGATAGCCCATTTTCTGTCAAGAATTTTTTTTTTTTAATGTGCAAAGAGGTGGAGGGAGGGAGGGCAAAAAGGAATTGTACATTAGAAATGAGGAAGTTAAGAGTAAGGGAGTAACTCCTGATTGCTCATTAGAGCTCAACAGCACAGTCCCACTAAACCTGAGGGTTAAAGCATCTGGAAGTGGCAGAGAACATGCTGAACCGGAATGGGTTTGTATTTTAAAAGCAGGGTTAAGAAGTGGTAAAACTGCTAAATGGCAGAAGTTTGACTTTGGAATTGTCCTCAGTGCTGTTTCGTTTAATAATGAGCATATATTCAGTAGGTCCCAGGTCTTTGCCTCAATAACCAAGAAAGTCACAGTCGGAGGAAATCAATGAGAATTATTTAGCAAGGACAAAACTCTCTTGTTTTTCTGTGGACGTAAGAGTTTTCCCATCCATGCAGGGTAATCCCTCAGGATGCACTGGCCAAATCAAGTTAGCAATGAAAATACTCAGTATATTCTGCTGATGTGCAGCATAGGGCTCATAGTTTCAAATGTGACTATTAGTTCCAATACCTAAGATATGTTTCTAAGTGCTGGCCTTCATAAAGTCTCTCCAGTCACTGTCCATAAGACAGGTCCTACAAGGGCAAGGCAATGAAGTTGGCAAAGCATGCAAAAAATTGCTACATATTCTAAATTCCTTTTTAATTGCAGCAAGATCTTTAGCTTCATATCACAGAAGTAAAATCTTAGATCCAGTGCTCGTCTTATTCTGCAGCAAATTGAAATTCTTGGGAAAAACAAGGCAAAAAATTCCTTAAAGCAAATACAAAAGTGACTGCAGTAGGCCTTGACTCTTGACCAAATGAAAGCGAAAGGAGGTGCTTCCTTTTGGCTGCTTTTGTAATGCAGCATAAGGGCAGTTGTGGGTCTGTATGTTTTACTGAGGCACATGATAGCCAAAATCCCAACATGAAGAAGGTAGTGCCTGAATTAAGTTAGGGACATCCCTGAACATACACAGCCACACATGCACATAATAATGAAAATAAATTTAGCTTATATGTAGATCTATACCAGAATGATACTGTGACATCCTTTATGTCAATGTGTGTGTATGGCTTTATAGCAAGCACAGACTGATTATAATAATAAGGTATTGAGTATTACTGAGAAATAATTGTATTAATTTTGAGAACCGAGAGGTGTCGTGTCCTCCTGCAAATTACATTTTTATATAAAATGGTATTTATACAAATACCTGTATTACAGCATGTATGTGGGTTTTACTAACTGTGGGTAAATGTACTGATATAGGAGTTTAGTGCAAAGGTTTATTTTCATCAAGTTAAAACACATTGAGAATTAAGTAGAATAATCTTAAGTTTGCCCAGTTTCTTAATGTAATAGTAAAAACTTTTCCTGCTTTCGGATGTATCGGTAGGTGCTCCCATCCCATTCCCCTTGCCAGTACCAATGGTGATGCACTGCATTCACAACAGGTGCTTGGGAAGCTGAATGTGTCTTGGGCTGCTTGATAAATGACCTGTACGCCAAGACTTGCTTATCCCAGAACATTCATGACACATGCAAGCCTTAATCTTGGTGACATTAAGGATGGTTAAGCTATGGATCATTCACTGGGAACCTGGAAAGTCCAGCTAGTGATTTTCATGCTATCCTGTAAGTTTGACAGCTCAAGAGGCATCTGTTCCTAATGACTCTTAATTTGGGATTTATTCTTGCACGTCAGCTAATTCCTCACATCTTGGTCCTGGTGAGGAGAGTGTAGATAGTAGAACTCCGTATAGGAAAGGCATAAAACACATACGATACCATAAAAATGCAAAAACCATGCCAGTCACTTCATAATTTTGCAGTTTGAATGCCTGCATATCGGATTATTGCTGCTCTACTTCTCTTTGAAAATTTTTTATTTATGGTCATTACTATTCAAAACATATTTAAAAGCCCCATAAATCAACCATCTCAGCAGGCTAAACTGTTCAAAGGGGCAAAATGCTGTTGGCCACTGGGTACATGGGCTGCATGGCAAACTGCGTGGCATTAACGTTTGCACAATTACCTGTGGCTTGTGTTACAAGGGGAACTGTGATTGATCCTTGAGTGACTTGCAATTTATCAAAGATTAGATATGATTTCTCCTGTATCTGATTAACCTTCTCTGTAAGATGGCCATCATTTTTGCAATGACAGTGGATTATTCCGTACTTGAAAAGATGGATATCAGCCAGTTGCAATCAATAGCCCACAAAAGGTGACACCTTGAATTCACTGGGTTACCTATAAAGTATGTCACAAAGGGTTCAATTGTTTGTCAGATATACCGATTTCAGTTAAGGCACCTCTGAAGTGAAGTGGCTTTTATTTTAGTCTGAAAAGCAAAGAGAGAGAGAAGGGATGTTTGGGTTTTGTAGTGTAATGAGGCACTGTTCATGCTGCTATAAAGAGCAAGTACACATTTCTGTGAGTGACAGATTTCATTGTCATTTCCAAACCCCACTACGTATGATTTTGTCACAATTGTATGGAGAGAGCTTGATTTGATAAGATTGCATCGCACTAGGTAAAATGGAGGTTAAAATGAAGTATTGTGCCCTCTTGTTATTTAAGTAACACTCTCTGTACCCTCAACAGAGTGGATATATTTTCATATATTTTCTCTCTGAATTTGCTATAATAGCACATCCCTCCCCGATATCCTTTGATGCAATTCCATTCTTAATGTGTTTTCGTATTTACCTTCACTTATTATTCAGCCACATAAAGAATGCATATTTGAGTATGCAGAAATGCAGTCCTTTGATTGACTGCCTGGTCCCTGTCTGGGAGGTGGGAGGCATTAATTCCTGGGAGGGAGACTCTTACATCAAGTTTAGACAGTTTTCAATCTGTGGGAAGCTCTTTTTCAATGCTAGTTTAAAGAAATATGTTAATACCTTGTACCTCCACTGCAGCGCAGCTCTGAGTGAAACTGAAAAGGGAACTGCCGTTCTTGAAAGGGAATCTTCAGCAGCCGGATGGACAGGTTACTTAGGAGTGCAGTCACAAGGAACAACATCTAAACTCTCCTCTTAAAAAAACCTTGCCCACACTAACAGAAAACACAGGCTGCCTGAGAGACAGGGGCTCATGTGATGTACTGAAGCATCTATTTAAAAATAATTTCGTGCCCCCAGCACCACTGTGGTTTTGATATGGCAAGATTTAAGCCAAACTGCAAGATAAGGACCCTCTTTCAGGAGAGCAATTTTAGCATGTCCTAAATGCCCAGCTGAACCGAGTGTATTGCTGAATCAGAGTCTCTGCTCTTGTAGGAAAGGTCAAATGTTCCCCACCCCTCCTTCCCTTAATCGCCATTAAATACATGGCCATGTATCACTGCCTTCGTTGCCAAAGATCAGTGCTGCCCGATTACATGGATAGATCTAGACCACTAACCACATATATTTCTAAAATCAGAAAAGTGACTTTAGTCCCAGGCCTAAATTCCCTTTTCTAAACTGATAGTGTCCCTTTTGCTTTTAATGAGACTGTATTTTATTATGCTGAGCTACCATAGTACACACTGAAGGATACTGTAAGTGCTGCAAAATCTTCTGTTAAGAAATGTGCCTTATAAATCAGTTACTTGTCTTGCAAGAGCACAGCTGATTATATGGAACAGAAGAGTTATATTAGCATAAGAGCCATGTGCCTGTTCCTGGAAGCATATATGTGATTCATCAGAGCTCACATCTGTGATATTGTAAAGGCCAAATATTGTAAATACGTGGCCTTTCCCCATTTCTTTGTAATCTTAATTTTGGCCATGCCCCATAAAGTGCTTAATCTATTATGATAGCTGTAGTTTGCTGTGTTTCTGTGCTATGTGTTTGGTTATTCACTGGTTATTAATCTCTTCAGTTCAGTGTCATATTTTCCTCTCGTCAGTGTTTCTCACAGTGTCTGATGGTGCCCAGAGCACTAAGAGCTCCCAGAAGCTTAGCCAGTCATCACATCTCAGATGCTTTTGACTTTATGGTCTTGGATAAATGTTTCATTCACAAATAGCAGAAAAACATTAGCGCGCATTGTGAGTATTTATGTATCGGGCTTTGATTCTTCGGTTGCTCATGGAAATCAGATGGTTCTACTTCCAAGATTGATTTTTATTATCTCCAGACATGATTTGCCTTGAAATCAATACAATGATGTAAAATGTCATTGCAAATACAGGACATTGATCTGCAATGCATTTATTAACTCCCTCTGATGAAAAACAAAATGAAAACGGTACACATGCTGGTATTCCAGAAAGGGAAAAAGTTACTCCTAAATACTCAGTTACAGTTTATCTACAAGAAAGACCTCTTTTAAAATCTTGAACATGAAATGGTTTACACAGATAAGGAAAAAAATGTAGCTGGATCTTTAACGTTGTAGCACTAATGGCTGTTTAAGAGAATTAAGCAATTAGATGGTTAATCAAACTTGAAACTACTGCTTATTTGCCTAGGTCCACATAAGGAATATCATAAATGTAAATGGAAATTCAGCCTGAGGAGAAGCAGCGCTCTGTCCGTTTTCTCTGGCGTTGGATGCAGCCGTGTGTGCTTGGCGTCGCTTGCCTTTGTCTTAGCTGCTTGTTTGAAGCATCTGGTAATTGAACATAAACTCTTGCACTTGAGCATTCATGCTTGAACCTGAAATTACCTTGTCATCCACACTGGCTTTCATGAAACAGCTAACAGATGCCCTGGCATGCTCCTATCACAATCCATGATGCAGAGAGTCAGAGCTTCATATGCTGAAATGGCTTTGGTCTATATGGTGTCCTCTTGTCCAGCCTGGAATAAATGTCCTCCCCTCTGCATTCTGCAGCGACTGCTCTGGACATTACGTCTCTGAGCTGCTCACTGCTTTTTAACTCAGGCATACCCTCTGAGTATAATATGTGGGATACTAATATTTCTTACGTACTTGAAGAAAATGAGCAGCATATCTCTCAGCAAAAACAAATGCTGCACTTTTTTTATTCCATTTAAAGAAGCAGACCATGTGTTTTGTGTCCGTAAGCAGCTGTTGCAGTTTTCAGTAGCTGATTTGTGTCCATTTGCAATACTTTCACCTTCAAAGCCATCAATGTTTGCAACAGACTTTTCCTATTTAGGCTAAAGAGTAAAGGGGAGAGGGACATGTACTGCAGACCTTCAATGGAGGATCTTTTACAAAAATTCCATTAGCTTCCATTAATCAAACACAGCAGCGTGAAAGTGCAAACTAATAAAGTGAAATAGGCAAGGCTGGAAGAAAAAAGGAAGGAATAAGCCTTTACAAGGTCTTGGAAAATTTGTCTTATAGGTAGAACGGTCTGAAGGCACCGTTAGGTTTGGTGAAGGAGTTCTGATTTCTTCAGTTTTTACCATGGACAAATATGTCAAAACCTGAGTATTACCTACTCTTCATTCTCATTTGACCTCCTCCTCTATGCCAGGATGGTTGTGTAAATAAGCATTTAGGTGTTAGGTGCACGGGTTTCAGAAATCAGCACTGAAAATGCTGACATCTTGTTTTCATTCTGTCTCCAGGATGCTCAATTCCACTGATTTGAGGCCAACAACAGGAGCTGTATCTCCTGAGCATGTTACAGTTCAAGCTTTTATCATAGTAAAATACTCTATATTCCTTCAGCAGCCAGGGCTGGCAAAGCCTATCTCATTGTTTACTAAGCACTTTGATATCCTTAAATGAAAGGCACTGTGGTTATTAGCATCGCTGAATCCCTTCCCAGCGGAGCGGGGCACACAGCCTCCACAGCTGAGCCAAACTGGAAAGGAGCACATTTGGAAATGGGATGCCAAGTAGCCAGGTCTGTCAGTCCCTAGGTGGAAAAAACCCTCTGGTCAGTTGAAACCTTGCTGATGGGCACAGTATATGTGCCCATATTTTTTTTTTAAAGCGTTATCTCTGAATATCAGTCTCTGATTCATTTTATGTCACTTATGTTGTGCCACTGTGGATTGTGTCCCACTGTGTCATGTCCTCCAGATCAATATGACACAACATAGCACTGTGTGAGCTACAACAAGCAAACACAGGGATGCAAGGCTGTTTACCCTAAACAAGTAATCCCTCCTAATGCACACCCAATCAATAGAAAATCAGGGTGGGATTGTTCCTTTTCAGATTGGCTAATTGTTACCCTCAGACCAAACCACGATGTCTGCAGCCTGCTTGTTTGCAGCTCGGAAATGCATCACAGCTTACCGAAACGAGATGCGAAAGGCAGGCGGCACTAACGGCTAATGATGGGTTCCCTTTAGCAAGGGACGAGGCACAGAGGGAAGCAATTACAGCCTTTCCACAGGTGGGAAGTGCCGCTCAGCCCTGTTTCTTCTAACAAACTGAAAGCTAGCGAGAAAACTTTATTAAAATCTCTTGTAATGTAAGCCAAATACATGAAATCGGTCAGAAATACACCGGATTCTCTGCTGTATGCTCCAGCAATTAAACTAAGGGCTGTAACGCAGGACAAAAATGGGTAAGAAAAGCTCAGATAGCCTCAGCGCACCCTGCGACAGAGGTTGGGGCCTATGGCGGTGGCGTCCAGAGGTGTCCCGGTGTGGCCGTGTGGGTTTACTCCAGCTGAGGACCATCCCTGTGAGCTCTCACGCTGCTCAAACCGTCTCAGCTCGGGCGACAAGCTGCAAGCTGAGCCGCTCCGTGAGCTGCCAGCCTGTCTGGCCTGCAAGGAAAGCTACATGTAAAACAAAGACATGCCGTTTCTGTCGCACAAAAAGTGTGGTCCTGAAAGTGCCGGCGTGAAAGGAAGGCTGTGAGGGAGCTTTCCTGCTTCCCTGAGCCTCCAGTGACACCTACAGACAATCTCTAACAGTCTGTAAAGGGCCGTAAGCCCAGCCGTGCTCCTGCCCCTCAGAGCTGCGCAGGAAAGGTCCCCTCTGTGTCTGCAGCAAAGTCAAGGCCAGGCCAATGTGAACTCGCTCTCGTGTACTGTCATTGCATTTGCTATACCTACAGGACACCTGCCGAATATGTTTGCACTTACAATGTAGTTATCGTTTTCCCTGTTTCCTATCTGAGACTGAAAACCAGACTATTTTACCTCCTGATGACAGAAGGCTTTTCATCCCCTGAGAGTGTTCCTGCTAGCATGCACTATACACTTACTTCTCCTCTAAAAACTTATCGGTAATGCCAGACAAACTTTCTCAGAAGTGACCCAGAACAATTTGGCTTGGTTTTGTCTATTCTTTCTGCAGAAGAGCTTGGAAGTGCCAGACGCTGCTTCCCTCTGCGGAGGGCTCAGAAACCTGCAGGCAGCTGTAAGGGGTGATGCTACTAATAGAAATTCTCACCCCTTATCTGCAACTGAATCCCTCAGCTTTTTTTTTAAACTATCTCAAAATGCACCAAAGTGCTCCGAAAGTGAGTATCATCTCAAAATACCACCGAAATCACAAATTGTTTTTAATTAACTGTCCTTGACAATAGTGCCCTTACTAAGCAAAGATATCTAAGGGGAAACGGGACAGTAACAGAGCAGTAAGATCAGCTCTCTTGTAGTGTCTGGCCCCCTAAACTGCCTCTCTGGCCTTGTAAGTGGACAATAAATAAATGAGCAGCTAGCTCAGGAAAAAATGGTTATGGTTAATGGGGTTTTTTTATTTTTTACTTGGATGCTAACCAACATGATTTTGGTATCATTAAAGCACTCACCATAATTTAAAAAGTGCTTGATGTAAACAGGTTCTGAAAATGCAAATCTAATAGTTTTGATTACCACTTGGCTGCTTATCGCCAAGGTGTGCCTACACTTGGCTGCCCTCAATTGGCTTCTGAATAACGTTTTCCATTTGCTGCTCTGCTAGCGTTATTAAAGGGGAGGAGGGGATGGTTTTGTTTTTCAGCTTTCGCAGTCCTTGAGAAGAGATGGGTAAGCATTCTCCTTGGGGTGATTTGTAAAGTGTATTGCGGGGGCTCGGGCTTGTGCTGAGTGTGGCTTGGGTCGGAGCCCTCCCCGCGCATCGTTTGTCACCAAGCTGTATCAGCTGTTCCCATAACCTGGTATGTTCAGCTGTTAGATTGCAATGCTTCTTGACGTGATTGGATTGACCTGGGGGCCTGATTTTCAGAGGCACCAGGCAGTTGTGGTTCCTACGATGTCCACAGGAGCTGTGGTAAGCTGCTCTGGAAAGCAGGTCTTCAGCAAACACCCATGTTTCATTCTTAATATGTTTATGAACTGTAATATTGCAGCAGGAAGAATCAGATTTATGGTGTGGACGTCTTGCCTCCTGCAGAAAGTGCTGTGGAGGTGAGTTAGCCACAGCAAAACCTCGGTGCTGACACTTGTTAAGGACCACAGCTCACATGGATCATTACGGAACTCATGTAGGAGAGCTCAGGGCTTTGTGGGAGGCACCCATTTCATCTCAGTGTCATGTTCTTTGTAAATATTTCATACGAGCTTTGAGCAGGGCAGAACTTCTGATGCTGAAAGGCATTTCAGTAAGTCATTCCATGCCTGAGCCCCGCTGCAGGTGTGGGCATTTCTGTAGCATCCTGAGCTTGGGATCCTGCACGTCTTCTTGAGTTTCAGTAGTAGCAATCCCAAGTGACTGTAAAATCCTGATACATCAGTTATAATCAACAACAATGTCATAAGTCTAGGCGAGAATTAAACACTATTTTAGTAACTTGCACTTACACTGCTTTTCTCCTGAGAAACTTCAAGTGTTTTACCTTAAGCCTCCTAACATCTACTGTGGTTCTGCTATGAGTTACTCTATTTTGTTAGAAATGAAACCAAAATATAGATGAATTAAATTCGTCCCAGGTAATACAGCCAAGTCCCTGAGGACTTGATCTGAAGCCTGCTCAAGTCAGCGATAAAATCTTTTTCACCACCTGCTGTACACTTCTGGTAAGGTCTTTGAAAACCCAGGAACAGCTTCACATCCCCTGAGTTTCGGTGAGTAGTTCTGTCCAGTACATGTCTTTGCTGCTGTGTCCTTATTATTTTAGTACAGAATTAAGCAGTCGGCCAATAGTCTCTGGGAGAAGTAGTTAAAATTTTGGTTTCGTGTACCAGAGAATGAATAATGCTCGTAGTATTTTAGCATGACAGCTGTGCAGAATAGACTTCTGGAATAAGCAAAAATATCTATCTGTATATGATTTTCAAACTTTTGGTCTCATTGTTAAGCAATATTTTTTTCTCCTTTTCATTTCCTCTGAGGCCCTACAGAAAAAAATTATCACGTTTTTGTCAACAGAAATGAAAGACAAATGTTAACTTCAGAGGCAGAGGGAATTCATGGGCACAGATGAGGAGCTGAAGTCTGCATAATGTGTCATGGCTCATCTTTTTGTGCCACCACTTTGCTCATACTGCACGAGTAAATTGAAAAAATAAACAATTAAACAAGTCGTAAATGTGAACTCTAGATGTGAATGGAGGATTAGTCCTGAAGCCCAGAGTGGAGCTGATGCATACTGCTGCCCGTGTTTAACAGACAGAACTTGCAACTCACAGATACCTGCAGGTTTGGGGGCTTTCCTTTTCACGGACAATGCCCTTTCTCGCCTTTCTTCTACTTCATACATTTCCTTGGTGTGAAAGGTCTGGTTGGTATCACTCATCATTTATGTTTATTCTTTGTGTGGGCCCTCCTCATACACAGAGAACTAACTGATTGAATCTAAAATGTAAAACTGTCCATCAGACAGAGAACGTGGCCAGTATTCTAAACAAACACTGAGTTTTCAGTAAACATAGCATACAACAATAATGTTAGTCTAATCTTTCTCTTTCCAAGTCCAAGCAGATATCACTCGTGGTTTTAATATACCCGTCTTCATTCCAAGTTTGGAGATTTTACACTGAGAGAGTTTTCTTAAGGCAGCATTTAATTTAGGAACAACAGAATAGGGGGTTTTATGACCATGGTGAACAATGTTGACTGTGAAACAAATCTTTGAAATAAGAAGATTCAAATAAAATACTCTCTGATATCCAAGTTTTTCAAAAATTTTAACCAAGCCTTTCTGGTCTGCTGCACTCTTTTCCAGCCTTTTCTTTTCTCCTTGCTCATCAGGATGGTGGCTAGAAGAAGATTCTGGAGGATTTATTTATTAATGGTCTTTCAGTTTAACAAAAAGAGAAAGGTGTTGGAGGATTAAATCAAAGATGTGATAGTTCACTTGTGGCATTAAGGATCTTCCTAAGTGATGATTTCAAGTTCTGGTGGCAGCGCTGCGGTTGTGGTAGACTGCTTAGGATCTTCTTCAGCTCTACATCTCTCTCTCTTTCTCAGGAGGGCAGCATTAATGCTTTTTTCCGTCTTTTGGGTTTTTTTTTTTTTGTTGTTTGTAGATCCAACCCGGGTTATGGTGTCACCCTTCAGCATGGATGTCACTGTTGGAGAAAGCATTGTCTTGCCTTGTCAGGTATCTCACGATCACTCGCTAGATATCATGTTTACCTGGTCATTTAATGGACACCTGATAGACTTCGAAAAAGATGGAGATCACTTTGAAAGAGTTGGAGGGGTAAGCATTAACACTAAAGCAATCTCCTCACAGTAGTAAAAGTAGGTAACGTAGACAAAGGCTACTAATAGAAGGAATGAATTTGACTAAGTTAATAGTAGGAGATGTTACCTTATTTCTTGTAAACTGAGAAGATAAACATTGCCAGTATGCTACTACGTTATAGTTCGTATAGAATTGTTATAATTGCTTAATGACATGACTTAAATCTGCTCACATGAATGATGCGTTCATGTTGCAGTGGGTTGTATGTCAGGAGACCTACACTGTAATGTGTTTTCTCATTGCAAAACCCTGCCTTCTCATTTTACCCAAAAGGAAGAAGTCTGTAATAGCTTTTTTTCTGGCTGTAACAGTAAAAGAAATGTAAAATACAACAATTGTAGAACTTTGTGTTAATATAGAAAATAGAGGGAAATCAGAGGATAGCCTCAAATTTGTTTAGGCAGTGTTTGTTGGAATGTTTGTATGTCTGTGTCCTTCTCATGACCACATGCTTCGAATAAGCATTTTTCATCTACACAAAAGAACCTGCATAGTATTACAAACATCAGCGACCGAAGGAGGTGACATTTCTTTTCAGTATTATGTGTGCACGTTTCCTGGCAATGTCACATTGGTATCTTTGGGTGTTTGTTTGTTTATGGGAAACCCAGTCAGTACTTACTGACAGTGCAAATTTCTGCAATGTTCAAAGAATTGTTTATTTGAATGTTGAAAAAATCATTTCATGGAAATCTGATAGCTAGGAGAAGAGCTGTGTGGGAAATAATGGTTAGACTGCCCATTAAATATCGCCCTGGCCACCACTGTTGTTCAAGACCATGATCAAGTGGCAGGTATGGGGAAGAAAAGGTAGTGAAGGTAGGAATTACTCCTGTAGTAGAGGAGAAAATCTGCTTGGGGCATTTGCTGTGTTCTGCCTCTCCAAGAAGGCCTAGGACTGGAGAGCCCCCAGCAAGGTAAGGGTGCCCATGATGGTCCTTCTCTGCTTGATTTTCTCTGCTTTTATCTCAGTTGTAAAGGGCAGGTTGTTTCAGCTTTTCTAGTAGTTTCAGATTTCCTGAAGTTGCTGTAGCATGAGTTTTGGGAATCGGAGCGGGTCAGTGCTATAGGAGGTACCTTAGGATGCCATCCGTTAGAAAGCAGGTCCACCCGAGGAGGTAGCCTGTCTGCCAGACCTGCCTCGGCTTCTCATGCCATTCTTCTGACCAAAAATAATTTCCAAATAATTTTTTCTAAAAGAGGAGCAGCAATTTCACAGGCTGTGTCTGGAAGATGGGTAAAAAGTTTGCTTTCCTTTGTAACCATAACATTTTCCTTCACAGTTCAGATTTCATCTAATTTTGCCTGTTTCCTATTAGGTGGGACTTGGGGAGTTCAATTTCTAACTTAGTTGCAATTTAAAAATGTTTTCTCGTCCTTCCTGATGAATTTTTTCCCACTTTAATTGGGTGAAGGTAGTAAGAAAAAGGAAAGAAGTGCAACAAATTTTCAGCAGAGGTAGAAAACTGGAACGGGTTTTGCGAGTTACTCTAAGGGAGGTTTTAGAGAGCCACGCGCTCTGCTGGGTTTCAGGCAGACTGGCCGTCCATGTTTACATTTGTCAGGAGTGAAACTTAATGCTGAAAGGGTAAGGAAATACAATTTACAAGCCTTGCTGTTATCCCTAAAAAAAAGACATTAAAAGGTGCAGTTAAAGACTGATGCCTAGGGCGCCCATCAGCAGCAACGGCACTTCCTGGCGACTGTGCCTGATTGGCCTGCAAAGCTAAAATCACAAACTTTATTAATATTCTGCAGTCAGAAAGCCACAATCACAAGGTTACCCTGAGATTTCTAATGTATCGAGTGCTTTGTGTCTGGAGAAGAATTTAGAGAGAGTTTTCAGCTTCCTATACATACAGAAACATAATTAGTTCTATTCAACAGTTAATCAGACATGCTCTTGGCATTTGGAAAACAAATTACCACCGTTAGGTGATGCAAGATTTCCTTAGAGAGTGCTGTTCGCATGATCTTTAGCACAAAAACGCCAGGCAATCAAAATGCTGGCTGTAGTACAAAGCTGTGAAACTATTGCAGATGTCTCATAATTTCGGCTGGGTTTCACTTACGAAATAGATGTAGACACAACTTGGGCATCTGAATACCAGAGAGGCTATAAATTGGATATCCAAAGAGATAAAGGAGGAATTGGAGCAAACCTGTCCTACATAAGCTTTGTCACATTGTGTTAATGAGGAAACTGCTTAACGGACCCAAACCAGGCTCCCCTGCCCTTTGTAGGAGCCATAATTTTAGAAACTCTCCCGCTCTTATCTTCAAGGCAGACTCACATAATTTTAATAGGCCACGGCTTGCATTACTAATGTTTTCATCAGGCAGTGTAAAGTAAATCCATTAGTCACAGTGTCCTTCATGTGATAATGATGTTTAGCGCTCGTTAAAAAGTAATTGTAACCACTTTTCCCTACTTTATCAGCAGGATTCAGCTGGTGATTTGATGATCAGAAGCATCCAGCTGAAGCATGCTGGGAAATACGTCTGCATGGTGCAAACAAGTGTGGACAAGCTATCGGCTGCTGCAGACCTGATTGTAAGAGGTATTTGAATTTTGTTACTGCTGTTGTCGTAAAATTTCTTGTTTTGTTTCCTATCTTTTGCTGCTGGTAAGACAATTCCTGGGCTTGGAGACACTCATTGGGATCCCAGCATCTTGTAATTAATCTAAGAAATAAGCTCTAAGTACGCGCTAGGGTTCACAGTACATTTTCAAACAGTGCACGTAAAGATTCTTGCATATATACGTATGCATACAACAGACACACAGCACAGATAAACACACTAGTACACGTTCGTGTCCTGAACGCAAAACTTGCACCAACTGAGCTCATTTATTTGATGAACTGTGCAGCAGAAACAGTATCCAGCTTATTCACTGCATTTCTGCCCAGCAATACTGCTCCTTTTCAAGAATAAACATGATTTAGTAACTTCACTGGTGTTTCAAGAGCTATTTGTTGCCATACACAGGTGACCTGTAGGATGACTTTGAGAGACACAATTAGCTAACCTGCATCTGGATCCTTACAATAGATGTGACATATATTTTACCACTCGTTAGCTTTGAGGAAAGCAAAATTGGGTGCTGCTCTGCACCTGCTATCCTCAGTTCTCGTAGACCCCAGCAAAATCATAGTTTGCACATTCTCCATGTAACGTAAGTTCTCAGACAACTCAGTGAAAGGAGGAGAGCATGAAAAAGAGGTAAGAAATAGCTCTTTATCAAAGCTGTGCCAGAGTGAAATGTGCAAGATTAGCCCTGAACTTTCATTCAGAAATGTGCCCTTGTCCCTAGCTGGGCATTTCTGTTACCCTCATAATATTGTTAGGCTTTTTACCACATTTCCCTCATAGGAGCATGAATGCAGAAGTTCTTAGCCATGTGCCACACAAAGAGCTGGGCCCTGGGGGCAGCGAAGCGGCTGCCCTCCCCACAGGAGGTTGCTCCCCGTTACACTGACCCTCAGGTTTTTGCTGCAGCGTGATTTCGGATGAACGTTTTTTCATTTTGAACAAACATTTCAAAACAGCCTGCTGATGGGCACCTCGGTTACCTAATTTCCTTAGTGCTGGCTCTGTAAACAAACAGGAGGAACACTGAATTCTCACAAGAAAATGACCCTTGATCATGGTAAAAATATTGATCTTGTTGCTGCCTAAAACCATCAACAGGGGCGTCTCTGCCCAGTCAGTGATCCCATGACTGCACTCAGAGTTGTGCTGTACCGTCTCACTGACTGCATAAAAATTGGGAAATATCCCTGGGCTGTGAGACTGGAGGGGGAGGTGAATAGCTGATGCATAAATAGAGCCTTCAGCATAATTTTTAGAAGTTTTTTAAATATTGGAGTTATGTCAAAATAATAAGAGATTAGATGCTAGAATAAAAATCAGTTCTTTACATCACGGAATATCAAACAAGAGCGTACAGAAGTAACCCTGGCACTGGTACACACAGATCAGCCCACTTGTTCAGGATGGGATTTTTTCATGCCATCGGAACAGGAGTAGCACGTGTCTGTCAGCAGCTCAAAAATATTTGGTAAATTGGTAACTGATAATGTTTCCCTCTCTTGCTCTGCTGTAGCCTGCACCCTGCAAAGAACCATATTCTGAAATGTTGGGAATAACCATGGTTATTCCAAGACGTGAAGTGAAGAGTTTGTTTCAGCCTCTGCCAAGCTGTAGGTGTAATTTGTGACAGATCCAATGAAATTTCATTTCTCAGGTGTAACTTGCGGTGGGAGACCGAAGGAGCTGACTGCTCCATGAGGCTGTGTTGTGTAGCTACTCCCCCCAGCAAAACAATTTAAAGTTTTAACTTCTGAGAAATTAAATCTGGCTAGACCTGCTGAAACTTTCATTTTAAAGACAGGATATTGGAAGGTTTCAGGGTGTTTTAGATATTTAAACACCTCCAGCTCTCTGAATATCAGATGAGAATAATGCTAGTCCAAAGAGTGAATTGCAAGAGGAGAGTTTGCTGCAGATGGTGCTTTTGGGGAGAGACTTCACCTCAGGTACCACTGCTGACAGCAGTGGCCATGTGATACAGAAGAGACATCCTCTCTGATCATTGTGTCCTACAGTGCTTTACTCGTTCAAAGGAACTCAGCAGAAAACACTGGTCCACGCTTGGACATGATCCTCATTACAGGCAGGTCCTTTGTTCTTCACCAGCCTCTGCGTGCATCCAAAGCTGCAGCCCAAAATCGTACTTGTAGATAGGCCAGTCCTAAAGCAGCAGATGTGAGATGTCAGAGCTGTTCCCGAGTGCTGCAGCACGTGCCTTGCTCTCGGGTAGCTCAGGCGTGCTGCGGGGCTCAGCACTGCTGCTCACGTGGGGACACATGGGAGCTGCAGTTGAAGCTGGTGATCTGTGGGTTTGTGCATCTCCCTCATTTTTCCCAGTCTCATCTAGGCAGCGAGAGCTGCTAAACCACAGCTGGGGCTGCGCTCTACTCCTCTGCATGGACTTGGTTACCTCTGTCCTGAATAAGGGAAGACAACCAGAGCCCTTCCTCGAGTCACCGCGAAGCTCCAAGCACCCTTCTCCTGTAATTCTTCCAACAGGTCCCCCTGGTCCACCAGAAGTTGTGACAATAGATGAAATCACTGACACCACTGCCCAGTTGTCCTGGAGGCCAGGAGCAGACAACCACAGCCCTATTACAATGTATGTCGTACAAGCAAGGACCCCCTTCTCGGTGGGATGGCAAGCGGTGAGCACAGGTAAGTCCATCGCCAGGCTCCTAGAGGGCTCCACTGATGGAAAATGCGTCCATCAGGACCTACGCGTGGGCCAAGTAGAGCAGCTCTGCATCTCAAAGTGAAAAGTAATTTCACTGGCTGCAGAGCACTGGTCTTATTAACTAGTTTCAAGTTTGGCAACCCAAAGATTTAGGGTCCAGTCGGTGCTATTACTCATCCATTTTTCTCATGAATGTTTAAGGGAATACAGAATGAATTCCTATCTTCTGTTGCCACGCTGGAGATATACAACAGTAATTGTGGTCTATAAAGACATCCCTCAGGGACAGGCGGTGTCATCTAGCCTATCTTTAAGTAGAGTTATTTTCCTGATAGAGTGAAAAATCCCATGATGTAATTGCTCATTCCGCCAGAGGTTAATTTTGTTCCAGTAACCGTTAAATAGAGGGAACACTGTGTTTTAAAAAGAGAAAAATAAAAACCCTTTAAACCTGTTGTCTTGACACTTTGTTTTCAAAAAGTGGCAGTTTAGGAGAAACTCCTTAATAGCAGGAATTTCTGTGTTAAAGCACGATGGTTTAATGCCACCTATTTTACTACTTCGGCAGTTAACAAAATGTTTGAAAAATCCCATTGTCAATCCTTACTCGCTTTGTATTTACATTAATCCCTCACTTTTAAGGCACCAGATAATGACCCTTTCTCAGCAGTCTTTAATACTTTTAGTGGTTTTCGTTGCGCTCCTGACCCGTGGCTGTCCCCTAGTTCCAGAGATCATTGATGGCAGGACGTTCACAGCAACCGTGGTGGGTTTGAACCCTTGGGTCGAGTATGAATTTCGAGTCGTGGCTGCCAACCTGATCGGGATTGGAGAACCCAGCAGACCGTCAGAGAAGAGAAGAACTGAAGAAGCTCGTAAGTAGTGGTGGGCAACTGAGTTAAGTCTTGTTGAATAAATGCTCGTTGATGCTAACAGATGTGTTGCGCTGGAGGAAGCTGAGGAGAGCTTTCCATGCCCATTGCTCTCCTCCCTCGTGGCACCCTATCTGTGTGCACAGAACAGACAGCAGAAGTTGTGGAGCTCCTAATGAGCTCTTTTGCTCACTCCGTGACTCCTGGATGTATAAGATGACTTCATCCCCTCTTTCTGCAGAAAGCAGTGATTTTCCGAAAAGAGGTGTTTGGGCAGGGTTTTTTTTTTTTAAATAATGCCCAGCATCCATTGATGAGAGAGTGAATTCTGAGAGCAGTCCCTCCGGTTTCCCACGATAAATGTGATAGAAACTCTGGAGCATGGACTACAGCACCCTGAGAGCAGGAGTTTGAGCTTCACAGCTGGAGAGTTGGCAGTCCCTTGATCCTGGGGGCTTCTGTGGTTCTCAGAGTAACCTGGACCTCATTCTTGTGGGTCGTCAGCCTTAGAGAAACCACCCTGGGCTGCCCTATGAGTTGGATCATTTCAGGGGCTTACTGAAGATCTGTCATCTGCAACCCTCTCCCAAACACACCACTGCCTCCTGGAACCGCACTCTGTCTTCAGACCTCTGTGGGCACAGCTTAGCAGTGGTCTTCAGTAGAGCCTGCGTTCAGGGATTTCAGCATAAGCAACAAACCTTGAGAGCTTTAAGGCTCCTTGATGTTGTCCCTGTCTTTTGATCTGGCAGAAAGGGGTCACAGCAAGGCATAGGTTCAGCGTTGTGGCTGCAGGGATATGTGCCTCGGTTATGGGAAGCCCCTGGTAGGTGGCTCCTCTGTTCTGTTTTTAGCCTGTAATGGAACATAATATGAAGGAAGAAAATACATAAAAGCCTTTTTTATGGAAGATAAATGTTTAAACTAAACAATTAGTGACTGAATACACAAGTTAATTGACATACTTTTAATATACTATTATTGACATACTTTTAATGTGCTATTTGCCATGGCAAATTAGTCATTTCCTAATAGCGTTTCTGGTACCCAGCCGGGGAAGGCCAGCAGAGTCCTGTTGCTGCATAGGTCCGTTCCATTTCAATGCGCTTTTCTGGTTTCAAAGTCACCACGTGCATCTTCTGCATCTCTTTTGCAGTTCCTGAAGTGACCCCAGCTAATGTCAGTGGTGGCGGAGGGAGCAAGTCTGAGCTGGTCATTACTTGGGAGGTAAGTGGAGTCCAAACTGAGAGGAAAATTAATACTGTCCTGATCTAGAGGTGCCCTTTCACCCCAGACCCCAGTGAAGTGTCTGTAAATTTCAAACTGTTTGCGATCAAATCACCCAGATAGCGTGGTAAAATAGCCCAGCTATTAAAATGGAGCGAGACCCCTTACCCATCGCAAGCCCCCGCGCAGGGAAGCGAGCGGAGAAGTCTGTGCAAAGGACTGCAGGGAGCAGGCTGTGCATCACTGCTTTGACACAAGCTGAGCTCCCCGGGACTCTGAGCACATCCACCGCATACGGCAAAACATGGATGGGCAGAAACCACCTGAGGGATAAAAGAGAGTTTGTGACGCCAGGCTTGGCATGTCCTCACCCAGTTGAGAGTTGTGGCTGGCTCCTTAGCCTTCAGCCTGGGTCCCTGCACTGGGTTATATGGCAGCAAATAGTTAAGAGCACAACACATTGCTTCCTGGCTTTTGTTGCTGCTAATGAAAGCCAGCAAGGGGGGAAATACAGAGATGAAAAATGTTTAATATTCCTTAAGGCAGTCGGGGTTAGAACTTTAGTCATTTGTCTGCTCATATTTTCCCGTTATGATGCGCTGCAGCTGGCATATTTTTCCTAATAATGAACTTCACCAGACATGCTAACACTTCCACTTAGCACTATTTCTGACCAAGCTGGCAGAATGAATCGCCAGAGATATTTTTAAGGTTATTAAAAAACTATAAATGGGTTTTTGTCCTTACCACACAGCTCAATGTGCTAGATTTCCTCCTCTGTTGGACTAATTAGCTACACTGTGTCTCCTAAAGATGCTGCAATGTGTTTCAAAAACACACATGGCAAGAACATCGGCCATTGATTTGAGTTGTAATTTGCACAAAATATAATTTGTATTTTGATAGAACAGTCAGTTTACTCTTTTAAATGTCCAGAGGCCTTTTCTTTATGGTCTGGTGTATTTTTTGAGCCTTACAATACAGAGTAAGAAACAGTCATCAAAAATAACCCCTGCAGGTGCTTAAGCACCTTGAACATATGTGGGAGAGCAGCCCATAATTACAGATTATTTTAATACATTGAAGCTTTGGGTTTTGATGCAGCTTTTAGGGGGCTACAACCCTGAGAGTAGGAAGCGTCAGCATGTCCAGAAGTGACCTGGAGGTGACAGGTTCTTTCCTCTAGCTGTTACCTAGCACTTGCCTGCCCTTCTGCATCACATCTGAGGAGTCGCTCCCTGCCATCACGGTCTCTAACAGGTCACGTCATACGGGATGCAGATAGTCGGCTGACCTGCTCTGGGTCAGTGTGCAGCAACGGGCCAGCAAGGGACCACCAGCCCTGCGCTGGCTGGGATGTTGACAGGATGTGTTCTTCAGGGCTTCACATGCGATTCCAAAGACATGAGAGCAGCTGCATGTGTACTGGGAAAGCAGCAACTGTGTCCTTGGTTCACCCCACCGAACCTCAGCCTGTTAAGTCATTGCGGTGTCTAAAATTACTCACATTGTTACTGAAGGCTCCCTCTCTAGTCAGTGAAGGAAGGTGGGTGCCTAAGAAGGTGAATTGAGTCTCAGGTGAAGTGCCTTCCAGAGATGCTGCTTTCCCCCTGACTACAGCGAGCTCAGGGAGCACCAAGGCTCTAGCACAGATGGGATGGGATAAATTCAGGTTAGAGGGGATGAATTCAGGTTAGGAGGACTTCAGCCACCTCCCATCTCTAATGCTCTATTTAGGACAGTAGCTGTAGAAGGACAGAGAGGCAATAGCCATCATGCAGACAGTGAGATAAACACGTGCCATTGCTGAAAGTGCCATTTCTCCCACACTCTGCCTGCCCACAGACAGTGCCCGAGGAGCTGCAGAATGGAGGTGGCTTCGGGTACGTGGTGGCCTTCCGCCCCTTCGGCACCGTCAGCTGGATGCAGACCGTCGTGGCCTCCCCGGACGCTGCCAGATATGTCTTCCGCAACGAGTCCTTGCCGCCCTTCTCCCCCTACGAAGTTAAAGTAGGGGTGTACAACAACAAGGGGGAAGGGTTGTTCAGCCCCGTGACAGTCGTCTACTCGGCAGAGGAAGGTAGAGCCAGGAACCCACCCCACCGCCTCTCCCTCCTCCCTACCGCTGGACACAGGGGGGTTGGCCGGTTCCGAAAGGGTTTAGTATCCACCTTGACATATCCTTTGATACCTAATCCTTGCTCTGATTTATAATAAATGGCGAGCCGTGATTAATTCTTTTGATAGTCATTAAAATAACGTTAATCGTAATGAAATCTTTTGATATTAATGGAAAAGTAATATGTAATCTGGAAAGAATTCTGCTGAGATGTAGTATGAATTAATGTCCACTGATTAGAAAATGTTCCGTCTTGTCCTAATTACAGTACATGGTATCCTGGGCTGAGTTTAGTAATGACATCTTACTATTTCTTAGGCAGAGGAGCGGTGCCGTCTGGCACAGGCTGACAGGCCATCGTTTTGAAATGTGGAAGTTTGTTTTGGTGGCATGCCTCTTCTCTCGTGCAATGAAGAAAATAAACTTTGAGACTAATCAAACATAAAATTGAAAACTCTTAATTTTATTTTGAACTCCTTTACCCAGAGCCAATGAGAGCCCCGACCACTGTTTTGGCCAGAAGTCTTTCTGCCTCAGATGTTGAAGTTTCTTGGGCTCCCCCTCAGGAGAACCAGCACAAAGGACGAATACAGGGTTATGAGGTATTGAAACGCAACACAGCATCCTTTCAGTACTAAGCATTGAGGAGATGTGGAGATACATCATGGGCAGTCACTGCACTGCTGCTCCTGCCTGCCATGGGGTGGGTGGGTTCCTCTGTCATATTTGCTTCCTTTTGTTCAGTACACGGTGATTTCTCTCTTGTGATCAATGGTTACACATTTTGTTGCATGTAATCTGGCTGAAAATGCAGAGCAGATCTTGCTGGGGCAAAGCTGTGTGAATGTGCTTCAGTGGCCAGGCAGCATCTGAGGTCCTGGGGAGGAAACACTGCAGCCATGCCAGTTTCTAGCAAGGAACGAGAAGGGATTGTAACTGGGTGCAGGATCTGTCCCTGTGGCACTTGCACTTTGGGCAGAAGTGCCAGAGTTAGCACTGGAAATGGCCGGGTTGCTGCCAGCCCGTAGCTGGAGGTAAACAAGTACCTGTTTTGCTTCTCAGGTCAGATGTTGGAGACATGACGAAAAGGAAGAAAACGCAAAAAGGGTTCGAACGGTTGGCAATCAGACATCTACAAAAGTCACTAACCTGAGAGGCAACGCGCTCTATCACTTGGCAGTCAGGGCGTACAACACGGCTGGGACCGGCCCCTCCAGCGCTGCGGTCAATGTCACAACCAAAAAGCCACGTGAGTGTTGGTGAGACATGGGCCTCTTGCCTGAGAGGGTTTCTGCCAGTGATCCCCTCTCACATTTTCAAGCTTTCTCGAGTCTGAAGGAGCTGTCAGACTTTTCTTTGCCAGGCTTACCTAGCCATTTTTTTTCTTTTTTTATTGTAAGACTCTTCCCCGTGTTAAGCAAGCAGAGCATGCAAAACTGAAATCACAGCTGTGCAGGAAAATTAAATATTTATCTCATCGTTCAAGAGGGCTTTTTTCTTCTGATCTCAGGCATGTTGAGCAACTGACTGAATCCTTTTTTCATTTAGAGCACTGTGTTGTGTCACACCTGTGACCTTGAGGACACAGATCGGTGAAACAACTCATTAGCTTTCCAGAGTGATAGGGCTCTGGGCACGCTCAGCTATGGTGGTGGAAGCCACGTTGGTATTGGGAGGGATCCAGCTGGGAAACGATGCTCCTTACTAATACAATGCTGTGTATATACAGCACCTAGTCAGCCCCCGGGGAACATCATATGGAATTCATCCGACTCCAAGATCGTACTGAACTGGGACCAAGTGAAAGCGCTGGACAATGAGTCAGAAGTGAGAGGCTACAAAGTGAGTATTTTGTCAGCATAGGCGGCTGGACAACACTGCCCTGCCCCACCTCCCTCACCACCCCTGGGTCCAGCAGTGAGTTCTCACTAAGCTTCAGCTGTCGCTAGATTCTGGTATTGGGCTGTAGGGAACATTTCTATGAATCCAGCATCAAGTTGAGGTTTATAGTAAGACCAGAGGAGGTGTTTTCCATGGTACGTGCATGGTTTTCCAGGTTAAAACTGGAACATTGCTCCAGAAACAGAGGCCATACCCATCTAGAGTGGGCACATTCTGCTGGCTACTCATCCTTGCCCAGCGATGCTCGCCCCTGCGAGCACCCGTGCAGGTCTCAGCCCGCAGACCTTCACCTGGTCCTTCCCCCTGAAGCTCCCACCTGCAGGACTGCTCTCCTGCTTTTGCTGAAAACCTTCCAAAGGCTGTAGTTGGCTCCTTAATTTCAGATAAATAAAATGCTTTTTTAATAGCTCCCATTTTCTTCAGAAAGCAAAGCCAAAAGGAAAAGAAAGAGAATCCTCATTAGTAGCCATTTTAATAGGGTATAATTTAACTAGAGAGAAATCTTGGGAAGAATTCAGCTCAATCACCTTACACAGGGGTTTAATTTGGCCCAAAGCAGACATCAGTGTGCAATTGCCAGCCGTTGCCTTGAGGGTTGAGTTGTGCAAACGTTTTACACCAGAGCTTGAAGCTATGAAGAACCTGGACATGCTTCATATTTTGTTCACAATTTGAAATGCTGCCAGCGGCAGCTTTGTGAGGCTGTGCCAGCACTCCTGAACGTCTGCACTAACTTTTAAGTATCTTTGGTGCATTGTATCAGATTATCAAAAATAAGTTATTCCTCAGGGTTTTTAGTCAAAGCCTCAGATGAACCTCAGCAGTTTGGACCAAATTTTCACTACATCTTTTTGGTTTGAAAATCAAATTAAGAAGTCGATTGCAAGAGTGTAAGAGACAGAATCACGGAATCACAGAATAGTAAGAGGTTGGAAGGGCCCTCTGGATATCATCTAGTCCAACCCCCCTGCTCAAGCAGGTTTGCCTAGAGCACGTCACCCTGAAAAAGCAAACTCCATCTTTTGGGTTTCTAAAAAGGCCTCTCTTAACTTCCTGTTAAGATAACACAGACAGGTTGATTTCTTTCCTGAATCATAGCAAAATATTTCCCATTTTACTTCTTTTTTCCTGGAAATCTTTTATTTTGTGGCACAATTTATGATCACAATTAGTAAAACTACCAGATCTTAGAAAAAAGCCAGTTATTCTGGGAAGCCATTTGTGGCACTGCATCAAATACCCAACTCGGTTTCCTGAAGAAACCTAGTAAGAAGTTTTGGCCTCTCTACATAAGCCTTGGGGTCTATTTTTGCTTGATCAAGCTAAAGATGTCGCTGAGGGGCTTTGCCACATACTGGGGCTGCTTTTCATGCTGCATGTCCATATCACCTTCCTCCCAGTGTCACTTCCCCATCCAGGTACTGTCACCGCTGTGCTGGTGTGGGTCCCCAGCAAAGACCCCGGGGGGATCCAAATGGCCCCTCTGTGGCCAGACCGTGTGTCTGAGCATCAGAGGCAGGAAAAGAGCAGCAGCAAATCTGGATGCCCTTCAGGCAATAAACATCTCTGCCATTTGTGCCTGCTCTTCTCTCTTTGCCTTCGCTGCAGGTTTTGTACAGATGGAACAGACAGAGCAGCATGTCCGTAATAGAAACGAACAAAACCTCTGTGGAGCTCTCCCTGCCGTTCAACGAGGACTACATCATAGAGATAAAGCCGTTCAGCGACGGGGGTGATGGCAGCAGCAGTGAACAAATCCGAATTCCAAAGATATCAAGTAAGGATGGGAGGATCCGGGGTCGGTGTCTGCTCCTGCTGCCATCGATCCATGGGGAACCGGTGTCCCCAGCCCCTCTCCTCCTCACCCGCTGCTGGGGCAGACCTGCTTCACCCCAGTCACCGTTTGCACCTGCAAACGAGGACGAACCAGAGCCTTGAAGCTGAGCAGGGGCAGGCTGCAGGTCTGGCCATCTCCCAGGCAGGGAGCTGAACCCCAGACTTACCTGCGACCAGCGGTCATTCCAGCCCATGTTTCTGATTTCATCCTGAATCACGATTAAACCATAAGAAACGCCATCATAAGTAGTTATATTTGTATTTAAGATTTCTAGGCACTTTGCACTCTCTTACTTGTATACTCATATATATGTTGAAGATATTGTTTCGCTGCAATTCACTATAATAAAATACAAAATGTGGTGTTCAGAGGCTTTTAAATTTATAAGGCCACTGTATAGCCATATTCCGTTGTGTGTTGGATGCATAAATATTTATTTAGGGAAATGAGGTTGTGTAGAAGAACAAACAGAAAAGAGTATTTTATTACACAGCATTGCTTTTGCAAAATCTCCGTGTCCCATCTTCCATTAATAATGGCACAGTTTATAAGCTGCATTAAATCAGGAGCCCCTGCAATGCAGGAATATGACATTAAAATTACAGCAATGTAAAAAACTCTGGGTGAGATCAGAATTATCTCCACCATAGTTGCACACTGTGGCTGTACAAACCATACAGAAGAATTTAATCAGCAGACACAGGAGAGCGAAGGAGAGCAGGAACACATGCCAGTTCCTATTTGGCTCAACGCAGTGGCCCACAGAGCAGGTACGCAGCTTCTCCAGGACGTGGATCTTGCCAGGCTGGTGCCATAAGTAACAGCTTGAATATAGTACGAATGTAAAATAAGAAAGTAGTAAGTAAACAGGCCATGAAGTAATATAATTGTGAAAGTAGCCTCAATGCAACCACAGCAGGAATGTAAGTTAAACCAAAGATGCAGTTAGGGAGGCGAAACCCAGTAAATGGGAGGTCGCCGAAGCAGGAGGAGGGGACCCCACGTGGGGTCCGACCTCGCCAGGAGCCACCGTGCTTCATCAGAGGAAACAGAATCAAAACTGGGGCGGGGGGAGAGGTTTGGGTTAATGAACACTGCTCTCATCACTTACCTTCGCCCCCTCTCTCCTTTGCTCAGATGCGTACGCGAGAGGATCCGGCTCTTCAACCTCCAACGCCTGTACGCTGTCAGCCATCAGCACAATAATGATATCGCTCACAGCTCGGTCCAGTTTATGACAAAAATTACATAAAGGACTTCTTGTTTATAATATAAGCAACATTTAGCTAGTTGTTTTGAAGACACCCAGTACTAAGTAATATTGTGGTTTGAGTACACCTTACTACTGGAAAAATGTTTATGCTTCTTTAGGAATGGCATTATACAGTACTTCCTCAAAGCAAATATAGCTTTGTCTGAAGTTTCCTTGGAAACTCTGCAATGCACTGAAAACATCTGTAATACGATGTTACCAAAGCAGTTTACATATGTCCTTATATGCATATTTTTTATTATATATTTAGTGTTTTATAGAATTTTTTAAAGTTAACATATGATGTAGATATTAATTTTTCCTCTGCTATAAAATGCTATGGACGACGTTATCACGAAAATATTGTTTGGAATTTTTTCCTTTATGACTGAGAGTTCAAAGTTGTTCTTAGTAAATTGGCTGCAACTTGACTGTACAGTTTCACAAGGCTACGCAAGGCAGAACTGTTCCAGATTGGGTTTGGAACATGGCTGTATTTAAATGGCCTGTGTTAAATCAAGTGCTTGTATAACACACAAGATGTTACGTTTTATTTAGAGGTCTAAGCAAGACAAACTCAAAATACTCAGTAAGAAAAATATAATCTTGAAAAAATACATGAATTTTGGTTGTTTGTGGACTACAGGACCTGTAGCTAATATTCTGGCATCATGCAGCAAGGGTCCATTTTTACTGTCTTGAAATAGCTTTGTCTATCATAATTATCATTAAATCTGGTGGGAATGAAGATACTGCAAAGATGCGATCTCTGCCTCTAGTGACAAAAAGGGATTGGTACCCAAAGAAGCGAGCAAATGACACAGTTCTCCGCTTTGGGTGTAAACCCAGCTAAATCCACCTTGCTTTGGGGGATTTTGTTCCAAGAAAATTAGAATACAGCAACTTTGAGAAGTAAAGCTGCCCTGGGTTCGTTGTCCGAAAACGCGCTTGCTTTCCACATGCGTTGGAACATAACTCATCATCCTTCTCAACTCCACTATCTAGAAAGCGCTTAGGAAATCTGGTCCGAAGCGAGAGCATCAGAGGAGCTGTGCCGTGCTTCGGGGAGCGCCGCGTGGCAGCCGGGGCTCCCATGGAGGTGCGGGTTGTCTGCGGGGAGGAGGGATCTCCCGGCAGGTCTCTGCTACGAAGCCTGCATTTCTGTAGAAACTCTTCATAGACGCTTGAAGGCAAAAAGAGAGTCATGCCGGAAAACAACAATATCCACAGCAAAATAATTCTTCTTAAGAGAAGGACTGTTTGTTACTACGGGGTAATTTTGTAAGTTCATTTAGATGGGATAACGCTAGTAAAAGGCAATGGAATTTTCTATAAAATTTTCAAGTTTAAATGCGCTGCAGTGGTTAATTATTATTTTTCTTTCCTGATAGCTTGAATTTGCCTGTAACTTGTCTTTTTTGCTTACAAAATAATACAGTTAACTTTTAAACCTTCGAAATATATTTATTCAGTAACTCATAACCAGGATTCCACTTGTGTAAAAGTCAGGGGTGTTGACCAGAGAAATATTGTCAGTATTTCAAGCTGTGTTCCTTTCTTAGTTTGATATGGTTACTTCTATGTAAAAAAAAAAAAAAAAAAAACCAAACGGAAAAAACCACAAAACCACGAAAAATGGAACAAAAAAAACAAAGCTTCTGTAGTTTTCTCCCCAGTGTAAATGATATTTATCAGTGATCTAGCAGATGTAACCTTTTTTTAAAGGTATTGGTAATAAATATTCTGTCATTTGTAAAGATACCTGTCTTCCAGGAGTGTTTTTCCTCCATGTTTCTTTGTACCTGGTGACGAATTCCACCACAGCGATAGGCAGCACCTGCTGGGTTTGTCACTGATGTGAAGATACAAAACAGAAGAGTCGGTTTAAGTCAAAGCTTTATGGAGGCAGGGAAAAAAAAAAATCTATTTATACATTTGTGGTGTAATACTGCTTCCAAAACTCACAAAAAAAAAAATATCTGCATGGGTGAATTTGGGGTGGTAATGTCTGTTTATGCAGAGCCATGGCATTTCCAACCACGTGTGGGCTGGAGCCATCGGAGTGGAGCCTCTACAGCTTGGGAAGCTCGGAGTCTCGCTCAGAGGTGAAAAGAAGGGGAAAAACCAAACCAAAAGACTGAACTGGCATCCGCCGTCCTCGTGACTGACCATGGCCACCACGGGCAGCAGCGGAGAGCCGAGCAGCACCAGCCCTGCGCCCAGAGCAAACCCCCACCAGGTACAGCACCGCTTCTCGGTTGTCCGTGTGGATTTCTGAGGATTTGGGGGAGCACTGCTTGAAATAGCTAAATCCACCAAACCCGCTTTTCTAATTCTAATTTTTAGGGGTGGCAGCGCAGGAGTCGTGTGATTGTGCTCTGTGTTTCAAAGGAGCAGTATTGTGCTTTGCAGTCAGTGAAGCTTAAAAATAAAATGGCCTGGTAACGTAATTCAGTTTTTAAAAAGCAAATTTAAAATTGCCACTTCTAGAGGTGGGCGAGGGGCACGTTCCTACAACTGCGCTCATGAAGGAAGCAGGGAAAAGATGTGGCAGGAGGAACGCACTGGGTTTGTACCTAGTTTTAAAGAAAAAGATCCTCAGAATAAATATTTCTCTGTGCTCTGGGTGAAAAACTCATAGCTCTGATCTAGGAGCTTGGGGATAGATAGCTTCACCGGCAGTGTGGGCTGGCGTAACAGTGGCAAAACATGACATGCAGCCCTGAACATGGCCTGTCCTCTTGGCATTCCCTTCTGCAGTGCTTGCGAGCAGCAGGCGGCAATGAGAGCAGGTGGCCTGCGATCGTGGAACATGCTCCCTTTTCCCTCTTGCTGCCTGAAATGAAGACTGTTTGCTCCGAGTACAATGGCTGGGAGGCAGCAGCTCTGCCAGGAATTGCTTTCCTCGTCCTCCATGGGTGACTCGAGTGAAGGTGAGGTTCCCCCACTGCGCACCTGCATGAGGCAGCACTGGGCTGCCAGTAAGGGTGAGCGGGCTGGACCTGGCCTGGCTGGGAAGATGAAGACACTCTGCTGCGTTGCACCAGCCCAGTGTTACTACAGTGAGTGAAACACATCTGCCGGCTTTCAGAGCCATCAAGCCTTGCCCATCCCCGAGGGAACTCGACCTCCTGGGAAGTACCCAGGACCTGACATGCCCCTGCTGATCAGCTGAACGTCCACACGGCCTTTCTCATCGTCACTGGCTCGTCGCGGTTGTTTGTGCCGTCTTCCTGTGATGCACACCCTTATCAGTGACACTGAAAACCACAAGCATATTTTTCTGCCCCAGCACCCTGCCCATGCGCTGGGAACGCCTTGGCTGCCTGAGGCTGCCGCTGTCTTCACTGGTAAGGGCTGAGCATTCGCACCCATGCTTTCACGTGGCCAAATGTACAGCTCAAAAGCAAAATATACTTAAATGTATTGCATTAATCTTTGCAATATCTTGCCATTAATGGGAATGAAATTCTATTTAGAAATCTTATTTATTAGGCCACTTGAAGGCATGACATAAAACACATTACAGTAAATGAACTCTCTTTAGTCTCATTTTTAGGATTTTACTAATGAAATTCTGATTTTAGACTGTTAAAGCTGGGCACCTCAGGTCCATTAAAATCACATGCAGGAGAGACATCTGAGGCACAAACATTGTTATATTCATGAGCTACATTAATTTTGATGGAGCCATGCTATTTCACCTAGATGAGAACTGGCTCATTTTATTATAATTATTTTTAGGCTGTAGCACCTGGGAACTCCGTTCCATTTGGCACCTTCCAAACAATTTACTTGCTGGGTCAAATCTTGCTTTTTATTCTTTGTTAATGTGCTTAACCTCACCTCTGACCAGCTCAATGGACAGGAGGTTTCTTGGAAGTAGAAGGGACTCTGCAAGAACAGAACTCTCACAGCCAGAGAGGTCAAACCTTGAGTTGTTCAAGTGGTTTCCGACAGGAGGTTTATTTGGTAACTCACTCAGTGGATTACACAATGTAAGTAAACAAATCACAAACAGAAACTGACACTGTCTCAAACAGTTCACCAAGAGATAGAGAAAAACGGGTTGCAATATTGGGCTTGGATTTTCAAAATTACCTGAGGGCAGCTGAAGCTGCACATGAAGGAGGAGCTCAGCTCCTTGCAGCTCAGAAAGCCTCCTAAGAGCACCAGAAGTCCTTGGCACATGTCTTTAATTACTGTGCAGTTGGAAGCTCTGCATTCCCAGGCTGTGTTTTGTTTTGTAGTTGCAATTGAGGAAGTTTATCAGTTTGTGCGATTTTTCTTCCCCTAACAAACCCTTAAGCTTTAATCTCTTCTGCCAGGAAGCACAAATGATCCCTTCTTGTCCTTTTGCAGATGCTGCCAGCTGATGTCAAAGGCAAGAGCCTGCAAAGGAGGCTTGGATTGAAAATGAGCCAACTGTGAGTCTCCTGTACCTGCCCTGTCCTGCGGCCCCTGGTGAGGGGCCGGATGGGCAGACAGGCACTCTTTTGCAGCCCACCCATCCCAGTGGCATTCCTCCATTCAGAAGGGAGTGTAAGAAACACAGGTGAAGCTCTTGTTTCATACTGAAATCGGGGTCTTACAGAACCCAGATTGCAGTCTTGGCCAGCCACCGTGATCCCTGTGCAGGCGTCAACCATCACAGCCCCACCGGCTTCACGCAGCCAAAAGCTGGAGATGTTTAAGCCCCAGGGAAATCAATACATTAAAAATACCTACCTTCTTCTGCAAACTGTACAAATCTTAGAAGAAGGAAGAAAATAACCTGAATTAAAAATAAACTTCCACAAACCAGGAGAGGAATAACCAGCAAAGGCTCCTGCATGCTGGACAGTCAGGAGACCTGAGGAGAGGCATGCAGCAGGGTGTTGTTAGTCAAATGTCTTTGTCCACATGGCAGAGAAACTACCTGAGCGTGGACTTTTTTACCAATATCCCAGAACTTCACAGGAAAATCCGAGAATAGAACTGTTCCCCTCCCAAGGTCTCACCGCGGGCCTGGCGCAGCAGGGCTCAGAGGGATTTTCTGCTCAGCGCTGGTGTCGGTGCTCTGCAGGGGGCTGCCAAGGGCTCTTCAGTTCTCAGCGGCGCATGAGCAGGAGACTCCTGTCAGTTTTTTGCAGTTTCATAGCTGTTTCCCAAAATAGTTTTCAATTCCCAAGCTGTGAATTCACTTTTAGTTTAAATGTGGCTCCTAGCAGGCCTGCAGTGCGCACAGCCCATGCATTACCACCTCCAAAACCTGCCACACACACAAACTCTGAGATTTCAGAGTTGTGCCAGCTGTGTGCACACAAATAATGGGGCAATGTGCTACCTGCGCGTGCAAAAGTAACACAGCAAGGTGCTAGCTGCACGCACAAAAATAACAAGTTGTTATTGTAGGTCAGCTGCATAGGCAAACTAACCTTGTTGTAAATAGCCTATAAAATCCAGAGGCTTATGGGATTTACAAAGTCCTGCAACTGACAGGATATTTCCCAACATCCCAAGTTGGTGCTATGTTTAGTTAAAAAGCAAGATGTAAGTACCTTTATGCAGTACAAGAGGGGCGCTGCCACATCGGACACAGCCCGGCCGTGGCACCATTCACGCAGTCCCTGCGCAGGAGTGGTCTCCTGCACAGCTCACAGCTCGCACACAGCGCAGCCAGGCGCTTCCCTTCTCAATGAATTCCATTTCCATGGAGGTTATTCAGGTTGTTTGCTGAGTTCACACTGTTTCATTACAAAGTGTATTGGTGAAAGCCAAGTGTGAGTCCCCACTTTGATGCTGGATGTGCTGTAGCCGTGCAGCACCGGAGATGAGAGCATCGGGGTGCTCTATGGCTTGTTCTACTCTTTTTGTAGCATTTGAGCCACCTTGGTCACTGCCAGGGACCACAGCTGGGTACCTTGCTGCTGTACACAGGGCTGCGCCAAGCCCCAGTTGGCATTTTGCATCTTGAGTTGTCAGAGTTACTTAAAACAAAACAAAAATCCGAAAGATTAAGCTGTGAACCAGAAAAAAAGCTATTAGCTCTTTTCCATAATTTTTTTTTTCCTACACAGCCTTTGTACCATGTACTTATATCCTGCTCAAACTGGGACTTTCTGTTTGATAGCTTATCATTACGCAAGGCACCTCACGGAAGCAAGTCCTCCTCCCCAATGGAAATGCTGCCACAGCGGAGGTGATACGCTCCAGGGATGCTGGGTGACGTGCCAGGGCCACGCAGCCTCGCCAGCCCCGCAGGTCTCAGAAGACAGAGTCATCGAGGGCGCTGCAGTAGAGATCTTCAGCGAAGCTGCCGAACTCGGTCTCCGTCTCGCTGGTGCAGGTACGTGCTCTCTGGAAAGCAAACACCGCTTTTAGCTGGTGAGCTGGGAGGTAAACTGAGGTTATCGACTAAACTGCACTAATTAAGAGAGAGGAGTGACAGCAC
This sequence comes from Steatornis caripensis, assembly GCA_013398225.1. Lineage (NCBI taxonomy): Eukaryota > Metazoa > Chordata > Aves > Caprimulgiformes > Steatornithidae > Steatornis > Steatornis caripensis. The sequence continues at coordinate 263,795 of VZSC01012841.1, read as the reverse complement.
ATTGTTTTAAGCCTGTATTGAATATTCGTTATGAAACAAATGCTGCAAAGCCCTTACTTAACAACATGTTTTGCAAAACACCGTGTCTCAAGTTGGTGCATTTAAAGAGGGGATTCATTCAAAACGTTGGTGAGGTAAGAGCTGAGAGAAAGCATTGGGTTCAACAGAAGAGTTTCACCATTCACATTCCCGCTGAAGTCCACAGGGCTGCTCATCACTCTGTCCCTCAGGCCAGCAGCCCCCTGCATCCATAAATTCCCCATTTTGCATGCTTTGCACAACACAGTTGACCAGGGTGGCCCACCAGACAGCCCTCTGTAGCCAAGGACGCATTGCCCTGGAAGGAGCCAGAGGGCAAGTTATGAGGCATGTGAATTTTTCTGAATACATAACAGTGAAGCCCGCTTGTGAGGCCAGATCCTGGCCCCTCGGTACTGAGCAGAGTTGCGCAAGCAAGCGTGCAGGTATGGCGTGGCTCACAGAAGGAAGCAGAAAGCAGTAGTTCATTCAGCTGCTGGGAAGGCTGAGCTGCTCCTCCGGGCCGAGCACGGTTCCCACAGGCCACCCGGTCACCACTGCACAGGGCTTTCGTCACCGCACCCCACTGTTTATGCTACAAATTTAGGAACTGATGCCCACAACAAACAACTGCTGGGGCTTTCATTCTCCTGTGTGATCTCAGCTCTCCCTGCCAGTCCCACTGCCCTTGTGGCTGTGGTGCCAGCGAAAGCCTCCAGCTGGTATCACCTCCCCACACTGAGCTCACTTTAAATAAAGGCACAACTAAATACAAGGCAGTGCTGCTTTTGATAATGTGAAACGGTCTTTGCAAGCTCACAGTTTCTAGCTGCAGTGTTAATATTTGCTATTTCTCATATTCTTATTTGTGATACCCAAAGTCATAGCATTTTACACCAGTGACTTTAATTAAAAACAAACATTATATGATAATCTTTTAAGCCTGTTTCCTTGGCCAGACCATGGAATAAGAACAATGCCCAAGCAACCAAACCACTATTCTAAGGGGACAAATTGAAATGAAGTTACTGAGCAGCACTTCCCTTGAGCAGACAATGAGGAGTTTTATCTTATCTGTAAGGCAAATGTATTTATCAGGGTAACAGCAAACATAATAAGGCTTAAGACCAGCTTAACAGTAGGACCAAAAGATTTCCCACTGTTAGGTTTCAGAAAATAAATCAGCTCTCGGGAGTCAGCCTCCAGCCCCTGCCAAGGCAGGGCTATCTGCCTGGCTGTGCTCGGTGGAAGGAGCAATTGCATTTCCGTACAAAAGGCAGAGCCATAGGTACAGCACCATGTGCCTGAAATTCGTTGCATGTTAGAAAAGTGCTCGACAACAGCACTTAATCCTTCCCACAACCCAATGCACTGGAATAGCTCTTTCTGATTTGGAGTTATTTTTGTTTGGTTTTTACCCTCCCCCAAACACTTCATCTACAAACAAGGCCAGATCCAGAGCTACTGCAGACTGGGACCTGTCCTTGGCAGAGGAGGCAGCCACATCCAGGTGGGAACCGACCACAGCAGTTACGATTGCAAGAACAGCCTCACAAGTTGCTAAATGCGATGGCTAACTCAATGTTATACTCAAAGTCAGGGCTGTGCATATCGTTACGTTAACTGCACCCATGAATTTCCCATTTGGCATGTTTTGCACAACACTTTTGACAATGTAGCCCACACTTAATATGGCCGTTAGAAATCCTAAGGGGTCAAAAGGCTTGAACTGAGCAATAACAAGCTCTATGCTCCCAGCCTTACAGGGAAAGAGCAGCACACAAACAACAAAAAAAAAAAGTGACTAAAATGTTATTTTACCTCATAGTCATTTGGGAAGGGATCTCTGAATTTGTTGCTGGGTGTTGGAATTGGTGGAAACAATTTACTCCATACATGGTTTCTGCAAAAAAACAGTAGTGGAGGGATGTGAAAGAATTGCTTTTTCTGATGGATGGTGTATCCGACAAGCAGCATGTGTTTAGCCCCGCGAGAATGCACATCTCCTCATACCGCCAGCCCTCCTGTCCCTCTCGGTCATCGACATCTGACAGCAGCAGCAGGTGCAAAAGGGGTCAAAGTAACAGATAATGGTCCACCAGCAGACACCCTGAGGACAGGGCAGGTGTGCCAGTCCTACCAAGACACTTCTGGACCCTGGGGACATGTGGATGGCAAGGAGGCAGCAGGCTGATACTCTCCATCGTCAGCCTATCCCATTGCAGCCGCAGCAGAAGGTCCAATCCAAGGGGGCATTGCCGCGGTTTTTAACAGCGAGCAACAGGCATGTCTTGGAGAGAAATTAATTGCTCTGATCTGTGTGTTCACACTCGCATTCTTCCCAAGGGCTGTGTTGTCATCTACCCTGTTTGGACATTCAAGACAGGCTGCCTCCTGCTCAGACTTCGGTTTCTGGACATAATCTGTCCATGTCTCATGGTGGGAGAGCAACTGCAAATAATTGCGTGCTGAGGGAACAAGGAGGAGGCAAGGAATGGGACCAGAGATGGCTGACAGCAAACGTTCTGCTTAGCAGTGTAATAACTCATCCTGCTAACACTCTTTGAGATACTCTGTTCCTGCCTGACACTCTTTAGTCTGGCTCAAGCATACAGGCGTATGTATTTTTGTGATAGCAAGGTGCTGCACAGTAAACTTTCTCTTCTCTTTGATATATCCCAGAGTACAGACTTCACATTTCAATTGCTAAAATGCACTCACTGTGTCTACCCCTGGATAGCACAATGTCCAAATAGGGCCAGATTTTAATGGCAGCTTGGCCTGAGTGAAGATTATAGAATTTAGCCCAGAATTAGTATGCGGCACCTGTTCTGTGGAGCTAGCCTGATGTACACGAAGCAGAGAAGAGGCCAAGGTGGAGCCCTAGCTGCCCCCCTCCTGCACCTTTGGTGCTGGGAGATCTGATCTTCTGCCCCTTTTATTTTGTGGCAGTTTTCCTGGCTGATGTCTGGTTGGTTGAATGCTTATGTTCTTATGACTATTATTCCAAAAGCTTTCTGAGTTCTGTCAAGTTTTCTTTTATCCTATTATCCTCCTCACCAGGGAGGTGAGGATGAATATTTTCTGACTATCAGTTTGGAGCTAAACCTTCTGGGCTGAGCTGCTGTTGCCTAGAAGTAGACATTGATGCTTAACTAATTATATGGGAAGGGAAGGGACATAGCACTGCTCGCATGATAGACCTGACCGAGCAAGCTATGGGATATCTCCCTATTACTGCACATGGACAAAAGTTTGTGACAGAGATATACAGCCAGAAGTGGGAATATGGGGGGGCAAAGCAGGGTGTGAGTTGTTTTTAGGAGGCATTTGCACCCCCTTTGTTGAAATCCTGAACGCAGTTGAACCATCGCTGGCTGCAGAGGACAAATCAAGCTGTGTAGTCTCCAGCAGCAGAGTGGGTCAGTAACATGGTCAGTAACGTGGCACTGATGTAACACACAAAAATGGTCAGAGGGATGGAACACCTCTCCTATGAGGAAAGGCTGAGAGAGTTGGGGTTGTTCAGCCTGGAGAAGAGAAGGCTCCTGGGAGACCTTATTGCAGCCTTTCAGTACTTAAAGGGGGCCTATAACTAAAAATGGGGACAAAGTTTTTAGCAGGGCCTGTTGCAAGGAGTGGTGGTTTTAAACTGAAGGAGGGTAGATTTAGACCAGATATAAGGAAGAAATTTTTTTACAGTGAAGGTGGTGAGACACTGGCACAGGTTGCCCAGAGAGGTGGTTGATACCCCATCCCTGGAAACATTCAACATCAGGTTGGACAGGGCTCTGAGCAATCTGATTGAGTTGAAGATGTCCCTGCTCATGGCATAGGGGTTGGACTAGATGGCCTTTAAAGGTCCCTTCCAACCCAACCCATTCTGTGATTCTATAACTCAGGAGTGGGACGAGGATGAGTGCCAACATTAATACTCGAGTGCCTGGCATCATCTCTGCTCTTCCCAACTTTCCTGCTGAGGGTTAGGTCTTTGTGACCATACCCAGGTTAGGTTTGCAAGTGCTGTTGCCTTCACAGCTCCTGGACTGTATCATGTCCCCCAAGCCTTTCAGGAGGAAGGCCCTGGAGGCTACTGGATTTCCCCCGTATCTTATTTCAGCTGTGAGTGTGGTTTTGATTTATGCTATTGCTGTGCAATGTAACCAACAAGACTTGGTTTTGTTTGAAACTGGTGCATTTCTAGTTGTGCTGTTTGTCAATAAAAGATTTTGATGGAGTCATATCAAAATTATTTATTGAGCTAGCAAAAAGCATAATTACATATTGCTTCTGGAAGAGAAACACTTAAGGAGGGTTGCACAAACGCCCAACAGAATGAGGCAGAACCACACTTGTGTTCATGGGGGCTGCTTGCCCCTCAGGTGCAAGAGTCTTTGCAGTGAGGCGTTGGTGGGGGTGGTGACAGCAGTGCCCTCAGAATCATCCTGTTCTTTTTTGCAGGACACTGAAAAGTTGGAGTTACGTGCTTAAATATCTTGTCACAAAAAGTGTTCCGGTTATCTCTGCTTGTCTTTACACGGATTAGAGCATGTCCCTTTCCATTAGTGCTACTTGGACCTTCAGGCTTTGGAAAAAACCCACGGGACTCTCATGCCTTAATTTGGTGTTTCTGAGCCTCTCGCTATTGTGCTGCGTCTGTCTTTCTGAAATTTGCCACTTTTCCCACAGGTTGTGACATGAAAAGGCCAGAGATAAACAAAGAGAAATAAGTAAGAGAACAAGTTCTTCTTTTCCCTCTTCTAACCGCTATGATGAGACTGATAAAATATTTGCTTTCACAGTATGTTAGAGTGCCTTTTCTAGTGCCTTGCCTCCCCCGAGATTCCCCATGATGTTTTCCAAAAAACTTCCCTGTAGCAGGTGGCTGGCAACTGCTGGTCAAGGACCTGAGTGCAGTGTGGAAGAGGGAGGGGGACCTGGTGGAGGTCAGGCTGACCCCATTGATTTCAGGGTATGGAGGGCTACTGACTGTCCTTATGTTAGTGGAGAGCAGCTGGGAGAAAGTTATTAACTACATCCTCCTGTGGGCTCACCTCCAGGAGAAAATGTTATTCCAAGGCACAGCCTAAGGAAGTACAGAAGATGCTCATTCATAAAGACAGGGCAAATTAGGAAAACAGTCAGTTCTGCTTTTTATCAAGACAGTAACCCCATCAGCTACTGCAAGTAAGTGAAGGGAAAAGACTATCCAAACAGCCCCAAAGGGCTGCTTTGCCTTGTAGCATTTCTCCCAAACGATGGTCTGTATCTCTGATGGCTGCAATCACCAGAAAGTACACAGAAAAATTTATAGAACTCTTTACTGTAATGAAGTTGCTTATAATGGCTTCAAATCATCTGAAATTTGAAATGATTCTGTGGCTTGAATTGCATGGTACGTTTCACGAATTTTCAAGACCAGTAAAAACTGAGACTACTAATGAAACTGTGGTCTAAGGAACCTCTTCTATTTTTTTTTTTTTTAATATCTGTAGATACAGCAAAGGAGCAGGCTAAGCACTGCATTTCATCTTCTTACATTTCCCACCTCCTCCCAGGGCAGGCTGGGGGATTAGAGAAGTGGCAAGGACACCAAGTAAGAGGCAGCTTGGGAAGGGTGGAGTAAAGCTAGCAACTTCGTGAAATTCAGTGCAGCAGGCAGACAAAATTTTAATCACTTTGGCAAAGATGGAACGTAATGAGCCTGTGGGTTCTAGGGAATTACATACTAGCCAGGCAGAAACTCCTAGAAGCAACCAATGTAGAATCAAGCAGCTGAACCTGGAAAAGCTAGCTTAAATTTGCCTAATGTATTAAAGATCATCAAATGCATTAGCACAGCACCTTCAAGCCGGTCCTTGAGTAGAAGTCTTTCCCTATACCTATTTCTACCTCTGTATCTGTTTCAGGATCTCTGCAGGGGGTAACTGCATAATATCCAAACACTTGCAGAACTCCACAGGAAAACATGGAGCAGTATGACTGCTGGTGTTGGAACTAACTGGTGTTGGTGGTTTGCTGTCCCAAAGGGAGAGGAGAGTGCTGATGAAGACAATGCTGGAGGACCTACAGCTGTACAAACAGCTCAACCCATAAAAGAATCGGTGATGGGAGTAAGAGTGGTTTGAGGATTTCCATCAATACATCAAGGCTACATAGCTGGGAACAAGGGTGTATGAAGCACAACAAGAAGCAACTCTCTGTGGAGTTAATCTATCTTGTTCCAAAAAGGATTGCTTATTGAGATGTGTTATGCTAATTAAATTGACTTAAGAACAGGTTATCATAGACACCAGACACTTTAGGGAGAGTTAATAACAGTTATTCTAATATAATGTTCCTGTAAACAAGACCTTTATTTGATAAAGGAAATGTGGTATGGAAAGGAAAATAGCCGAGGACACATTAGGATGACCAATAAATTAAAAGGCATTAAAGAAATTAATATGAAATTAGCGGAGTCGAAGACAGCACTTACATTACTGGGAGCTGTGTTTATTGTGAACTGATAATTGCTGCTTGCTGCATGTTTCAGGGGAGAAGCTTGTAATTACACTGATTCTTTAATTCATCACTTATGATTTGACTAGTCACAGCTACAGAAATCCAAAGTGTATCTGGGTTTCTTCACAGGACATTTTGGGAAGTTTGGCTATATGGCATCTGTTTTTACTACATGGCATCCGTAGCTGCTGCAGTAATTAAAAATAAACTAAACGGATAGTTCAAAAACTCAAACAATAGTTCAATGCACTTACTCCTGTTAAGAAGTCAAGAGGAGCAGCAAGCCTAAAAGCGCAGAGTTTTTACCACTTCAGAGCATCTACCACCTTCCTTGATGTTAACTGAAATGCACATTACATGCCCAGGGCCCAATACAGAGTGTAGGTCTGCAGGCTGAACTAGACAAGACTGAGGCCTCTACTGGCCTGTACATTTTAACCATGACAGATGCTCTCAGCAGCTTTCATCAGGGTTAAAGACAGAGTCCTCCTGGGGAAATCACTGACCCAATCAGACCCACTTAAGTGAAGAAATGAGGTAAGGACAAACAGATTTTAAAAAAATTCGCCTCAGTATATGGTTTTGATGTTTAAGACTAAATTGAATAACCCTCTTACCCACCAATGTTGCTGAATGTTATTATTGTTAATTAACGAGGCTGAGTATTACTTATTCAGTATTTTTGCTTTGTATAATTACGCTTGAATACCAAACTCAGTGCCTTTTCTTAAAATTAAGCAAAGCTTGTAACATCCCCACACACCTGTTGAACACCTAGTCCGTAGTTATACCGTCATTAAAAAGAAGACGATGATACTTACATTTTGCATATTATAGCAACGAGCAGGAATGTGCAGCATGTGGACACACAAAGCACAGCCAGAATCCAGGCTATGGGATTCTCCCATTTGTTTTGCCCTGAATTTCAAGAAAAAAAAGAAATTAAATGTATTATTTTAGTGCAGATTATTTTAAACACATTCTTACAAAATATTTCATCAGCTGTTTTATGTGATTATATTCGGATCACAAATTAACATGCAAACAATGAAGACTTGGTATCTAGAATTAGAAATGAAATGTACCTTCAAGACAATTCCCGTGAAAGTGACTTTCTCATTTCAACAATAAATGTATTTCATTTTGATTTGAAGAAGAGAACAAGCCAAGAAGCGTGAGGAGCCAGGCCCACCAGAAGGACGATACGGTCCATTAGCTGCCATCCTGAGACACGCAATGCCATGCAGCGAGCACACGCCTCAGCAAAGACAATGTTTGCTCATAATCTCAGGCATAACCTTTTTATTTTCTATTATATCGTTTCTTATTTCTGTTAATCCTTTCTAGCCAGGAACTGGATTTCTCTGGCGTCATAAACTTGTCTGTAAAAAACACATCAAAACGCCCCATTTTTGTTGTGAGCTGGTCGCTGATACACATCCTCAGGAAGAATATCTCTGCCACCTCAGCCTGTGAGCAGACACAGGTATTTCTATCAAGGTCAATGTTTCTGTTTTGAAAAGGCATTGCTCAGTGCTCACGACCATTATTTTGTGCCGTGTTATGCCATATAACAAAAACATTTCCATTGAACTGCATTTTCAAAAGGCTGCTGAGCCTATGTGTGCTTCCAATAACTACCCGTCCTATGCATCAAGGTGTCAGCACTGCCATTACCAGGTAATTGAAAGGACATAAATCGGCCAGCGGCAGGAGCGTTGGGTTTATTGCTGCTGTAGACAAAACAATATTCAATTGTGGCCAGATTTGATTCTGAGAAATGAGGAGCTGAGCCTGCTGTCTCCGCCGACAGCTGCAGTTGCAGGGCAGCCCCTGAGTGCAGCACATGGGTGGCGCCATGAGCAGGCCTGTGTGACCTGTCCAGCGCCTCCCTGCCGACCCGTCACAGTACACAGGCAGCCTTGCAATTACAAACAGGGTAGGGTGGTTTATTTTGTCTTCAGGATTACCACTTTTCTTTGAAGAAAATAAGATTTAGGATGTAACGGCCGCTGAGTTATGCTTGTCTTGAGGATGACTGAGGCAGCAAACTGGAAAATGGTAAAGTCCCATAAACCAATTTTAAGCCTCTCTGCATGAAGGCTGGGAAGTGCCTCCATTTCCCAAGCCAAAAATGGCACGGTCCTAAGTCTCTTCCACCTTATGTCGCTTGGCAATGGCCCCAGAGAGGCATGATCAGGCAACACGAAGTCTCCCTGCAACTCGGAGTAAGGTGTGGGAGAAGCAGTAATTGCAGAGACCGTGCTGTGGCTCTGGGGACCTGCCTGGCGTGCTCCTCCTCCTCCTCTCCAAGACGTGCCTAGAGGTACCAGTCCAGCCCCACACACCACTGTGAGCCAGTACGAGCCCGTGAACCTGCCCAGTGAGAGGTTTCCACATAATACGTGAAACAGAGGGAACAGATGAAACTTCCTCAAAGCCACAGAGCAAGTTAAAAGCAACTGGCTGAAGTACTTACTGAAACCCAGTGACTTACGCAGTAACGTGTATTGTGTCAGTAAAATGCAACAAGCCTCTAAAAACCCCTTTTCATACGAAAAACTGAAGTAATTGGACCTATGCTTGGATATTTTTGAGATTTAAGTAAATTTTTATGGAAGACTAACTATCTTTTTTTTCTTACCATCGGAATGAATTTTCCGTATTTTATATTTGCAGTGCCTGAGTAGAGGTGTCCATAACGGCGGTGTTTCCAGGTTTCTCAGTCATCACCACGCTACACAGCAGAGACAGCTATAGAAGTGCTCCAACTGACATAGAAAGGCCCCCAAATCTTTCAGCCTTGCTGGGTAAGCAGAAATGTTTTCTGAAGTACTTCTCAGCCCCAAACCTGACCTGTGGATCTTTTAAACTGTGAACCCTGGCAGTGGCTGTTCACATGTACCTACAGCTTCACAGATTTCATTCCTGTCGGGCTGCCGTGCGTAGTCAATGAGGGCGTCCAGCCCACTTGGCTATACTGATTTTTACCTAGCTTGTTTTGACTGTAATGCTTCTAAACAGCCTTTTAGAGACAGCTGGTATCACGGTGCAGTTTTACAATGCCCGCTTTGGGATTTCACAGGGTTTCATCACCACAACCCAAGGGAAGAAACCAGAATTGTGTTTCAGTTTGTAACAAAACCGGAGGATTGCTGCTACAGGATGGGCAGTCTAGGCCACTGTTTCTCTCAGGGTATGGGGTCAGAAGAGGTCTACTGGTCTTAAAGTTGGTCTCATCCAAGTATTTCCCAGATAGGTGCATGAGGCTAATAAACAGGTCCAGTTTTCTTCATCAACGAAATGTTTGGTCAGCCACCCCTGGCCCGGGTGAGTGGCCAGGTTGCTGAGCTTCCCTTCCTAAGGGCTTGTCAGTGCCACAGAGCCATGTGGGAAGGTCAAGGGGATATGGTAAGAGTAAGGCAGCAAAGCACCAGCGGATTTAATTGCATTCACTAGCAAATAGATGTAAGATGGAAAAATGCAGTAAACAGGAGAGTGTTAAGGACTTTTTTATTTTTTCAGTGAAAACCAGGAAGTTAAGAAACTCAAAAGATAAGAGCAAAGGAGGATGTCTAAGAAGAAACAGTTGATAACGTGCCATGATAAAGAAACTGTTATTTCCAGAAAAACATGTTCAGCAAGCGGGAAATACAGAACAAAGCAGGGAAAATCATCATGTTCCAAAGATGCTAAAACCATGCTCTTTTTTTGCCCCCCTCAACATTTAGGAGTTCAGATAGCTCCAGTGAAGTAACAGTTGACACGATCACTCACATTAACTTCCAGCATGAACAACACATGTAAAAACTAAAGAAGTAATGCAACTAAAAGCTTTTACCTAGAATTTAGGCCTTGAGCAATTTTAAAGCAGTCTCTGAAAACATAAGCATGTAAAAACAAACACTGTCTAAAAAAACCCTCCATATGTCCAAAAGTTTGCTTGGGAGATTTTCTTTTCTTTTTAATGGAACACAGATTTAACTCCCCTTGGCATTATCAAGTCAGTTTCTTTCTTCAAATACCTATTTTCCTGGATTCTATTAAAATCACTAGATGTTGTGCATGTTCATGATTAGGAAGCATTTGCTTTCCAGCAATGTAATAATATTCACTACAAGACAGAAGCATGTCATTCTTACCAACATAAATAATTTCACTCCAGTCACTCCAAAATCCCCTTGCACGACATATGTGATGATTAGCTCTTATTTGTATGGAATACCTGCTGGTAACATCAATCCGTAATCTGAAGTCATTTGAGGATATTTTCAGTATCTGTTAGGAAAACAATATTGTAATGTTACAGATTACTTAAGACTAACCAATTCAGAAAACAAACTTTAATCATGTTTATCTTTTTATTTTTTTAAAACTCCTTTACTAGATTAACAGTGAGAATCTGGCCTCGCTTTTGAAGTAAGATCTCTGTTTTTATAGGTGTATTTTTCTCTCACAATACACCAATATTTCAGGGCAAATTCTTGAAAGATGCCTCTTTTTTGCATACTTCCTTAAGACACTTAATGCTGGATTTTCAGAATTGTCCATCTTCCTACTATTCTGAACCCAGATGCATAAAACTGAATAACTCAAATTTCTGTCCCTCTGCTTTCCTAGGTCTCTTGGGGATAGTTTGTTGCAGACACAAGTGACGTCCAGAAAAAGAGCAGAAACATGAAAACTGATGAGACTTTGGCTTTGCTGAACCCTAGTCACAAATGGGACACAAGTTTCACCAAAAGTTTCAAGAATGTACTAATGAAGACTTTTTCACCAGGTTGCATAAAGGCAAATTCTAGCTATATAGGACAGGAATTATATTCAGCTCAGAACAGGAATGCTATGTAATACTTGGGCATCAGAGAAGCAATTACCTGCTTGTTACCTGACTTCAGGTTGAAGAGGTAAAATTCATATTCAAAACATTCTTTAGGGAAAGGAGAAATTGGCTTCTCCCATGTGGCCAGGAGATCATTTTGCTCTAAGAATACAGTGACATTTCTGGGAACATTCACTTTGTCTACAAAAAGAAAATTGTACTGGTAAGTTATTTATAGAGCAAAGTCTAAATACTAACAGTTGAAGCACTTTATAACCTCATAGTGTTTCCAAGTAGGACCTATAATCCTTGAATTTATTTCACACTTTGGACAGAAAAGGTAAGGATTTAGGAGGAGTAACTATATTGGAGAAAATAGGTAAGGGAAAACAGTTCTAAAAATCCACTTAAAAGTTTTGGAAAACTAGATTGGGGGGGGGGGGATTTATTAAATTAGTTTTCTGAAAAGCATGAAATTAGTGATAGAACAGTTAGAAAAACTTCTTTTCAGGAAAAAAAACAGATGTAACCAGGAAAGTTACTGAAAACTGAAACAAATTCAAAGGAATGGATCAGCAGCTATTGTGGAGATGACTTCTAAGAAGAAAGTAGGTCAACTGTTTTATCTTACTGAAGGCATGAAAAATGGAAATATTATCTGTTTAAAAAAAAGTGAAAGGCATGCAACTAATGAAGGAAAATAAATTATTTGGGTGGATAAAAGATGATAGACAGTCATGGCTGATACTACCTTTTATTCAACAGTCTAATGCCTTTCTTTAAAAGGACATGGCTATCTTGAACAACGTGCATCTTTTTTCCTTTTAAAGAGAGGCTGTAAAATAATGGTAGTAAAAGCTGTACTTGAAGGTATATTGACTAAATTAGCTGAAAATTAATATTGGATTAAGTAATTGTATTTTCTAGCTTTTTATTTTTGTCATTCTACAATATTAAAATCAAAGTTAGTTACAACCATCCATTTCTGTCTTAAAATCTTTCCCAGTTTCATTGTCTATGCAAAACCAGCACATCCTTTCACCTGCATCAAGAACCATTCAATCCAGTAATATTCTCTCCCAAATCTTTTGACAATCATGCTAGACATTTTTAGGGTTTCTTTTTAAAAATGCATTTCTACTCACCAATGGCATTTTGGTTAAATAACTGCTGGAAAGGTTTGATTGCAACATACTTGCTAGACCCATTAATGTGTATTACAATGAGTTTGTCAACCTCTTCAGGATCAATATGAGTCACTGAAAATCTGCACTCAATATTCCTGTTCCACTTGTCTTTGATATAATCTTGACATTCTTCGGTGTATGTCTCATACCTAAATTAAAATACTTGTGAGACATGGTGCTCTTAAAGAAATCCATTGCTGGCTAAACCAAGAGAAAACACCAACCTGTAAAAGAGAAAGTACTCGGTGTCTTCTGGTGCCCCTTGGCCAGGAAGCCAAGTGCAATGGAGAGAAACAGTACTAGAAATCGTGATGCGAATAACACAGGACAAATTAGTGACAGATGTCTCTGGAGCACCTAGAGAGTCAAGGAATTACAAGCAGAAAGAAAAATCTTATTATGAAAGTCATAAGAAATTCATGTGGCTAAAACATTTTGATTGCAGTCTTTGGTTCATTATATATCTATGTCTGTTGTATCCCGTTCTCTTCCTTATCACACAGGTCTATCAGTTATGGATGGATGAAGATTCCCAAACAGTGTAAGTAAAGCTGTACCACATAGCACCATTACATATTTCACGCACACCAACGCAACATGATCTTTTAATATCCTAGAGTGTATGAAAATAGGTTATCTTAGCCTTAGCAAGGGATTTTTAGAAAATTTTATATGGGTTATCCCTGTTGTGCACCTCCAGATTGTATTCCCGGTTCCACAGCAGTAGAGACAGGCCTGGACTAAATCTTTTTGTAAGATCAGTGTAGCTGATAGAGGGGAAAATGCTGTATTTTTCAAGTATTAAACCTGTCACCTTTTGATGTCTAGTCCACAGACCAGGGCAGAACACAAAATTCAGACCTCCCTCGCATTTCTTCTCACCTGGTAGAGGCGGGAGTTTTTCCTTCACCCAGTCACTTCTCATCTGAAGGTCATTATGGAGAAGTAACGTCCGAACGTGCGCGGAGAAACCGTTGTGAAGTGCAGCTGTTCGGATACTATGAGTCTTCTCTGTATCATACTTGAAACAAACAAACAAACAAGAAATAATCAAAGAAGCATCACATATGATAGAAGCTGAATTAAGGGACCTGCAAAGACTGATTCAGTCTTTGCGAAAAGGCAAACCAGCCGGCTAGCTTAGCTGGTTATATTGAGTACATTCAGCTAGAGAGTACAAATAATCCACACAAGAAGTGTGTATGGTTTCTCATTTAAGACGGCAGGACTCTTATCTTACCAAAAATTTGTCTGTAGCATGCCGCTGTGATGAAACATGGTCCGACAGTTTAATGATACTCTGGCATTAATATGAATCAAGTGAGCTGCCTTGAACGGGGAGCATTATCACATAAAAGCAATGTTCAGCTTCCCCCAAACATAAATGCTGCAGACTGACAATTCCCAGGCTAACCCTTGTCCCAGCAGAGCTCTACCCATAAGCATAGCTGAAAGGGGATCTATCCAGTGCTCAAAGTATTTGTTTACAATATAAGAGAGTAAGTAAGTGATTCAATATGCCAATCATTCAAGAGACATGTCACGCCTACTGCACCCAGGTTTGGTGCAGTATGTTTTAACTCAACAGGAATGTAACCTTCTTAGGATACTGGACTTATTTTTTATCTTACCTCCTCAGGAACAGGGCTTAGGATTTTCACATCATATCTAATAGTGTGGTTTTTTTGTTCTTGATTAGGGTTCGGTTTCCAGTGTAAAAGTACTTGCGCTAATGCAGAGACTGTAACGGTGAAGTTAACAGGTGGGAAAACCTGAACTGTAAGGGAGTAAACAGAAATATTCATAACATAGTAATCCAGTGAATTGTTTAGAGCAATCACTGTTTACAAGCAATGAGCAATACAAGCAATTTCATTTCAATATTATTTTCTCTCCACAGCTTCTTATATAATGTTTCTGATATTTGAAAACTTTCTTTAAATAACAACCAAACTTCATCAAATAAGAGTTTACTTAAAACTTAGCTTAAAAAATTAATTTTTACAACAGTTTCAACTTGAAAATCACAATGATATATTACATTTGGCTTGTTAATTAGGTTCAGGTTTTTCAACTTGATCATCATAGCCGCATAGACACTGGGCATCTGTACTGAAACAGGGCTGATCAAGTGATCAACCATACAAACAATTCTCACCCACGTAACTTGCAGAAAAGCATAACGTGTGGGCTTTCTAAAAGAAGGCTGACAGCCACAAGAAGTTATATGTGAGAGAAGAAACAAAAGGATGAACACAGGAATTAAGCACAAATGGAAGAAAACATAGAAAGATGGGAATGATAATTTAAAACGACAGGGCAAGAGGGATTCCTGGAGCTCATATGGAAATGAGGACGATCTCATGCTGGGGGAAAACGTTAGCATATAAATAGCAAGGCAATGGAATAATCTACTCCCCTCCATTTCTAGAGTTTGTCAGAGCCTGTCCTCCCTTAATTGCCATCTCCAAGGCAGTTGAGGGAAATCAGTCCCCACTTCTCCCATGATTTCATCCTTTGATGCCCACTAGTTCAATTTTCAAGCATGCACCTTGCATCAGGAAAACTGCCTCGTAAAGGACCAGAAAACCCTGACACAAACCACCCTGAACTGTTTCCTTTAAAATGTTCCTCACTGAGATGCCCACAAAAAATGTCACCACTACAGTTGCTGATACACCAGGGTTGCCTTTGTGCAGCCAGCGATCCTTTGTGTAGTCATGTTTCTGCAGCTAGCTGCAGTTTTGTTCCTGGAAGTAAAATGGCTGTCTGGAATAATGCCCTTTGATCTCACTGGATTAAACTGTTGAATAAACCAGGCCAGGCACTACTGTCCAGCCCACAGGGCAAGTGGCACAGCACAGCTTGCGTCTCCATGCCTCATGGTTGTTCCCTCTCAAAGCAAAACAGTCCTCAGGCACTGGCTGGGAGCAATCTACCCAAGACAGGGTACAACTGTTGCAGGAAGCATGATAACACAAAATGGTCATCTGTGGTCCTGTACTCATGGCATGCCATGGACTGTTTTATTCATGTGTAGGATAGCGCATTTGACCAACACATAGAGGGCCTTTGGTCACCCACTGTGCTAAAGCTACACACTGGTAGAAGGAAAATTCCTTACCTCCTGCAGCTTGAGGTACGTTTGACTGAACCAAGTTCGTTGTCCAAAGGAGGATCAGAAAAACTCTCACTATGCTGGCCATAATCTTTAGATGGCAAATGAGAACAGCCATGTATCAGCATATGTGCCTTGTCACCCTTTTCCAGAGGCTGATAGCTAAAAATGAACACAACCCCAAGTGTTAAGCACACAAACCCCAGAGCATGGTATATGCACATGATCAAAGGAATGAAACTGCTACCTTGCAGAGCATAGACTCTTCTTTCCTTGCAGGAAAATGCATCTTGTCATAGCTAAATTTAATACAATTTAAGTACCACCAACCACATATCATCTTGTTCCCTTTGCTTTTGCCAGCCCTCTTTGAAAACGCTACTGGTTTCAAACACCTTCATGTGTGGATGTTCAGAGCAGCAGTCACAGAATTAGAGCATCTCTCCATGGAGAGGAGTGAGTTGGGTTCAGGTATATTGGCTTTCAGCAAAGTCCCATTTACTCCAAGAACTGAAATAACCATATTTTTAGCTGCCACTATATATAGAATGGCTACTTACTGGAATTTACTTTCCAGTTTCTAATTCAATAAAGCTCACTAAAGAAGCAGTCTCACCGCTCACCTCGAGGCTAATTCTCCAGTGTTAATTATTAGGTGTAAGACAAACTATTTTGTTTGTTTCTAATTTAAATGAAAGACTATTTTTAATGCTTAAAACCAGCGTGTTCTTCTGCTCCCTACAGATTGTTTCATGAAGTACTGGGAGAAAAATAAAGCTGTGTGTAATCATTCATGTACAACCTAATACAAACAACATGAAAATACAGAACAGCAGCTTTCCAAATTGTTCTTACTGAAGAGAAATTCGCCCTCCCAGCCCAATCGCACTACTTCCCTGGGGCACTACAGCAATTGCTTGTATGGAAAACAATATTTTCAGATGGTAATGAGCAGAGAAAGCATCTTTAACCTATCAGTTCTCCCTGAACCTCCAATAAATAACCCAGGGACTGGAAGCACTCCAGTTGATCACAGTTGGAGCACTTCTGCTATACAGCAACTGTTTTTCAAAATGGTGTATGAATGCTGAGTTCATTAAAATGACACATGATCTACAATACAGTGTGCTTCTTAATGTCCAAGTCTGCTCATTATCTATATTTATACTGTGTATGTATCTGCTATTCTGTGAGCCAAAATGTGCATGAGTCTAATTGAACCTCTGGAGTTTGCGAAGGGATTTTCCTGGGGAGTCAGGGTCTGTTTTTACATATGTTGGGTTATTCAAAGACATTTTGGCCAGACATTTTGGTTCTTCAAAAATGCGAGTCACAAACAATCAGGTAATTTTTATTCACACCCTACATTTATGGCTACACAATGACTCCAGGACTATTGCCTGTTGCATTACCATTCATGAAAAGCCTGTTCTGGATTTTCTCACTCTAATGCCATACAGACCTCTGCTTCGCAAGATTATGTTATTCTGGGGGGCATTATGTGGACTGAACACAAGTTTATGTGGCACCTGATCTCTGACCACCTCTGCCACACCTATACTGCTTTATCAGATAAAAAATAATCAAAAAACCTGCTAGAACATGACATACATTTCCAATATGCTTTTGTACAAATTACGGGCACCAGGCTGTCTTTCCTGCTTCAAAAAACATCATATAGCTCATTTACCTGATGAGACTATTAAATAGACTAGTAATATTTTTCTCTATTTAAAAGCAAAAATGTATCAACTTCAAGCCCCTGAAAATAAAAACTACCGTCTCATTTTCATGATAGCAATAACCCCAGTACAACTCTGGCAAGAATTCAGCTCTGAACTGCGCAGGTGTGTGTGCATGTGCTTTGATGCACGTGCCCATGTCTGCATTCCTACCTGTCTATTAATATTACCTACCATGTTCACTGCAGCCCTCCCACTGACAACCTACAACCAAAACCAGCAGCTAAGCAGCAGATTAGGTAGATTAATCTCTCGTAATGTGAACTAGGTACCTTGGTGAGAAAGACACGAGAACCTACCAAAGGGCATTCCACTCGCCTGGGAGAGAGACGGAGAGACCGGTTGTGCTTCCCCAGCTGCAGCCAAATCCTTAATCAAATAAGACATCAGGTACAACTACGAGACTTTAGGAAAGAAGCTTCATTAGTTCCACTGCTAAGGAAACTCATTTTTATAAGGAAAGCAATAACTTCAGTACTTTATTAAAAAATAAAATCCTTAAAATGCCTCCTGTTTTACAACTATTTAGGATTCATGTCTACTAACTTGAGTAATATCAGTCCATTGGTTTCAGGACTGCTCTGGCATTTAGTACAACTAATGAAGCTGCCTCTCTCTTGGCTTTACTTAGAGTGGGTTTGGCTATCTGTAGATACTTTACTTTGTCCTTAATAAAGAACAATTCTGATTCTTCCTGGGCACATACTTTTCCCTATACTTTGAAAAGACCCTAACTTTTTCCTCAACTTTTAAAGGTACTTCGCTGTCTAAGAGCATGCACGTATTAGACGCAGATCTAACACTTTCAGAGCAGCAGTTTGCTCATTTGTAACTGGATATAAAGTGCTTCTGTTGTAATGCAGATTAGTTTTCTATTGTTATCCCTGTTTTTCTTTTCTGTTTATCTTTTCCTGCTTTGTTTTCAAAAATGCTATTTTTCTTTTTCTTGCTGTCAGACTTAGACTGAAAATACAGCTTTTGGAAGAGGTATTTCCATAGATGTATAAGACCACAACCTATACAAACGCCTTGCAGTCTCCGATACCTTGTCTGTTTCATGTGAGAAATAACCCCAAAGAGAATCAAAATAAGTGTATTCAAGTGAAGATGTTAACTAGAAATCTACAAGTCTACGCTCCTCACAAAAACAGATATAGTAAGTTCTCAGGACAAATAAAAGCCTTGATTATATTACGTTTTGGTTATATATAAGAAAGTCATAAGCAGAAGGTAAAGGATATATTCCCTTCATAAATGCTGTACTCCTTCTTACAGGACAGTAGAAATCCAAACCACAGAAAACATCCTCTAAAAGGAAATCATTTTCTTACTTATAGCTGACGCATCCCACTATCTCACAGGCAACTGGTCAGAAGTGGATTCCAGATGCATTTCCCGGTGTAAGGCAAAGCTGGCTTTGAAAAGCGGGACCTTTTCAGTCTTCGAACAAAGCACAAGACAACAAAAACAAACCACAACAAATACCCCAGGAGGTTACCTGCGGAGTCTCAAAAGTTCTGTGAAGAGTCTGCTCCGTTTGTTCAAACGTCCTCTGGGTCATTTTCCTGCGGGTTTCTTTTATAACTGCTGTCTTTCAAGTATAAATGTGATAGGTACTTCAGAAATGATGGCAATGATAAGTTAGACAAGCATGCATTGAAAAAGGGAACTACAGATTTAACCACAGGATGGAAGGCTCCATACAACCACACAGCTTAGCCCAGAAATGGTTTTACTTTATTTATTGAGGGTTAATTACATACCATAGTCTGATAATTCTCTAATAACTTTGCAAGAGCAGGAATGTTTAATGACTGACTGCAAAGAAATAACCTATAGCCAGCCATTTAATGGCCACTACTGATACCTCAAGTTGTTCTTGCCCTAGGAAATCAAACCCAAACGTTGCTGGAAAACAGCGCAGGTTTTGTCCAATGGTTTTATACTGTCTTGTCCGATGCTCTTGCCATACAGCCATGAGGGCATCAGCGGCATTTTGAGAAGTTACCAGTACCAGAGCAAGACCAGCTTCCTAACCTCATGCTGAGAGCTTTGATCTGTGATCCATAGGGTTGGGTAACAGGCACACAAGCAGGACAAGCAGCAGAAACCAACCCAGGGCCTAGAGAAGACCCTATGTGGGGCTACATGTAATGGAGTTGTAGGAAGGACGAGAAGAAGGCTCATGACTTTCGCTCATTAACAACCTGGATTGCAAGTACAGAGAACCCTATTAAATGTGCGGGTGACACAAGCTGGGAGAAGTGAGTGCTTTGGACTAGAATTAAGAAAGTTCTTGACAAATTGGTGGGAATTGGGTGCAGTTCAATATGGACAAGTTTGCAACTGCATTTAGGCATTATCAACTGTAAATTCCTAGCTATAAATAATGAATTATCAACTGATTTCTGTTCCGCAGAAAAGGATCTGGTGGTTTGGAGGGTCATAAACTGAAGAGGAATAAACAATGTCATGCACTTGTGAAAAAGGCACCCCGGGTGAGCTAAAACCCAGTGTCCTCTGCTAGACCCATGAAGTAATCCTTCCGCTCTGCACAGTGCTGATAAAGCCTCCACTCACACGGGCTCCGTCTAGCCTGTCAGCTACCACCCTTAAGAAAGGCATGGAGTGGAGGAAGGGAAGCCAGAACACAGCAAAGGATACTACCAGAGCCTAAAATGTACCAGTCAGGAAACAAGTTAAGAGAAGACTTGTACAGAAATGTAACATGTTAAGGTGTTCACTTCCTCTCCAAGTCCATTGGGCTGGGACTAGAAGATAATGACAAGAAAACTGAGGTTAGGTATCGGGGAAATCTTTCAGTGCTGCGGATGGGAGGCAGTGGAGCGGGCGCCTGAGGGCTGACAGAAACTCTGTCACTGGGCATCTGCAAACATCAACCAGCAATGACAGCTGTAATCAAATCCTGCCATCAGGCACAGAGATAAATTAGGTGACTTCCTAAGGTCTGGCCAGCCCATCTGTCTCTGAATAAACAGCTAATTACTGGGCAGATTGCTCTGACATCTACATCAAAATGTTTCTGTAGAGAAGAGATCATTTCTAAAGGTGAAGCAGGAATTCAATAAGAAACAGTAGTCACAAAAAAAGGGTAAGAAAAGTTTATGTTCTTGCATGGGCCTGACTACAGTATCGTAGATCTGGGATGGTTTTTTGGAATAGGTCATTCCAAAAAAACACCCCTTTTTGTGCACATAAGCATACTGCTGTCCGCAGGGAGGTGCTGACTTGTTAGGTTCTTAACAGGCTGCATACATCTCTGTAACACTTTTTCCCAGTTACCAAGAAACCTGTAGCACTCCTTTTGCTGAGACAAGGATTTATTCAGGCTTCAAATTGGGAATCATACTCCCAATTAACTTGCATTTGGGTGAGCTCCTCCTTCAGGCTCCACTCCTTCCAACCCTTCTGAGATGCCTCCTCGCAGGAGCAGTACCAGGAGGAGCAACAAGAGCCGTGGCTGTCCCAAGCCCTGGGGATGTGCACTTGGCCAAACACAGTGACATTTCTGTAATTTCACAGCAATGCAATGACACTTGGGAGGAGGGAAGGACTGACCTCCCAAACTGTACCAAATGCCCAGGACTCCCAGGTTATCTTGTCTTGTCCGTACATCTCCACACAGTAAATAAAACTTTAATCAATCCAGGCTGACAAACATAAAGGCAGTATTTAAACAACACTGAGTCGGTTCTCATGGCTCGGCAGCCACGAGCTGGTGGACACAATTCAGCAGCCGCCCAGCTCTGCACCGGCGTGGGGCTGTTTGGGGACTATCGAGGCCATCTCACAAGCAGCATCTTGGGGTAATTAGGCCGTTTCTTTTGTCAAGGTTGTGTCATTATCATTATTATTATGGGGTTTCTTCCCCTTTGTAATTCTTTTTCTCTAAACTGAAATCAAGCCATGGTAAATCTTTTATGTTCCCTACTGTTTCTTTTGTAAGTCCCTTCTTTCATGCTTTATGCCTTGGCAGGACAAACGCTCATCAGCTTTCCCAGAGCAGGTGAGGCTGGCGGGCGGACCTCTGAGGGCTTCACCTGCGGCTCCTCAGCACTCAGCCCTGCCGAGCCCCCTCTGCCCCGACTCCCCGCAGCACCCGCTCGGCCGAAACCTGCCCGACCGGCTGACCCCGCCGAGGGCTCGCTCCGCCCCGCCCTCCCCTCAGCGGAGCCGGGCCCTGCCCTCCCGCCGGGGGAAGGGGCGGGCCGGGCCGCGTCGCGCCGCTGAGCTCATCGCATGGCGCCGGGGCGAGGCCGGGCGGCAGGAGCCGGCTCCTCGCGCCTAGGGCCGCCGCCTCAGTGCGCCGGGAGCCCCACGGGTGGGTGGGTGCGTGCGTCCGACGGGGCGGCCGGGGCATCCTGTGCCTGCGGGGGAAGGGGGCTCGCCGTGCGGCGGCTGGGGCGCGCCGGGGAGGGAGGGAGGGGCCCGGCGCGCATGCGGCCCGGCGCGGCTGACGCGTCGTGTCGCTGTTTCTCCCCAGATGTGGGCTGAGGTGTTGCTTCTGCCCCGC
>VZSC01012841.1:216109-233623 GCA_013398225.1 Steatornis caripensis | reverse complement strand
TATTACCTATTATTTTTAGTTTATTATATGTTTATAAGAGAGAATATATATACATTTTTATATATTGTTTGTTATAATAGCTAAAATTTATCTGTTTTCATATTTATTTAAAGTTTAGGAGCCTTAGCTAGATGGGGGGGGGGGGGTGTGTGTGTGTGTGTGTGTGTGTGTGTGTGTGTGTGTGTGTGTGTGTGTGTGTGTGTGTGTGTGTGTGTGTGTGTGTGTGTGTGTGTGTGTGTGTGTGTGTGTGTGTGTGTGTGTGTGTGTGTGTGTGTGTGTGTGTGTGTGTGTGTGTGTGTGTGTGTGTGTGTGTGTGTGTGTGTGTGTGTGTGTGTGTGTGTGTGTGTGTGTGTGTGTGTGTGTGTGTGTGTGTGTGTGTGTGTGTGTGTGTGTGTGTGTGTGTGTGTGTGTGTGTGTGTGTGTGTGTGTGTGTGTGTGTGTGTGTGTGTGTGTGTGTGTGTGTGTGTGTGTGTGTGTGTGTGTGTGTGTGTGTGTGTGTGTGTGTGTGTGTGTGTGTGTGTGTGTGTGTGTGTGTGTGTGTGTGTGTGTGTGTGTGTGTGTGTGTGTGTGTGTGTGTGTGTGTGTGTGTGTGTGTGTGTGTGTGTGTGTGTGTGTGTGTGTGTGTGTGTGTGTGTGTGTGTGTGTGTGTGTGTGTACATGCACACATATAGGAGTTGTGTATAGACATGTATGTAGCTATATGCTGTGTGTGTGTGTGTGTATATATATATGTATAGCTGTATGTGCATATATGCATGGGGGGGTGGGGGATTGCATAGGCACTGTGTATCTAAGCATGTATCTGTATACACAGGTGCACGCGTACACACACACACACACACACACACACGCGCGCGCGCGCGCACACGCACACTTGCGCACCCTCAGCACTTGGGATTTTTTGACCCCCACGGGCTGGCGTGAGCAGTATAGCCGTGGCCTTCAACCAGCTCTGGCAGAACTGCCTGGCGTGCCTGCTCTTCTTGATGCCGTGAATTGTGCTTCACCCAGCCAGGCTGCTCTGGAACAGTTTAATGACCAGCACCTGGAAAAAGTCAGGAAAACATCATGCCGCCCTTGGGCTGCCCAATGGATGGCTGCGAGCCACAAAACAGTTCCATTTTTCTTTGCCTTGTTTTCTGTGCTCCCATGGGATGGACCGTCTGCTGCCCTGGATGTGCCTAAATGGATTGTAGCCATGCTGCTGGCACACACATGGCTGGGGTTGGCCACGCACTGCACCGTGGTCCCAAAGTGCACAGTGACACAGCAGAGCAGGGTCACATCCAGAAACGTCACAAGCACCCACAGGAACTATTCTCTACTTCCCAAGCATGTATGAATCATGCCAGTCTGTGAAGTTCATGCCTTGTCCCACCAGACCTTGTCTCAGTTCAGCCTGGGGAGAGGGAAGCCTCCTGGATCTACAGTTCACACAATAAATCCCAGTTGCACAGCCGAATTAATCTGGCTGAACATAAAAGCAGATTATCCTTATTTTACCTCCCTATATGGTACAGACATAAATGGCTCATTAACTTCAGGGGGACTCAAGGGATTAGGGCTCAAGTGGTTTTTGATGCAATACCACCCTTCTGTTCCTACACAAGGGCCAGAGGGTGTTAATGGGTGGTGGAAAATGCATCAAACGCAAGCCATGTTTGCATGGAGACAGGGGCCACGATACTCAGGCACAGATGAAATTTATCCTCTAAGTACACTAAACATATTTACGTTCTCTAGGAGAGCACTCAGCTTGAGGAAGTCATAGAACACACTCCTGTCTCAGAGCCTTTATAATTTCTTTGTGGATTTGACACAGATGGGGACAGTGTCTTCAGGTACCCAGTGCTCTACCAGGGCTTACATGCAGGTGGGTGACCTTTCTTATAAGCTTCAATAAATCAACAAATCCTACAGAACACTGTGGAGCGTGGCTGGCTGTAGCATAATAATGCCTTTTCCTGCCTTAAAAAGCTGCTTCTGGCCCCAGTGGGACAGTAAAGATTATGCTGCCGTGGCAGAGTGTTAGTAGTGGAGACACTAACAGCATCCTTCATTATTGGGCTGTGCAAGAGGACAAGGATTTAAAGCTTTGACATTTTAGATAATTTCCTCATAACATGATAAGACAATAGCTCTTTAAGAGTCTGAAATTCAATTCAGCATGCTTCACTACCTGCACATCACCTAAATGACCCATCCTCTAGCCTTATTTAGGCATTGTACTGCTAGGCAAAGTTTTATGGAAGGAAACGGGAGGCTGGGAAGCTGTCCTTCTCCATGGCTTTCCTACGGTCAAGTGCCTACAGCTTTGTGGAGCTGCAATGTGGTGATTCCCATCGCAAACTCTGTGCTGTTGTCACAAAGTCCTCATGATATTTGTATAATGCTTAGAAAAAACTGCAGGATTTTTCTAACCAAGTGGCAACCATCCCGAATCTGTGCTACCCAAGCATTTGTAGGGGCGGACATCAACACACAGCGACCTCAGAAGTCACAAAGTGTCTCTTTCCTCAAAGTGTCTCCAGCTGCATCTTCACCACACTTCCACTACCTTGCCCCCCTCATATATTTACCTACTAATTTCTCTTTGTGGGAAAAACTGTAGATAAAGGACTCTTAGACCATGTGAAATTAACACAGAGGGAAAGAATTTCAGACTGAAGCTGACTTACTCAAGCAGATTAAAGCAAGTGAGTGCACAGATGAGAGTGAGTTTGAGATGAAGGCCTTAATGTTTTATTTTAATTATTCATCAGAATGACCACCTACGCTCTTCTCCATGTTATTTCTTACCTCCTCTGTCCTTTGCCCATTGAGCCTGCATATTCTTTGAAGTTGAAACTCTTTACTGAATGTTATTTTTTGAAGCTAACCGGTTTAAAAACACAATGTAAACCCAAACATTCTCTTTCTTCCCCTCCCAACAATCAGCAAAAAAAATCAGTTTTGAAACAAACTGGATTTTATTCTTTGCAAATGTTTGCAAGCAACATTTTTCTGAAAAGTTGTCTCAAAAGACAGAGGAAGAGTTCAAGCAGAGAACGTGCTACCCTTTCCACAGCTTTACAAAGCAATTAAACAAAGGTGAAAAAAGTGAGGAACAAAATGAATTGCAGCACATACAAAAAAAGCATTAAAAAACAAACTACAGAGTATCTGAACATGTTTTAGGTCAAGTGTGCAAGTGTCCTATGTGACAACCTATTCGCCAAAACTAAAGTAAAAGACATGAAGAATTGCAATATTACAGACTCTGATTGTATGAAGTCTTTATGCTATTCCAACAACTGCTTGAAAATGAACAATTCTCTGCTACCTGTCCTCCAACTCAGCCAGGACTTGCTGCTGCGCAGGGCAGGCCCTCTTCTGTCCCTATGAGATGCCTGTCCCAACACGGATGTGGCTGCGCAGCTGGGACGCCAACCCTGCGACTGCCTAGTTCCTCCATCTCTGTAGGACACACAGAGACGACGGTGCGAGAGAAGAGAAAAAGGACCCCTTTTGGCAGCAGCCAGCAAGTCAATCAGATTAATTTAAAAGCTGAAGCTACGTGCCAACCAACGAACATAGTAAATACAAGAAATAGTCATACGATATGATTTCCTTTGTATTTAGCTCTCAAAAGCATGTGATGTCCATATTTGTCAGTAATAGTTTTCCTCAATCCCAATCTAGTAGTCTTCTCTCCAAAAAGGAGAAAAGAGTAGAAAACATTAACCAATGTATAGAACCATCCACGACTCCACAACTGCTCTGTAAGTCACGTGCTGTACATTTCAGCATCCGTACACGTGTAGCACTGTAACGGCCAGCTTCACCACAGCAGGATTCAGCATCTTCACGGCAACCTGAATCACACTTGCTTTCTACCTGGAAAGTGTCGTGGACTTTGAAACAGCGAACATTACACAGAAGGTTAGACAGATGGAAAAGCATCATCAACAATAAAATTAAATTAGTGCTAAATTTACTCCTGACATTTCACACAATAATTATATTAGTTTACATTTGACTATATATACACAATACCAAAAATATGTCTATTTTGTATTCAAACATTGCCAACACAATGCCATTTTTAGTTGAGGCAACCCAAGACTCGGCCAAAAACCCAAAGACCTTATAAAGTTCAGTGATAGCTGAGGAAACAATCGTTTTGAAAACCTCACTCACCATACCCTCAGTGAATACTTAAATCGAATGGCAGCAGAAGGTACTTCAAAGCACTTAAAACTTCTGGCCACCCACAAGCCCTACTGAGGATAACGAGAACAAGAGATGCTAGGTATCTTTGAGGGAAAAAATAAACAAAGCCTACAGCCAAGCCATGCATGTGTCTGTGTGCACACGCATGCGTGTGGTGTGTATGTCTGTGTCCATATGTGCAAGGCAGGAGGGGAAAGCTAAGCACGATTTCAGTGGTTAGCCAAGCACAGAGATTTCACAGTCTCTCACTCTCACACTACTGCCGATTTCAGCCTTTCGAAAACTTACTACAGAAACATAATCAAAATACAGAATGTTTTCTTGAAAAAAATGAGCCATCATTCACTCTCTATTTGTCCAGAATTATATTCAAAGTGGTATTGCTTTTCACAGTTCACTGGCAAGTCAGAGCACTGCACACAAAATTAAATATGGTATTAAAGATGTCTATGGAGAGAACAGAAGTTATCACAGCAGCACAAGAGGTAGGCTTCAAAGGACTAAACCTGAGTTGCACAACCATTAGCATACCTAGCATAACAAAGTATCCAAACAGTCTTTCAGCACCTAGCATCTTTTCACATCTGGGCATCTTTTCAGCTGCACTGTCAGAGGTACCACACAACATCAGCTGCTTGTAGAGAGGTCTGACTTGGCCTCTCACTGGAGTTCCCTATCCATGCTACACACATTTGATGGAGGGGCGCGATTGAGAACAAACAAGTAGTGGCCGATGTCTTCAATCTTAAGTAGTCTTGTGTCATATTTAACAATGCAAGATTTACTGTGAAGAAATAAAGAGTGAATGATAAAGCTTTAAAAAAAAAACAAACAAGAGTGTATGTACACAAACATAACTGAAAAATAAGAAAATCTTCATTTTCCATCACCAAAGTGCATTCTGAAGCGAAAAACCCCAATCAATCAGCAGCAAAAGCTACCCCATTTTGGCACCCGATTTCTGTAGCATAGGCAGCACTTCAGACAATAAAAAAAAAAAGTCTGCCTTTTATTTCTGTTTTACTTAGAAACTTTTGCTCTTTGTAAGGTGAAGGTGATAATGCGAAATTTTACTTTATGATATGAAAGTGTAAAAGAAAAAAATTAAAGAGATGTTGCCTCCCCCTTGTCAAAACAAATACTACTGAAAAGTCTCCACGGTTATGTATTTTAGGGAGTACTTCACAGAACCCTGGACATTTATGCTGGTAAGATAATCTTCACAGAAATTATTTTGAAAAGTAAATATAAGCACGTTCAACAGTAAATGACAATGTACTTATGTTCTGGGACTGACCTGTATATTTTGCATAAATGCTTTCAAATTTAAGACTTCTGAAGTCAAATAGACCAGTACACACAGGTTCCTTTCAAAGGACATCTTGTAATGCCATTGTTCCAGCCGCAGGTAACGGGAAGCTCTTGCTTTTGCCAGTTACAGCACTGCCACTGACATTACCAACACAGCATCAGCCAGAAGAGATACTTCGGTCTTGTACTCTCTTCAACTGTTCTTCCGCGAATATGTGAGAAACAGCACGAGCATAAAGTGTGAAGTATTCCACATAGTTAGAAACAGGGATTTCTCAGCAAAACCACTTTTAAGTATATTATGGAAAATACTCCACAGCAAGTGACTGGTACCTCACCATCATACAGATATTGCATAAATTATACTCTGTTTAGTTGCAATTTTAGTTTCCCCCGACCTTCTTTCACTGCAAGTTGATAGCACTAAACATTTTCTGAAATAATACAAGGCAGGATAAAGTTCAGTCTCAAGTATGTCCAGCTGGATCAGATTGATTTGTTGGTGTCACACCACCTCCTCCCCTCAGCTGTCATTTTAAAGATTCAAACTTCCGTTCCCAGTGAGTCTGAAACAGTAATGTGGATGTGCACCAACCCCAAATGTAGTGAGTCTGCTTGTTTGTTTGGTTTCTGAGTGTGGGTGTGGGTTCTTGGGCTTTTTAAGTTTAAGTAAGCATCAGAAGCAGAACTGAGCAGATGCATTTAGGAGACAGACTACTGCCTGTTCACCTCCAAAGCAGGTTACTAGATTACAGGCAGAGTAACGGTGATCTATCCTGGCCTGAGTCATCCTCTGTTTCTGGAATCCGCGGCAGGAGAGCAGACCGTGTCAACCCCCAGAATTTCTGAGGTGACATATCCTTTTTGGTAGCTGTGAACTTCCATCCCATATGGTTCCCACAGATTCTGCACTGGGCTATAGTCCAGGCATACCTACCGAAAACAAAACAAAAGGTTGATGCTACCATGTAAACAACATTTTAAAAATACTGGAACACAGCTCACTCATTAGGTAAGAAGGGAATACTAGTCTAAAGACAGATTTTCAAAGCATCTTTGGGAATCAAGGTGCTCAGCTCCCATCTAAAAAGCCTGCAGATATTAAAAAAAAAGTTTTCAGCCTTCAAGTAGAGAAAGCAACTAAAGTGTTTCATTAGAACAGCATTTCAACAGTATGATGAAATGCTGTGTGCCTTAAAGAACAGTCAGAAAATGGTTCTCAGAGAGCAAGTTACTTAATGGGAATAAAAGTCCTTGTAGATTAACAGGGAACTGCACCTTCCAGAGCAATGGAGCTTTTCTTTAACAGCTTTAAAAGGGAGAACATGAATATTTCAAAACCCTCATAGAAGAAAAGAGCTGAGAAAACATATAAGCATGAGAAAAATTAACTCCAGATATTACAAGCCATAAAGTTTTCTTCAGGGAGTCTCAAAGCGTGCATGTCTTGTGACAGATATGCCTATCTCCTCCAAGTAATTACACAGTGCTACATGATAATCCAGAAAAAAATCCACAATCAACACAAGAAAAAGCAAGAGTAAATGTGTTCATTAGTCACGAACCTTGGACTGGCTACAAATATAGCAACGTATTATTTTATACTGCTTTAGAAGAGAACACAATAGCCAAAGGGACAGAAGAACGATTTCTGACACTACGATACTGAAAGGCCTGCACAGAAAAATGACTTGGTGAAAATACACATTCAAGAACGTTTTTGTGAAACTAAAATTCAAATATAGTTTGACATTTTAGCTAGTTTTAAGAGTTAAATATTCAAAGTTTTGAATAAGTGTCTGAAGCATGTTTCTCCAGCCAAACAATTTAAATTTACGCTACCAGAGAAGGGTGACATTTTGATGCAAGACCCTTCATTACTAGGTAAACTCGAACATCTCTACAGTTAATTCTGCTGCTGTTTCAGACTAATAAATATCAAAGTTCAAAGTATCAAAGTTCATCAGATTAATACAATGTTAGTAATTTTTAAATTAATGTAACATTTATTCAGTTTTTAAATGTGAAAAGTATCTTGGTACAATAACTACATTTATACATTATGTTTTCCACTTGCACTTTATCTACTTTATGATCAAAGAACGCTGCTTTGTGGCTTATACAAAACTGTACACAAAGAAACTCCCAAACAATCAGTATCCTGTTTATAACTCTCAGATGCTAGACTGTTTTAAAATTTAAAGATTTATACATACTAAAAAAATTCCAGAGAACTTCTGAAAACATTCTATCCGAATTTTCCCTTTTATTCTTTATTTTGAAAAAGTATAAATTAACTTTCCTGCTTTTCATATGAGTAAAATGACGGTATATGTTTCAAAAATTATATATTGACTATTCCACCATCACAGGAAAACAATTACAACCAAATTTCTGTAATTTATTAATATATTTTTAAAAAAACTGTTATTACCCAGGAAACCAGCTGTGCTCTGTTGATGGTCGTCCATTGAGATTCAAGTTGCAGGCTTTATATACAGTAAGGGTTTCATGGATGTACCCATGAGGATTCACGTATGCTGCCATGGGTCCACATAAGGATAAACTACAACAGACAATTAACAATTTTGTCAGAGTTCAAGGAAGAAACAAAACCCAAAGACGGTCAAATGTAAGCAGAGGAAAAACTGACAACCATGCTTCAAACTATTTTCTACAGCAAAAGGACTACTTTAGGCTGTAGAGGGGAAAAAAAAAAAGTATCTTTAATTATATTATTAAAAATTGAAAGAAAATAGATGCTAATGTAAAATGTCAAATTTTCTTATGATTGTAGAAATGTAAATGTCCAGTGTTTATGAATCCAATGCATTCCTCACCAACATAGTAAGTAGACGACAGGAATAACTTAAGTCCCTTCTTCAGAAAAGGTATTTAAGAAGTTATTATTGTGAGTAAGGATTAAAATATTCTTCGCATTCAGATGCACCTCGCCCAGCTGTTTCTTCAAGGGGAGTTATTGGTTTGTTAAAGGCAGTTATTAATCTTTCCCTCAAAAACCTAAAATTAACTCCATCCCAGCCAAAATCAGCACATCAGTACATAAAAAAATGTACATGACAGACTTGCAACTTATTTTGCTTGCTGCTTTTGAATAGCAACTTCCAATAAAACCAAGTAACATCTGTATTGCTACTCTTAAATCTAACTTTAAATTTAAATAAAAATGTTCATTTATTACACCAACTTCTCCTCGTTCTTCTATTAAAGTACATCGTATTGACACAGGAGAAATCATGGTTTCCAGAATCCATCACTTGATTAGAAAATAAGAAGCGACTTTTATTTATGTCAGCTTCTTAAAGGAAAGCTGCGGCGAGTCTTGCTTTGTTAAACCAAGATGTCTTTTAACCTTCACGTTATCATAGGTGATGGACAGATACTAGTAAACAGTGACAAGACTACCAGAAGCAGCAATTATTTGGAAAATGTGTAGTAGTATTGTTGAACATGGAAGACACTGTATACATCAAATATATAATAGAAATATACCTTCTAGTGCAGTTATCAGGATTAAATCCTATATTCTTAAAAAGGTATCACAATGCTTAATGACATAAGTAGGCTCCCAGGATGCTGCCATGCAATGAAATTGCCTATCTATACCACCCAATTAGTGCATTTTAATCTGCCATTGAAGCCTGACAAATAGAAGTCAGGATGAGGTGCTGAGAAAGAATTTTTGTTCTTTTATTTCTGAATGAGGCTCATGAGATCCCAAGTTTTATATGTAATGAATCCGTATTTCAAAACCCACTGCAGAGTGCCTAAGTCTTCAGTGGCAAGGTGCTAGGCTAGGTGACAAAACATGGCCTTTCATACTAACTTCCGTTACAGTACGTATGGTGATGTTCGGTTTACTAACTTTTTATTAAAAAAGCTCAAATACCCTGTTTTGCTTTATAAAGAAAATTCCCTATAAATATTTACTTAAATTTTATTAGAGCTGTGGAAAACGCAATAGTTGTAAGACATAACATAGCTTAATCTGTTTTGCTGTGCCAATGTTTCTGACCAAGAACCTCCCAAAGATTAAGAGCAATAAACTCACCTGAATATTTCATTCTTGGTAGTTATTTCTGTATCTTGGCATTGCTTACAACAGAGAGATGTACACTTGAAAAGAAAAACAAAGAGAGTAATGTCATTCATTTCCAGACACTTGTCAGCACAGTGGCAAATGATAAAAATTTCTCTCCCCTCAGAATAGACTTTGTACCAATTCTTTCGTTTACCTGGGTAGCAGTCACTTATGTTTTCTCTTTCTATCAAAGGATAAAAGAAATTCCTGTGCATTTTATTTATGGTAAACATTAATTGTTATCAAGACAAAACATTTCTTTATATATTTCCCCTCCCTCCCCCAAAAATGCACACACAGAAGAGGATCTGACTACAGAAAGACAATGAGTCAACCTTCTAAGGTCTTTAAAAGCTCATTCAGAAAAAAAGCCTTTGCTCTTCTAAGATCCGACACAGAAAAGGTAGATGAGTACAAATGCAACCATTAAGCTTTTCTAAGATTTCAGAATGCTGCAGATCAGTGGTTTTAATGTCCTCAAGAAAAACATGTAAGATATATTGATCTTTCTCTTAAAGATTGTAACAGATTAATCTATCTCCTACGATTTCAAGAAAGTAGAATAGAACAATTCATCACTGACATTGCCTGGAAAATAAGCATGTACATCAGCTTAGTAGAACACTACTATTAATTTTCAGGAGATGCATTACTTCTATCTCTTTTTAAGGGTAATGTATATCAAATTACCCCCAAAATGACCCACTGTATTTTGTAACAAAATGCTGCATCTAGGATCTTCACTTGGACAAGCCCCTGTGTTAGCACACTTCCTTTTAAAACCTGGAGTAAATCACAGCTTGTGCTTCTGAGTCTCCCTGAGTTCTGACTCCTGCACTCCACTCCTGTGATACTACACAGGCTTATGTCAGTCTTTACTCTCTCCTTTTCTCTACTCAGATGCTCTGGGCTTGTTGCTGCATTTCAACTTCCTCCAGCTCCTTTCTCACAGGTGACAAGGGTTCTGCCCCACACTTTAAACACACTGTCTACTCATCTTGGAGACTGAGGGAGGAAAATTGCTCTACTGTGCAGATACTATTATCATACACCAGCTGACTTACCTTCCTAAAGCTCACCTGGTCTTTCTCTCCTACCAAGGACCTTTAATGCCCATGATCACTCATTCTTTTAAATCACCCCTACTCACAGATTATTATCTAATGCTCATATATCCCTCTCAGAATCCAATTTACATAGCTACTTAATTCCATCTCACCATTTCCAAACCAATCTAATGACTACAATTAGCACTGAAGGGGAATTCACAGAAGTGCTGTGAGTGAAGTACATTCCTTTAAAAATACACACAGAAACAGTTAACTTATTTAATAACAGAAAAAGCTATTAAAAGTACAATACAATTCACTGATATCAAAGACAAAAGGAAATGGATCAGGTCTTACAATCAGTTATATTACTGTAAATCACACTCTGAGCAATGAAACATGTGAAGTCCGTATATGCTATGTTGCCAGAGCACTCCTCCTCATTAAAGAACCCTGGCTTTAAAGGAGTGGATTTAACCAAAATAAATGTTGCTAAAAAATTGTAAAAAAAAATAACACACTTCCCATTCTCACACTAATATAAAACAGTTAAACACATTTACAGAATAAAATGTTGCACGTTGATCAAGAAAACACCTTTTTGTAGGCTAACAAACTTTACCTTATATTTTATGAGGGTAACGTAGGTCCTCTTGTCTCTTTGGCATTTATAGAAAATACACAATGTACTGAACATGAACAGTTCCTAGTAGCACCTGAATATCAGACTATTTTCAGAATTTCTTACTCAGGAAAGACAAATGAAGTTTAATCTTGTACAGAGCCTCACACAAAAACCTTCTTCCATTTTTGTCTCAGAATTTGGAAGAAATGTTTTCTGTCTCCTTTTCTCTGTATAATCCCTTTTAGATTTTCGGTGCATGAACTTTGGGAAGAAGAGCATTAAAATGACACCCTGGCGCTCTCTTCCCCAGACACAGGCAGTACTTTTTAGGCAAACAGGGATAATTTCCAGTGCTCTATATCCAGTA
The DNA here is from genome assembly GCA_013398225.1 of Steatornis caripensis. Classification (NCBI taxonomy): domain Eukaryota; kingdom Metazoa; phylum Chordata; class Aves; order Caprimulgiformes; family Steatornithidae; genus Steatornis; species Steatornis caripensis. The sequence continues at coordinate 221,957 of VZSC01012841.1, read as the reverse complement.
GACAAACACAACAGTGACTGTTATACCGATGTTTGAGGCAGTACTTTGGTTACAACCAGCAAGGTGAGAGTCAATGAGCATGTATATATCTATTCTTTGTGATATGAATGTATTAACAAAATATTAATTTGTCTCTCCATTCAAGAACTGAACAGCAAATATTCCAGCTACCACTATCAAACACAAACCAGTTTACAGTTAAAACTTGTATGTATACCAATGGCTCTTTCAGTGTGTTCTCTTTGGAAAGAGAACAGCCACCTGAGCTGCTGTTGGAGACATCGTTGCAAATGCTGTTCCTAAACCAGTGGGATTCAACATGATGTTGGTTGACACCTAGTTGCTTTATCAGTTACAATAATAATATTTAGCGTAACTAATATTATGTAAGAAATGTACTATGTAAGAATAAAACTTTCATGTCCTACACCTACAGCATAACATGGCCATGACAACAGAAAAAAGGGAAGACAAGTTTTTGAACATCTTGAAAAGATATTGCCAAAGGTGTTACACATCTTTTGCAAAAATCCTTTCAGTCCAATACTTAAGATTTATACTCAATAGCTCAATACTACAAAGATTTATTTTTTGTTACAAAACCCACATGTTTTCATGGCACAATGCTACTTGACTGCGGTATATGATACTGTCAGTATGGGGTTATGATGTTCCTAAGATGGTTATGAGCAACACTGGACTTCTAGCACCATCTCTTGGCTAAAAAAGTGCTGTGGTATGTTGAAATATGATTTCTAACAATAGCAAATATTATGGTATGTTTCTTGCTTGCTGCCAAACAAAGTCTAGTATCCAGCGAGAGCTTTTCTTTCTTGAGCAACCTTTTAAAGGGGAAGGAAGAAATAAAAGAACACTCAAATTCACTCTTTAGAAGTATTATTTGGGAATTTCATACATTTTTCTTATAGCCTGTAATAGTCACTTTTTTTTGTAAGAAGAATTTAATGACAAGTAAAGAAAAAATACTCACTTTGTTCATAATATCTAATTCACACCGGAGTCGCTGAACAGCACTACCTATTTTAAGCAACTGTATACGTAATGCATCATCAATTGGCAGACAAGCAGCAACTCTGTAAGAAAAATCTAGAAATGAGAAAGTACCAGGCCTGTTAGAATTTGAGGGAAAGAAAATCTACTACTTCTACTCAGTTAGTTATAGATAAGTGCTAAAACTTAGGTTTATAATAGACTTTTAGAGGTCATCTTGGCACATCCTTCTACCCTAAGGCAGGATCATATACAGGTAAAACCTCTTCTAAGATACTTGTCCAATCCACCTCAAAAGATCACTAGTGATGGAGACTGAACAATGCTGCTAAGGTAACATATTCTAAAACCAGAACAGACCACTGGAGAACATTGTCTGATACAGACTTGCACTTTGACAGTGAATTACTGAGTTTTCCAACCACTGGTGGTTACCTTTATGCTTGTACTTCCTCTTTTTTTTTTCTAGAAGACAGACATGCTTTTACCAGAGAAGGAAAAATTAAACAAAAAGACCCCCAAACATACACCTCCTTCACAAATTACAACCAAGTTATACTACCCACATTAGTACTAAGAAAGTATTCTTTACTGTTACATTGTGAGAAGGAAAAAGACATACTCTGTATACACTCCCTTTCGGAGTTTTTTCACCCCCAACACTTGAATGCAGGCCAAAATTAGATCCAAAAATATTCAGTCAAGATGACAGACTTTAAAAAAAAAAGTTGTAATATGATAGTAAATTCTCAGGCAGCAACTTCAATCAGGTATTAAAAGGCACAAACAATGGAACTTTACTACAGTTATTCTTTAATTTAGCTAACAAAAATCTTGCTAAGCTGGAAATCACCCTATTCCTCACAGCCTGTAAAAGAATTCAAAAGCTGAAAATTTAAGTCTGCAAAGTATCAGTCTGCTGTGAATCATGAGAAAAGAAGTGCCAAAAAAATACTGGACTTCTTGGTTTGTTTTCAGATTATTTCATATGCTTTCCACATACGGTCCTTTTAGCAGCACTCTGGGCAAAGCAGACAGGAAGTACTTTCAACCACTACTTCAGGCAAAACAGAAATGAGAGTTCCATGTACATCAAAACTATTGAGCCCAGACCTGTATTTGGTGATTAACTGACTTTAATTGAAGGCTGCAGTTCAAATTTCCCCCCTCACGAGACATTTGAGAGTCTGCATAGGAAAGAATGCTTTTCCCTTTAGGAAGGCTTTAACTGAAATGTCCATCTTATTAGATCCTAGCGCCCTGCAGAGAGAAGAGATTTGTTCACGGGGGCATAACCCCAATGACTAAGGCATGAAATCTCATCCCAACTTTTTTGCGATTCGGTTACTGGTGCTATTTTCCCTCACGTCTGATAAGAGGTAGTAAGAACAACAAGAATATATATACTCACACTTAGACTTTTGTAAAAATAATTTGAAAAATCTAGTATGCTTTTGGCTCTTGTTTTCTTATGAAACATTTAGATCACATTCCTCCTCCCATGCAGCACAACGGAGTTCTATTTCTTTTACTGAACATGTTTCTGCATAGTTGGAGGATGTCTATGTCTTTAAAAGCTCTATCATCCTTTTGTCGAAGTCAATCAGCAAAATTTACTGGAAACTGGAAGTGAAGGATGGGCTGCCAACAAAAGGTAATTATCAAAGTTTTATTTTCTTAGGAAACTTAAAAAAAATGAGTTTGTAAGCTGAACATCATACCTATTGGGTTTGTTGGAAGAGATTCATCTTTAAGATTTTCATCCCATTCATGTAGCTGTCTCTTGACTCTTTCCATCAAGGTTTCCTTTTGTTAGAAGAAAAGCCTAATTTAAATACATAGGTATTTCTGTTTTCTTAGGAAAAAAAAAAAAGGAAGCAAAACGTAGAGTAAGCTCTTTTCCCTAAGTGGACATTAGCTTTTAAGACTCAGAATAATTACAGGCTCATTTTGTATCTACATATTTTAAACTAAGAGCAAAACAGGGGTGGGAAGTGGGCCAAAACAAACCAATGGCCCAAGGTAGCTGTAACTCTCATTTGAGATAAGGAGACAGCCGTTCAAATTCTAGAACTGTACAAACGAGATGAGGGCTAGCCTCCTCCCTACTTCCGCCTCTCTTACATCAATTACTTCATCTACTAATATGAATATATATATATATATATAAAGAAATATGTACTTTTGAGAGAGTAAACCAACTCCAACAGGAAAGACACACCTGAGACTATCCAGCACCCTGGTGGTTAGGACAGTTACCTGGAGCATGTGGGACAGAGGATCAAGTTTTTGCTCAGACAACACAGCAGGAACCCGAACCTCTGTTATCCACCCCAGACACATGCTCTGGCACCAGGGAACAACTCTACAGAGACGGAAGCCCTGCCTGCTCTTTTAACAGTAAACAGAAAACTACACACTTCTTTACCTTATGAGCCAACAAAATTAAAGCTTTTACATTATCCAATAATTAGATATTAAAACATACAAAACAAATTGTAGATTATATATACATATACATACACACAGAGTGAACTTACAGCGTCATATAGAGAGTAGAGCCAGGGAGGCCAAGATGTCAAACTTGCGCAGTGGAATTTCCTCTAAAACCAAAATAACAAATATTTATTCTTTAACACTAGCAAATTTTAGGGACAGTTCTTGTTCAAATAAATAAAACAGAGGAGAGATACCTGATTATTTAAAGACACAACAAATTTTCACCATCAGGACCAGTACTTCAATATGAAGCTTCCAAAGCACTTCACAAGTGCATTGAGTGCTAAGACTTCTGTACAAGACAGATAATATATGGATGTTTCCAGAAAACCTGACTCAGCATTAAAAGTATTTCTAACATTCAGTAATAAGAAATCACACCTTTCAAAAGAGCATCTATCTGAAATTCAGACTCTTCAAAAAATTTAAGTACTATTAGTGCATCTATCTGTTCCTTAGTCTCCACCAATTGTTGTTCAGCAACCACAGCAAACCACTATGTGAGGCGATTAAACTATTCTTATCAATTTAGTCAAATGCGTAAGTAAATAAAATGAAAAAAAAAAGGAGATGAATGGGCCATATCAGGTGTTTTAAGTTGACATACATAAATTCAAAGGATATATGATGATTTTTTAAAATGGAAATCTGTTAAAAACATACATTTAAGTTAGGAGTTTCAGAGGATGCTTTCTCGCAGCAGAACATTTACTGATTAAGAAAACCTGGCCAGTCTTGATGTTTAATCACATATTGCTATCCACTCTCATTCTGGTATCTATTTTTAATGGAAATCACATTTTCAGAAATGCTTCCTGAACATCAATGCTTGTGCCAGCCTCCTGAAAAGCTATTAAACAACTTTATTATAAGCATCCAAAGACAGTGAACAAAATATTGTACCATACCAACTTAACATCATCCTATGAAGAAAAATTCACACCTAAATGGAGCACTGAGTAAGAAACAAATGTGGAGGAAAACAAAAACAACAGAAAAAAAAAAATCCCCTGGAGGTCTCATAACTATTTTTTATTGAAGGGTATCTTTTCAAAATAAAAATTTTATTCATAGGAGTGGCCCTTGCTACCATATCGTACTTCACTGTGAACATGACTAACACATTCACTTGAATTGTGTATGAAAATATCTATACAACAATACAGAGCAGATTTGGAGGAACAAAATACAAGTGGCCACCAGTACCACCTCTAAAAATTCTTCAGCTTGTGTAGCTTGTTCATATCATGCAGACAAGAAACCCTAGAGTATAACCACATTCCTTAACCACCAAATTTCCAGCAGTGCAAGGTTATTTGCTTAACCAATTCTCTACAGTGACTTCAGAGCACTTAAATTTATAGGTTCAGGTTAACAAAAATCTAAAAAGCAGTATACTACATAACCCACACTGCTTTCCAAAAGATGATCTCAAATTGTACTGTAAATACTTAAATTAAATTTTAATTTTCCCTTTGAGGGCAACTATCCTCATTTTACAAATGAGAAAAATCATGCAATAGAAACTAACATTCACAGCAAATAAATGGTACTTTGAAGAAAGAATTAAGGAACACCAAAACCCAAGTTACTGTTTTAATTAGCAAGTATATTTTTTGTAACAGCTGACACAGGGTCAGCTCTTGTGTGGTGCAGAAACCATTCTTAAAATGCAACTTCTGTGTTCTGATGTTTCTCATTATATTGGTAAATATACAGAGGTACAGCCCCTCATATTGGAAACGGCCACAGTTCTACTGACATCAATAGAGCGACAGAGGTCAACAGGACAATGCCCCTACTCTAGATCTGCATCTCATTCCACAGAACATACTCTTCTTACAGCAGGTGCACTGCATTTCAGCTATTATCTGATAGAATCAGTCTTGGAAAGGGATTTCTGCCTGCCCCCCACCCCCACCCCCCAAAGCATAGCATTTCTAGGCTTAACTCAAATGACCTTGTTCAAGAATCCTGAGAATCTTTGTTATTAATGTTTGGCGTGGGGTTTTACTGGTGGGGAGGGGGGGGGAGAGTCGGGTCCTGGGTACAGAGTTCAAAACCATTGAAGAAAAAACCAAATCCAAACCTTAACTGCATCTGACAATGAGGAGAGTTACTAGGAATCTGTATTCATTTCATAGAATCATAGAATGGTAGGGGTTGGAAGGGACCTCTAGAGATCATCTAGTCCAACCCCCCTGCTATAAGCAGGTTAGCCTAGAGCAGGTTGCACAGGAATGCGTCCAGGCGGGTTTTGAACATCTCCGGAGAAGGAGACTCCACAACCTCTCTGGGCAGCCTGTGCCAGTGCTCTGTCACCCTCACAGTAAAGAAG
>VZSC01012841.1:163243-215291 GCA_013398225.1 Steatornis caripensis | reverse complement strand
CTCTGCCATTCAGCCAGTTTTTGACCCACCTCACTGTGCGCTCATCTAAGCCACTCTTCCTGAGCTTTCCTATGAGGATGTTGTGGGAGACAGTGTCAAAAGCCTTGCTGAAGTCAAGGTAGACAACATCCACTGCTCTCCCCTCGTCCACCCAGCCAGTCATGCCATCATAGAAGGCTATCAGATTGGTCAAGCAGGATTTCTGGAGGTAGTTCCAAAGATCTCTACTGAGACAGAAGACTTCAAGGTATCTTTCCTTTCATATGCCACCGATTGAAGCGGTGGGTTAAAGAATAAATAAATATATAAATAAACAAGTAAGCCACAATTTTAGTTTTTCCTGAAAGTGTCGGGTTGCTTTGTTTCACCATATCCTCTCCTACTGACTTCAGTGCTAACTCTTGTCCCATTAACCTTACTGTGCATACTTGTCCACTGTTAATGACAGTTGGTCTTTGAAAAGCCTGCGCTGTACCTGAGAACAAGCTAGGTTTACACTCACAAGGCTTTTGCTGGTATAACTATGCTAGTAAGATATGCAGCACGGTGCTTATTATGGGAACATAATTTATACCAGCAAAACTATCCTTTTGACAGTACACTTTATTTCAGACTCCTAAAGGAAAACGCTGTATACTGGTAAAAGTGCACATTCACTTATATAAATGCATCTTTTAGCACCTTTTAAACAGCACAGCTGTCTCTAGCACAAATCATACCTTATTATTCCCCTGAGCTATGCAGAAGTTTGTAGCTTAGGCCTGGCATCAGCTGCTCAGGACTCTTGAAAATTCTGCCCTACAATCTTAAGTGGGAATTCTACCCTGATTCCAAGTACCGTCACAGCTGTAGTGATGCAAAAATAGTGTAAATAAGCAAAGACAGAATTCGTGCCAGTGAAGCAAAAGTAGCACCTAATTCCCAAATGGCAATACCAACATCTTGATAACGATTGTTTCTCCTCTACTGTTGTTTGGGTTGTTTTGGGTTTTTTTACATCAGAGTCATGTAAATAAAATTCTGGAAGGTCTCTGAAGAAGCGTAAAGTCTACATACTTACTAAAAAAGCAGATCTATGTTTTCTGTAAATAAGTAACTGCAGGTACAGAAGTTAATCCTTTAACTGATTTTAACTGGTTTTAAAGCAACATTAGCAAACAGAATTATGATTCCAGAACGAGACATTACACCTCTTTTGTTTTATCACTGAAAACCACCTCTGCTCTTTAAAAACCTCTTCTAGCTGAATCAGTTACAGAGAAACTGTTACAAGAGCCTCCTTACTTTCAAAACTAAGCCATTAACACAAGTGCAAAGCAAGAGCACTGGCACTGCCACTGATTGCCAGTATTTTTATTGTCAAAGCAACGTCAGTAAAAGTCAAGATGCTTCTTTGACCTGCCTACGAATACAATCCTATAAACTCACTGTTTTTCCCCCAACACTTCATCACCTACAAGCTTTACCAACAGCACTCAGAGGTGTTTTTATTATGTAAAAAAAGTAATATTACACGAATTATTATGTAAGAATACTAATCTCATGATACTGTGATTAAAACCACAGAGAACTCATAACACAAATCACGTATTTCCCCATTGTTGATAGCCGATGAACAATCACACAACACGTGACAAAAGCAGGAGGTTGGCATCTAGCATCCCAATTGTGCATCCTGCTCTAAAGATGAACGGACGGAATCTTGTATTGATTTTCAAAATACCATCAAAAATGAGGAAAAAAACCCCCACAACTGGCTTCTAACCTTCTGATATTTCTGCCACCATTGATGTATAGCTCGGTCCTGCCACGCTGTAGGTTTCGAAGAAGGAAATATATGGCATCGGCTGAGAGACTGCAGCTGTACTGCTGACATTGTCGATGGCAGCACTCGCTCGGGAAGGATTTGTACTTTAGCCTGCTGGATTCTGATAAAACAAAAAAAAATGAGATACACACACATATACAAGAGTTTTAAAAAAAATTATTTTAGTGCTTATAAAAACATAGGCTTGGGTAATAGATTAATTGCTACATAGTAGTATAGAATTTAGGCAGCAATTAATTTCACCAGATTTTTAAAGTTGTACTAATGCAAATCAAATTACCTTAGGGAATACACAGTGCATCTGTAGCCAACCAAACACATACTACTCTAGAACACAATTATCTCATCCCCTTGGCAAAACTATTAAAGCTGCTGTGCTGCCTGGACTTTGGTATACCTAAATCTAAGACGGAAGCAATCTTATTTTTCCTTTTACTTTAAAAACCAGAATTAGCTGTTTGCACTGGCATACAGAACTCTACGAAGATCACAGCTTTTTCAGCAGAAGTTTCTTTGCTGTTTCCCCTGCCCCCTCGCCCCAGTCAGCTACCTTTTCCATGGGATATGACAAGCTGTCTTTGTATTTTTCAGCACTAGGTATCTGTTGGGATTGTGGTCGACAGAATTAAAGACTGATTGGCAGTGGCAACACAGCAGAATATTCTACCATATCAGCATTGTATTTTTATATTTTTGTCTCCTCCAGTTACTTTTGATACAAGCTAACAGTCAGCTATTACAGATCAAACCCTCAGAAAGGAAGCTCAGTTGAAATGTAGTTCGCTATCTTCAAACCACAAAAGCTTATGTGCTTAGCTGGAGTTCAAAATCGGCAGAAATAGGATATAGACTCTGATCAACTTTTAATATCCTAGCATCAACCAGGTCACCTATTCAACAAAGAGTTCAGCAACAGCTATGTGGCTACTAAGAATACTGTCTAGCAGAAGGACTTTATGTTTTTAACAGTGTTACGCATCAGAAATCCTGAAATATTAAGATGCATGTCATTACAAATTTCCAGTCTTACTTACAAGGACAACCCTAAACTCTTAATTTACTATAGATTATAAAATGATGTTTTGCCATAAGCACTTAGTAGTCAGAAACACCAAGAACTATGGAAATCTTCTTGCTAAGAAACTTGGTATCATTCCCTCTTTATCAAAAAGGATTTTAGACTTGTAATGCTTGTTTCTTCTGTCAGTTACCTTGAATACACAAAAAATAGGAGCATGATCTTAATGAAAATTCTTCATTTGTACAGATGGAACATTACGTTCTTCTTCTGTCCGATTCTCTTCTGTCCCTTTGATGTACAGACACATTAGCACATTGGCACAGGAGTCTGGAGAGCATCTCAAACTACAGAGATGGACTGAAGAATGTAGGCTCATGTCACCAAGGTGCACTGACAACACTAGGAGGTTCAGGTTCACTAATCACTCTGCAAACCAACAAAACCTACAGTACCTGAAAGCAGACTAACTCTACATAGTTTAAGTCATTTCAACAGATCTAGAGCTTGCCATGACGAGAAAATAAAAATACAAAAAAATCTCAATCTAACCTCCTTTACTTCATGCATTTAAAAAAATGGTATTTATGAATGAAACTTGTGAACGTGCTGTGTAAAAGTGATCTCTGCTCGTCAGTAAATACAAAATCATCATAATAAAATGCTTTACCAGCACCACAAAATCACTGTACATTATACTGCTTCTGGATACTTAATTCTCAGTAAGAATGCCATTGTTACTGTAGTTGTCCAAGTACTGCCATCTTGTGTTCAGACCATGGTTTTCCTAAACTGTAAAATTTGAATATTATTTGTAAGAAATGTTAGATAGCATGAATAGCAAGTAGTACATGTATTCTTAACTTCTTCAGCTGCAGGTCATAGAAGCATAGAAAAATGCTGTGCTCAGACTGTTCCTAGCCCTCTTTCTAAGGCAATGCCACTGAACTGAACAGCAGAATGCAGATGATTAGCTTTAGATTTACAGATTTGGAGCAAGATGCTATATGCCTTGCAGAAAAGATCACAAAAACCTCTAGCAATTGTGCTAAGAGTTGTCACCTGCTCACAGAACCAATGTCTGGAGCCTGTATGTCTGGACAGTGACGCTGACATAGAGCCTCACGATGCAATGCATGGTGCAGAGCATGATGGCAAGAAGAACTTGAAAATAACAGAAGACTCAACATACTCTTAACTAAACGTTAAGGGTCTTAGTCACTTTTATAAATGGACAAAGGTATTAATTACATAACATGATAAAACTGACTAGAAGAGGAGCCTCTAAATACCACAGGTATCACATTGGAATGCGGAAAAGAACAGGACTAGAATATGGAAGAGAATACTCCTATCGAAGTTGATTTCAATGTAATTGGCAAGCACACGAAAACAATTGTCAACCAATAACAGAAGAAGAAGCAGTCTATTAGTGAAGTGTCAGTGAATGGTCAGAAAGGAAGAGGTAAGACTTCCAGAAGGTAAGGATGTATTAAACTGTGACAACGGTTAAACAAGATTTAGTACTTGAGAAAGTGAAAATTATGGTCTGCTTGTAGTCAGCAAGAATCAAGAACTTATTTTCATATTCAAATACCTGTCCAGAAATCTCACTGTGCTTTTTATGATTTACAAAGGGAAAAATGAACAGGAGAAGCGACTTGTTTCTCCAATATTATTACCAGACTCCAGTCCTCCCCTTTCATGGGAAGCTTCTCATGAAAACCACCACCTCTCTGGGCACAGTTACTGTCACCACCGTATCTGAATCATGCAGCTGAATCCTGCACATTGTTGAGGCCCAGTAGCTAAAGACCACTCAAAGCACAAAACCAGACAAGTATATTGTTATTAGCTGTAGTGTCAGACCCTTGCCTGCAGCAGTTCAGAGCTGCAATTGCACTTGAAGTTATTAGGCGGAACGCGTCCAATGCAGACCATCTCTGCAAAGGTCTCCTTTCATTTTCTGAAAGTTGCAGTTTTTCAAAGGAATCGAATTTGGTCGCTAACAGGGATGCTTGCCACAAGCCAACAGAAGGCTCACACTGGATATCGTATCTTCTCATTTCATGTCTGGTTTGAAACAGGAATGTGAGGAGATTTTGAAATAAAGCTTTAGAACTTCTAATGCAGGCAAATCAACATATTTTTCCTGACAATTTTCAGAAACAGATGTTTTCTTACAAAAATCAAATCAAACTACAGGTAGATATTCTTTAGATAATTTTATTGCAAAGGTAGGAACAACTAAAACATGAATCTTAGAAGAGGAAACATCAGTCCTTATATAACCAGAGAAGCTACTGATTAAGCATTCAATTAATATCTATACTAATTAGTCAATTGTGTGACTGAAAAGGCAGATGCACCTGCAGTAAAATGTAAATGTTTTGGTGAAACAAGATTTGCAGTATGTAAAATTAAATACATAATTTTCTTACCCATCTGACTGGGTTCTTATTTCAAGCACCTTGAACCTTTGTCTTCCTATGGCTTTCACTTTGACTGTTTCAATTCCATATTGCTGCTCTTCTCTGTAGGCATATATTTCTGCTGTTGTTCCAAAATGTGCTTCCCTTTCATGTACATTACTAAAAGTAACGGAATTAAAAAGGTTACCTACCCTCCAAAGAGCATTGTTCATTCAGATTTCACAAGTTAGTCTACCTGCACTGACTGTACCTGATTAGTCTTATCAAAACAGTAAATTTGGTAAAATGCCTTCAACTAACTGCAATACTATTTTTCCAATTTAAAAGCAACTTCTAATGTTTTGTTTGGTTTAGGGTTTTTGCCAGCTGACTTGGTTTTATTTTAGAGTCTAGAGGTGAAATTCTGGGAACACCGAGATCACCAATGTACCTGCATTTAAAATGCAGATACTGAAAGTACCAAAATTCTTCAGATTGACTTTCTAAAAATAACTGGTCCCACCTCATACATCATTAAACCACAGTAAACCAGGGGAAGAAGGAAGAACATTCCCAACTTTTCTCGGCACAGGTTAGTCTCTAACTTTTCCACTTTTCTATTACCTCCAGTCTCTCAACTCCATTGCGAAACATTTGTCTGTGCCTGTTAACTTATACACAAAACAAGCAAATACACCTTTACAATACAGTTCTCAAAAAAAGAATCTGCTTTTTACATTTCACATCAAGGCTTATTCTTTGAACCAGATGGAGCAGTACAGTCCAACAGTTACTGAAATCAAAAGGACACTCAAACAAGGATAGCAGATCAACGCTTACTGTTTCCCTACACACGCATGTGATACTGTCATGCAGCTATCCCTTATAACATGAAAATCTTCTCACTATGTACTGGAAGACAATTTTTGTCAAACTATTTCAAACCACAACTTATGTTATTCATCACAGAACTGATGCAACCATCTGCTTTTGATTTAGTATCCAAATAAATTGTGCTAAAAACACATGTTGCATACTATCAGTAAACCCACTCGTGTATTTTACCTGTATGCAAGAACAGCAAACGTTCTGTCTTTCTGAATTAAATTCCGCACCATGCTAACCTCTTGAGGGCGAAAAAGCTGAAGGGGTAATGTCTGTCCAGGAATCAACATCACCATCACGTGGGGCAACACTGGAATCACCTGACAGCTGTCATCATCATGAACCGTTCTTCCATGAAACTCTTCCATATCAGAACCTAAATACTGGAAACAATAAGCAAGGAAATGATAGTAGTGTAAGAGGTTTTGGTGGTTTACAAGGATAAAACAAAATTAGGTCTTTGGCTTCAGGGTATTGCAACAGAATTACATGCGACATATTTGATGGATGATATATAAAGAACATACCACATGTGATGTTGGCAAACTGGTATCAAAATTAATGATGTTTGGTTTTTCAGGTTCTTTACTATCTTGACTTTCAACTTCCATTTCATTGTCATCCTCTTCCTCACTCTCTGCTAATAAACACATACAAAATATTGTGTAGAAATCAAAGACTAAGATACTGAGAAAAATCAGAGAATCACACAAATGCATTCAATATTCCCAGGCCAGTCTTTCATGGAGAAGCAACTTTTGTATTTGTAAACTTGTGAAAAATAATTTTCTTGCTGTTACAGCAAAATTGCCATTCTATAGAAAAGGTCAAAAGCTGGTAATTTATTTTTGAAAGGCTAAAGAAAAACTTTTCTTGGAAGAAAATAATAAACAAATTCTGTCAGGTCAGATTTTCACTATAATAGTACTTCCTTATCTCAGTTCTAAACGTCTCTGAAGCTCTACGTTCATGAGAAGACTCTCGCTGGTATTTTAGACAATTTCACTGCTGCCAGCCTCTCCTGTGTGTATACCAAACACACACACAGGCAAACAAACCCAGCAAAGGCAACTACATAGGAAGCAAATAACATGACTCTGCAAAGGATTTCAGGTACAAAACAGTATTTTAAAATTGCTACTTTCTTTGCATTTCTCAGTTCCAGGTGTCAATCGTAAAATTAGTTTCAGGCAAGAGGACAGTTAAATTATCAGTATGTTTTCTTTTGGAAACATAAATAGTGCATTTATCTGTATAAAATTTGTACAGATATTTTAAAATAAATTAAAAAACATAGTGAATCAAAAACACACCTATCTTTAAAATGCTGGTTTCGCTGACTGTTCTGTGCACTACCATACAACGTATGCTGCAAATACTCACCCAAAACAAATGCAATGTAATTATCACGCATTCGAAACTGTATTAGTTGATCCTATTTCTTTTAATTACAAACAGTATTTATACACCATGCTATACCTAAAATAGATGTCAACAAAAACTTTGCAAACCAATTTGCAAGACTCTTACACCAATAGCTGCTGGGTAATGGATAATCCCAATGGTGCTGAAAAATATCATTTAGATCTTGAAAGCTATTAAATTACGAGATAGGCAGAAAAATATCTTTACAACAGTCTGTCTAGTTGCTGGCCTTTGCAATTAGTCTCTTCTTAAGAAATAACCCAGAGCTGAACATTTAAAAGGCAGAGCAATTATCTTATCTGAAAGGTATTGCAGGCAAATCTTACAAAAGAAAGATGTTTCAGAAGAAATCGGTCTTCCTTCAGAAACCGGAGCCCCACTGCCCTCTTTCACTGAGACCTTACTATTTCTGAGAACAATGAAGAAAACATTATAAGCTAATTTTGGAGAATCTTTCTTCCCTTTTTGGCATCCAGACACGTTTAATGTATTTTTGACAAAATGTTTAGTCAAGGGTATTTCTGCTTCACCTCATTTTTTTCTTAAATATTGCATAGTTTACAGAACCTTCTCCGTAGGAGGCACAGCGTGACGCGCTGTTGTTATGGATCCATCCTATACTGTATTTATTTACAAGACATGATCCAGCATGACAAGAAAGAAGGTTACAGACTCCTAATTAGGTGTTTTACCTAATTACAGAACTTAAAGCAATAAGACACCATCTTCTGAATTACCGTAAGAAAATTCCATTTCTATATGAAATTTCTCTTCCATTATATTCAGTTAGGAACCCTAATCATAACGACTGCTAAATGTTTAAGATGTGCAAAACAGCGAGCATTTTCCTTAGCTTGATGGAGCAGAAGAATAAGAAGCTTTTGCTTGGTTCTGGGGCAGCAGTGTAGGGCAGAGGAGGGAAGCTGACTTAATAAAAAATTATATTCTGGTTTGCACGCACTCTCACCAAGCTGCATCAATCATTAGCAGTTTTAATAGCCTTTTATAGAGAGGCTGTTCCACTTGTTTCTCTGAACACAAAAGAAATTAACAGCAGTTGATTAGAAAGAACTGTGCCCTGCAAACTTTTGCTCGTTCTTGCCAAAAACACACGCTAGCTGCTGCGTGGTGGCAGAAAGGAACGATGACTCATTTTACTGCAGCAGCACCATGTGAATGCCAAAAAACCAGTCTTCACTGTCCTCCTCGATCACACTACAGGAACAGGAGACGGGAGATAAAAGAAACGGCACATTTTACACCCTTAACTATACGTATTTCTTTGTTGATTTTTTAATTTCAAGATTAACGAGACCTCCAGTACACAGAAACAAGGGAAATGCAAGTGACAAAGGCTCACTCCATGACAAGGCTCCCATTTCCTTCGTGGCAGGTTAGGCGTTTCCAGATGCTTATCCTGGCCCACTAACACTATCAAATCTACTCTCAACACCTTTGGGCTGAAATGAGGAAATATAAACCTCATTTGAAAAACCCAAACAGGGTAGGAAATATTAAGGCTGTATTTCCTAAAATATTCAGGAAATATTTTCATATTATTTTAAATATACAGGCACAAAACACAGTATTTCCTACTACAAGAAATTACATTGGTTACTGGCAGGGCTTACTGCTACATTCTCCTTTGCACGCTTATTCTGAAATAAATGGGGTTTTTTTCCAGTTTAGCACGAGCTGCTTCCAAAGCCGTATGATCTCCTGTCAGTTTGGAGGCACTATATGCTAAACGAGAAAAAAACCCCCATATGTTATTGTGCACTAGGTACCCACATAAGGAATTAGGCTGGAATACGTGGACAGATGAGCCAGGCTGTTCTACGAACTCCACCATAAACACTGCAGAAGAAACCCAATACTGCCCTCAAGTCCTGTGCACAGCACCTCTTGCTTCCCTGCTTATTAATGGCATGAGAGAGCATTTAAATTGAGTGGAGACTTTGTAAGAGAACAAATGTTTCCTTCACACTTTGTTTGGTTTTAGAGAAGGCCAATTTCGCAGAGAAGAGCGTCTGCACTTGCCCACCTTGGCGGCAACTTCGCGGCACGCTTCACCCGACCGGCTGCCCCATGCTGAGCATCCACCGCCCGAGAATCTCCTCCGCGGCAGGGCTATGGGCTCAGGCCGGGCGGGCCGTACGCGCCCACCGCAGCCAGCTGCCGTAGGAAGCTGCAGCTCCATCAGCACCGCCTACCACGCACCTCAAGGCCACCCCAGCAACGCCGTCCAGGCTCCCTCGAGCTCCCCTCTTCCCCACGCAGCCCCTCCTCCTTGGCCCCACTCGGCCTCTCCTCTCCCCAGGCCCGCCGAGGGCAGCCCTCGCGCCCCACATCCCCTCGCGCCCCACATCCCCTCGCGCCCCACATCTCCTCCCACCGCCCCTTCCCTTCCCTTCACATCCCATCCCACCCCACCCCGATCCCGCCCACGCACCGGGGTCCGGCCCCCTCCCCGTCCGCGGAGCCCCGGCCCGGCGCCTCACGCCCACCCCGGCCCGGCGCCTCCTCCCCGGCTCGGCCGGAAGCCCCGCCGGCTCCCTCCACGCTCCCAGCCGGCCGCGGCCATTACCGGGCGCCAGCTGTAGCTGGTTTCCCATGTTGTTATGGGGATCGCCACCTCCTTCCTCGGCGGCCATCGCTGTTTACCCGGAGAGGAGCCTGGGAAGCCGCCGGTGCGGGGGGAGGAGGCGGGAGGAGGAGCCGGAGCCCGAGCCCGAGCCGCCAGAGCGAGTCCAGGAACCGCGGCCCGAGCGGCGGCCTCTAGCGGCGGCGCTCGGGGAGCGCGGGGGCTGGGGCCTGGCCGGGACCCGTCCGCCGCCTCCCGGAGCTTCGCGCCGTCCCGCCCCGGCTCCCGGCGCGTTTCCTTTATGCTGCGGGCCGCGAGAAAGGCTTCGCGGGGCGCCGGCGGCGGGCGCGTGGGCCTGTCCCTTAGCGCCGCGCTGAGGCCAGGGCGGCCGCCAGTGCGGTGTTCCCCAGGGAGGGACGGGTCTCCCGGCTCTGGAGGTCCGCGAGGCTCGGGGGGTGTCAGGGGACAACGGGGACGAGGTCGTGTGGGTCCCTCGGGCCCCGCGTGCCGCTTCTTCTCGGAGGACCCGGCTGTGGCTGACCCCGGCAGGGCCTCCCAGGGTGGCACCCGCTGCCTCGCTCGAAAGCGCTTCGTGACTGAGCCCCATCTTTGGGTTCTGGGAGAGGGGGTGGGTGTCAATTAAATCCATGGCAACTCACCTTTTGGGTAAATAGGTTGAAGCAGAAACCGTAAACGCAGCAGTTAGTTAGTTACATGCAATCCCTGCAGAGATCCTTGAGGGAGGCCAGATCTTGCTGATGCAGAAACAGGAGCAGGAGAAGAGCTTGGGGAGGTGTGCCAGGGTGCGGGAAGGTTGGAATGCCCTGCGCTACCTGTCCACCACTGGCACTGCTGGGCTTTGCTGATCACCTTCCTGCAGCCGAAGATCCAGCCTGTCCCGCCAGCCCATCACCTCCCCTCCCCTCTGCCATGAAACCACAGCTCCCCTCCTTGGGAACACTCCTGTACAAACACTTAGCACAGGCTTCGAATATAACCTCAGAAGCAGTGCCACTGCCAGATTCGTGCCTCAGAAAGCCGTCTGGGTGGTTGGCAGGGTATTTGAGATGCATCCATGGTTCAGCGGCTTCGGTAGTGCCAAAGCTCAGGTGTGCTGCACGTAGTGCTTGCTGTGCCCAGCTGGTGCACAAGTAGTGGCTGCCTCTCTTTGAGAACTGAGATTTTTGTAAAAATAATTTTTTACTCACAAAATTAAAAATCAAGACCGTGTTTAGTAGTCATGCTAAAAGAAACAAGCTGAGGTGACTTGTCAGCTAAAATGGCAAAGTGTCCTGGCGTGAGGTTGGTGTCATAGCCAGAAACAGCTCACGGCATGTTCTGCTTTCTGCTGGGATACAAACCCGGTTGGTACGTCTCAAAAAAGTCCATTCAGTGGGGCTGCCTCTGCACTGCCCAACTCTTACACAAATGCTCTGTCTCATCATTTATTATCAATGCCTTCCCCTTTAAAAAAAAAAAAAAAACAACCAACCAATCTCATATCATGGCTCTGGGATTTCTCCCTCTACTAAAAATGCTTACTTTGTATTGCTGTTGGCATTCTTTGGAGATGGTTACAAATTACTAAATCCCNAAAAAAAAAAAAAAAACAACCAACCAATCTGTCATATCATGGCTCTGGGATTTCTCCCTCTATTAAAAATGCTTACTTTGTATTGCTGTTGGCATTCTTTGGAGATGGTTACAAATTACTAAATCCCAGACAGTGCTCCAAGCATTTCACAGTTACTCAGGATCTCAGTCCTGTTTGCTGTCTCCCAAATAACACCTTTTTTGCAGGGCAAATTCAAATTCTGTACTTTCTGCTGTTCTCTTTATTATGTCCAGTTTCAGTTCAGCAATAATATTCTCCCTGGACCCGTGACAGAGTAAACTAATGATTAGCCAGCAATCAAAATATATTTTTTTTTCCAGAATTAAAGTGTTCTAGAGAAACACATTTTAAAGATAAATAGCAGTCTGATTTCTTTACCACTGGGGGGAGGGGCAATTTCAAAACACTACCTATACTGAACCGAATATGTGTTTAGAGCAACAATCAGTATCACAGTTGCGAAATGAGGAGTGTATCACAAACATGGCTGTGATGATGTATTAAGTATTTATGAGAATACGGTAATCACTTAAATGATTTAAGTTACGATTCCATAGCTTTTTCTGCATCATCTCAGTATAACAAACATAACTCCAGGGTGTTGTATCTGTTACTTATACCATAATAAAAAANTTTATGAGAATACGGTAATCACTTAAATGATTTAAGTTACGATTCCATAGCTTTTTCTGCATCATCTCAGTATAACAAACATAACTCCAGGGTGTTGTATCTGTTACTTATAGCATAATAAAAAAAATCAAATGTTTTTGTTGTCAGGTTGCTGGGTTGCAGTCTGACAAAGGGAAATATTAAAGCAATATGAGCCACTTCTTCCCCAAAGCCTGGGACATGATTAAAGACCATTATGCTAAATATTTTTTGCTTGATATCCTAATCTACTTTGATTATGTTGGTTTTTTACTTAGTTGCTGAGGGTACACTTGAGTCACACTTTTAAGCTTGTTTCTGCAGTCTTCAGGGATAGAACTTATTTTTTAATGGCTACTGAGATTCTCAATTCACATCACTGAAGGAGCTGGGGTTTCTTTTAGGAAACACTAAATACAATAATAATCATAATAAAATTATGAGTACTAGAAACTCTGGGACCAAAACCCAAGAGTTCCCTAGTTCTGATTTCGGATGATATTTCATCTCTTTATGACCTTAACACTGCTAAGAGCTGTAGTCATGTGCAGTATGTCTAATTCTAGCTAGTGTCTTAAATCTAAATCCAAACCCCCAAATTGGGCATTAACTCTAATTTACTCTCTGACCGTAAATTACGGACATTACTATCCACCAGCCTTTCCTACAGGGGCACAGCGAAGGCACTGTCAAGATTTTTCTTTCAATATGTGACTTTTGTTAGGTTACATGTTACTGTCAGGATGTTTATTAAATATGCTAAAGTATGCTTAACTTTTAGGTTTTTAACTTAAACCTGCTAGAAAATAATTTAACATACAGATATTTACATTTATTATCACAAAAGGCAGTCTTTAGCTTGAAGAGTGTGAGAGTCGTTAATCTCCCACTTTAATCCATCCCGGGATGTGCCGTGTTCCCAAACTCTGACTAGAATCATGGGAAGCCATTTCCTATTCTTCCAGCAGTATTAACCCCGGGTCGGGTTAAAGACAGAAAGCAGCAGGTTGTAGACTAAAGAGCAACTGGGTAAATCCCAAGTTATTTTATTAAATTTGGTGAGGGCAAGTGTGTGTATATCCCAAAGTATGTTAGTTAATCTGGTCAGTGCCAGTCTGTCTGTGAGTAGCCCAAATTACTGTAATTTAGAGGAAGTCAGAGCACTTTAAAATGATAAAGTTTTTTTTTTCTTTTTAGCAGCTGTTTATCAAAGATACACACAGCCAGCTGTGATGAATTTTCATTTTATTTTGGGAGTGCTGTTTGTAAGAATGTTGATTTAGAAACAAAATCTAAATACCATGCTACCAGACCTTGTGGGGTTTAGTGCCCAAATTCATATTGTCTCTTTTGTATCTTGCAACTGATGGTTGGGAATAGTGGCTAATTGCAAAGTTGCTGTTGGTTAACCTCTCAGTATTTTGCAGTCAGAGGATGTTAATCGCCTTTCTAGAAGAAAAAACACAGAAAAGGACAGCACATAATGGATATTGAAACACACTGATCGTTAGAATTTCATTTGGTGTTGCTGAGGGTCATGCTCGGGCTGAAGAAAACCAAGGCTTGGGTGCTGGTTACCGAGACAAGTACATTAATTGCGAGTGCAGTTCCTAACAAAAGGTGTCCGCAAACAAACGCCAACCTCCCCCTTGTCAGTCGTTCATACATACAGAACAGAATATATGCTCTACCAAAAATACATCTCTACCCCCACAAAATATGCCATTTGGTCAGTTTGCGATTTAATCACAGCACTTTTCCTCCCATTTTCTCAGCATATGCACTCCTGTGTCCACTTCCCTACTATCCTCGGGAGGAAAAACTATGTGACTAGTAAGAGGGTGAAAGAAGAGGAACTAAAACAGCAGCTGTACTGACAAAATCTTCGCCATGTAAAATGCCAAAGATCTTTTACGTCCCTCAGCTCCCTCCTATCTTGGCACTACTTGAGAGAAAATAAGGTGCCAGAATGTAGAAGCAGTCAATGCACTCCGCCTTCTCCACCTACATATTTGAATTAAGTGGAAAATTAAATTAATTGGCTATATTGCAGGGATAAGAGGCACTAGATGGTGCTGTAACATACACTTTTGCAGATTTTGTTTCTTTCTGAGAATTGATCAGTCAGCTGTGCTGCACCGTTAGCTTTGGAATTTCTATTTTTAGGGGACTCACACAGCAAACAATGGAAAAGTTTGATCTCTGACCTAATCCCTTTAAATTAAGTTTTTGTGCAACATATTGTTTTGACTATTTCTGTTTAAAAAATAGTTTGTATAGTCTAATTAAAATAGGAAAAGTCCTGTGTATGTATGCCATTGATTTCTACTCTGCCAATAAATTGGCTTGTTATACACCCAAACCCGCCGGTTCTAGGCAGAACAAAGTAATATGTCTAAGTATTTAAAAAAAAAAGTGACTCTCAACCTTTAGGCAATTTATTAAATACTGACAGTAAGAAAGCAGTTAAAGGACAAAAAGAAAATCTGTACTTTAGACATGAAAAAAGCCAGTTACAAAAATACATGAAGACATTTTCATACCAACAACCAGGCAGTCCCAGCGCTAAAGACACTTGCATCTCCACGTGCCCAAGGAAATTCCTGGATTTTCAAGTTACCAGTTGACCTTGCTACTCCCTTTCACACAACTTTGTTGCACAATTAGGAAGACGTGCCGGGTAATGCAGGTATTACCTGCCAGCTGATGCACGGAGCCTGGCATTCAAGTGAGTGCAGAAGTTCGGTGCAGTACTTCCAGTTGAAGGCCCTGGTACACATACCCAGCAAATAGGGGAAAATTCTTTCTTTTAATTGTAAAACCAGAACAGATCCTCAGCTGTCAGGTTTGCCTATACCAAGTTATCAAATCTGCCATCTCAAAACTACTACATCATCATAGTTGTCCAATTCAATATTAAATGTACTCTAAGAGAACACAGACAATGGAGTAAGGCAACTCCAAAGAAAAAAAAATCAGTGATGGACAGGAGAACTATTCTAGAAATAAGTGTGGTTGGACAACGCTTGTGAAGTTAAAGAGCAGCAGATGACTAGTCTATCATGAAACAGCTAATGCTTGCTTCAGTTGGCATTCAAGTAAGAACAGGGCATATTTACGACTCTTTAATATTTGCTGCCTAGGTCAGGCTAGCGTGACAAATGAGCAGCTCTGAATATGAAAAAGGCTTTCAGACAAAGAGCCTATTAGCCAAACATGCCTCTTACTATGCGTAGAAGCAAGTTCTCTTGCCAATGAACTCTCGCCAAGTAACAAACTCTTTGGCATGTGTGCAAAACCCATATTCAACCCGAGTGACAGACAGCATGGGATAGAAAGCAAATGTGACTATAAACAGAAATTTGGTTCAATAAAGAGAAGAGAAGGTGAGGAAAAACTCCATTTTAGGTAACACTAGCTGGAAGGGTATAGCAAGTCAGAGACCGTGCGTCCTTTAGGAGTATTGCCGCTACATAAATCCAGAGCTTCCAGACAGCTTAGAGATGGGTGTACCCTTCTGAGAAAAGAGGCCAAGACCTGTTCCTGTGTGGCTGCTGCTTTTACAAATAGAGCTGTAAATCAGTGTCGTGGATAGGCAGTTTACAGTTGCTCATGTAAATTAAAGATGGGCCCTGAAGCCAGATCCTGAGCTGCTCCAAACGCTCCCTTCTGCAGCTGCGGGGAACTGCACTTTAAAGAGACCTTCAGAAGCATCAGTGGGACAAACAGCAGTGGTGTTGAGCAGAGCTCCAGTTACACTATGCTGATTTGAGAGCCTGAAAGACACAAATTCTGTTAGGGGTTCCTTCACCTGCTCTGGAAACCACTGTGGTTTGCACTGCTCCTGGGCCACCATGAGATGTGTCCACAGCTTTCAGATGGAGGTTAGCACAGACTTGATGTGTCCATAGCTCGTGTAAGCTGCAAAGAAGATTTATCAGAGATAAGGGTCTGATCTTTCCTTGAATTTTTTCCATAACAAAATTTTTGTTTGTGTTAATTAGGTGGCAATATCTTTATCCAGTGTAAACAAGAGTAACTCCATTGAGTCTTACTAGCTATAACATTTCTTTTTCTTACTCCGTTGCTCTTATTGGATCTGTCAGCACCCGTCTTAGCAAAAAGATGAACGTATATATAGTTCTAGACAGTATTGCCAAAGGAGATCTAACTAGCCGTGTCTGAACAGGAGTTTATGTAGAGCTCGCTTCAGCAATCCCTACTCACAGTGCGAGCAGTGTTGGTTTTATACAGGTCTATATTAACCAAAGGAGACAAACAAATTGTTCCCATCTATTACATAAAATAATGTAATTGGTTTTATATACATTTAAATAAAGGTAATTAGTTAATAAATCTGACAAGTTTAAATAAATTTAAATAAATAATATTAAATAAATAATATTAAATAAATCTGACAAGTTTAAAATACAGAGTACTAAGTATAAGTTAAGTTAAGTATAAGTACTAAGTATAAGCACTATCTTGTACTGGTAAAAAGCATGTGCTACTTCTATTATCCATGCACGAAATCAGTCAGCACTCAAGAAGGTTCAGAGAAGTTAATATGGCAGCATGTATAACAGTACTGTCCTTAAGTTTGGGGAAAACATTCTTGCTTTTTTTTGAGGCTTTTGCTGGCTTCACATGGCTGCAGTTTGTCTTGCAGAAGAAGGCACATAACCTCAGCAGATGATGGCAGTGAAAACGTATCATGGAGTCAGAGCTAACATTGACAAACAGCAAAAGAGACACAGCAAAGGCTTTGAAATCAAGACCTTTCTGAATTTTTTTCATCACAAAGTGCTGAAATGTAGTAGAGACTAGCACACTTTCTTTGTAGTCTGCTTGCTTAGACTTTTCTCCATTTCTTCAGCTGAAAGTTATATTGTTAACATCATTCCCTAACTTTGTTTTAGTAGTGGCACTGAGTATTGCATCACTCCAATCTAGAGGTGGTTGCACTGCAAAGATGGTGGAAAAAAATATACATTACAATGTAATGGGCATAAACTATATGCAATGGACATAAAAGCCAAACTCTGCTGCATTTCTGCCTGGGGTAGCAGAGGAATAGGCACTCTAGACATGCTCTTATGCTTTCACAGTTCTCATTTTGCTCTTGCTTTTTGCAGGACTTGACCCTCACATAGATTAGAGCAGCCTAGGTCCCGTAGGTAATGGTATATTAGGCATAGCAAAACTAGCTGTACTTTCTGCCTTGATGTGTTCTTTACCATCTGCTGTGATGCTTCAGAAAATTCATGCTCTGAAAGAAATCTCGGGTGTTGCTGCTTTCAGCCACTTTGAAGAACATGGGAGATATGAGAGAGCTGGAAAATCACAGACAATCTGGCCTTACAACTCGTATTGGACACACCAGCTATATCAAGCTCACACCAGTCCATAGTCTAATATTAGAGCTGCCACCTTCATGTCACACACCAGTTTCCGCGGATTGTTGACAGTCCCAGTCTTGCTCTTGCGGCATTACCCAGCATGGGAACCTGTGTCTATGTCCTTCTGCTACTGCCGAATCCCTTTGGGAGTGGTTACAGCCTCAGAGACATGTCCGATTGCCCTGCTGCCCCCCATGTTTAAATCCCATCCAGCCAGTTTCATCTCTGTTAGAAGGAAAAAAAGGATCCTGCTGCCAACTGTATGGATAAGGAAACCTGTGTCAGATAATCTCTCTCACTTACAGAACTACTTACAGAGTAATATTTTCTCTTTACTAGCATAACGGTCACATTAAGAGGATTCCTCTACCTATGAGAATCTTCACCGAACTGACTAGCAGCTTTAAAGGACTTCAGGTAAAGTGACTGTGAAAACTTCCACTGTGATGGGAGGAAAATACTCCTTCTGAAAAACGGAAATTCTCACTCTGCACAAGAATATTTCAGGTATTTGATTTGGTTAGTTGCCCAGAGAAGTTGTGGACACCTCCTCCCTAGAAGCATGGAAGGCCAGGCTGGATGGGGCTTTGAGCAACCTGGTCCAGTGGAAGGTGTCCCTGCCCATGGCAGTGGGCTGGAAATGGATGATCTTTAAGGTCACTTCCAACCCAAACCATTCTATGATTCTATGATTCCCGGTAGTTTCTAGTACTAGCTGACTATTCGGCTGGCATCAGATTAGCTCTCAGAGTTTTATTGTGTTTGTGCATTCGGAGTGCAGGCTGTGTGTGTGTGTGAGTGAAAGTCCAAGAGGTCTGGATGAACATGTGGGTGGATGTACACAACGCGGGACCGAGATTCCAAGTAAGAAGTAGTTATGGCAAAGCACATTCAAAGGGCGTCTCCATCAAGGGATTTCATCAGCAAATAAATAAAACAACTCTTAACAATCTTATACATATAACTCTAGGATTTGTTTCATGCCTAACATACCAGAAAAAGCAGAGAGATTAAGGAAACAGGCATTCTAATAATACAAAGCGATACACAAAAATGCAGTAATCATATTTCAAGCTGTTATCTAATTGCAGAGAACATAGCACTGCAGAGAAAAATAGCAATTCAGTCCTCAGAGTTATCACACCAAATTCTCACCTTGTTTAAGGGCAGATGTACACCAATCCAAAAGGAAACAGATGTTTTCAAACCATCACAGCTCATTTATAGGGATAATTACCTGTAAATAGTAAGTTTTTAACATTATTAGTTGAATATCACTGTCTATCAAGCATGAAAAATGAATCAAAGTAGAAGTTCTACTACTGAAGTCCCACTCAGGATTAACTTCCTTCAATGGCTGAGTATTTAAGGAGATTTTCAACAATATATGGTATTTTGTGGCAGTTGATTTTCTACAATGTTCCAAATCACCGTAAGCTCTAAATTTTAAAATGCTAATACATCCTCAAAATTTGTCATTGATTTAATGCTTCACAAATTTTAAGACCCTGAAGAAGGCAACAAACTCTTCCACAAGGAACTGACCTTCGTTTAATGACCTATCATTATCAATGGCAAATAAGAATAGCAACAACCAATACTGAGATACAGATTAATGAACTCCAGTCCAAATTTCCAGGTAAATACCCAGGTTTTGCCCCTTTTTTCATTCATTCTATTTCATGTAAACTAAATATTGTAGGTTCTTACAAAGCTTAAATATATATTGTCTAAATGTATCATACAGCTAGGCATGTTTTTTTCAGAGCGTTTTTTAAATAACGTATTTTATGCATGTAATTTTTGTTTGCATTTAGTTAAACAAACTAGAATGGAGGCCAATTCATTCTGTCTTTGCCTAAATTTCTGAAAATTCAATTAGTCAATTAATCTTTTATTACAAATATGGACATATAAACAATTTACTATTTGCTTTAGAAAATCATAGTAGGATAAAAAATTGTATGTATTCTCTCATTTTACATTTTCTATTGTTTTGTTAAAGTATCTGACCACGCATTCCATATTGTGGAAGGCAAATCTAAGGCACAAAAGGCATGAGACTGCTAAACCACCGCTGAATTCATTTCCAAAGTCAGATAAAATGTCATTCCATTGTTCTTTCGATAATCGTCCCCCCAGCACCTGTAACATACAGAAACGAAAAATGGAAGAGAGCATTAAGCTAAATGGCCTTTTGGAAAGATGGAGTACAAGCTATACAAATGATGTATTGTGGGAGGTCAGATAAATGCTGTGTTTTCTGCGGTTTCTGTATGTTTTGTTCTTCGACCAGATAAGTAGAGATTGAAATAAAAAGAGGCCTGACTACAAATGTTTTCACTGACTCGATCACTAGGGTCTGACACACAAATGGAAGACGACTAGCCATTTTATAAAATGCAGGAGGGAATAATTCCCTTTTAATGTCCTATTTATTAGGAGTTGAAGAAGGCTTAGTTAGAGAAAAGAAGCCATGTTTCCCCTGAGTGCATGGATCGCATCTAATTGTATTCAGCCCAGACCGGCCACGACAGCGAGAGGAATGAGAATCAATATTGCAATGGAGACACCTTCCCCATTACATTTCAGACATATTTACTGTTCATAAGAAAAAGGTACTTTCTGCGTAAGTAGTCCACAGACACAACAAGACTTTCACACAGGCAGCCAGGAACACAAGTTTAGAAAGTTGATGATAATTCATGGGTTTCCATGTCGGAAATGCTCTGAGCGCGCTGCAGCTGACTTGCTTTGTATCAAGTGCTTCATGCCTCGTGCTAAGATCCGCTGGAGTAACTGGTTTTAGCATAAATGGTTCAGTGGTTTCATAGTGCATCCACTGTCTTGTTCTTTCCAACTATTTTGTTTTGGGGAGTAGTTTTGCAACATTTCCCAATACAGCTTCTAAAAGCAGTGGATTCAGGGATATTTTTAAGGAGAAGCTTCCTTCATTTTCAAACCCGTCTGTAATTAGTAACGGACCTTCTTCCAGCTGTTTTAGAATGGGTCAGAAAGGGACAAATTGTACGTGAAACAGCTTGGCTGATCATAAGGCGTCTGGGGGCTAATTTCCAAGAGAAATTCCAGCCCCCAGCTGCTACAAGAGTCTGGGTCCCTAAGTCCATCAGAATGAACAAGCGTGTTGGAAACAAGATTAAAATTGTAGTCCAATTTTACTTAAATGTAACGAAAATAATGCAGTTCTGCATTCCACAATCAGTTAAATGTATGCACTCTTCATTCACTGGCACTTGCTTGGAAGCTGAGCAATCACTGCATGCAAATAAACCCTGCACATCACTAGAAACAATAGTCTGCAAAAGTCACGCTCAACTGCTACATTAAAGAGACCTGTTGTTAGTTATCCCTGACCCATATTGTCTGTAACATATACATAGCGAAAACTGCAGATCTCACAGCCACTGTTGGCTGAATTAGATGGGAACGTTTATGATTTTGCTAATTACAAAAGAACTAAAGGATGCCATTCAGTGGAGAGATTAATTTAAATTATTAACAGTGTTTTGACACAGTTGTGCTCTCTGAAGCTGCTAGGCAAGCCTGCCTTTCCAGCTGCAGCTTTGTCCCATGTAACACCTTTAGCAATAACCTGGAGGAGGCATTCTTGTCAAGTTTGCACATGGCATCGAATTGGGGGGACTAGTCAATGTGCTTTTAATTCAGAGAGACCTGGACAGGCTGGAGGAACAGACTGACCATAAACTTACAAACTCAAGGAGAACACATGCAAGGCATAACTCCTGGGAAGGACTAACCCCTCGCAGTAACTCAGGCTGGGGGTTGGCCAGGGGGCAACAGCCCTGCTGAGGATGACCTGGGGGACAGCAAGCTGAGTGTGAGCCAGCAGCCAGCCCTGGCAGCAACAGCCAACAGCATCCTGAGCTGTACAGCTCAACGGAAACACCATCCTTTATCAGCACTCCTTAGACCTCATCTAGAATACTGCATCCAACCCAGGGCTCCCCGGCACAGGAAGGACAAACGGGTGCAGGTTCAGCAAAGCCCCACCGAGCTGGCCAGGGTCTGGAGCACACGCGAGGACCGGCTGTGCACGGCTGCCAATGCTGCAATAGTCCTGGTGATGCAGCATACTTCAAACCCTTGCATCAAGGCAACAAAAGTTAGAGAAAGCGCTGGCTTCCATTAGCACGTTGGGATATCATTCACCAGAGACAGAACCAGCGGGTAGATTCTGCTATTCCTGGGGCACATAGATTTTTTTTTAATGGGAAGTTTCTGTCTCAAGTACTTAGTTGGACTAGTTTCTGGAGCAAAGACAATCGCAGGCAAAGAGATACAGACATGTCAGTAATATTTCTGTTGTTGTGGATGGATCCACTGAAACTGTAAGCTGCAATCAGTCACATAAATAAGCGGTTGGGGGAACTGCACAAGCAGGGAAACGAGAAGCTCAGAAACAAGGTCCTGGGTGTGCAGAGATGAACACTGATATCTCACCAGAATTTTTAAGCAAATTCCTACCTGAGAAATACAGAAGAAAGCCAGCAGATGATTAGTGGGAGACAAAAGAAAGTACCAAAACACTGCTGTTGGAAAGGATCTGAAATTTTGTCATTTGACCGACCATATTCCTGAGCTGCCTGACTAAAAAGGATTGAGCCTAAAGCCTGTACACAGGGTGATCATCTCAATTTTTTGAAACAGTCAAAAGCAAAAAATCTATTCCATTGTCAAAACAATTACATTATTAATAACTGCATGCATATAAGTTCAGGACCGAATGATATCAATTAAATTTAATTAACATCTGTGCAATGCTGTGCAGGCATAAAACGTCACGTAACTAAAGAATTCTTAGAATTAATCCTATTAATACTATTAATACTATTTTTAGGATTTATTAATCCTAAACCAGTTTTTGCTGCATTACCACCACACTGCTAACCTTGAATATCTCCATAGGCAAAGTCAGGTGGTACTCCAAAGTCTTAGGGTGATTGGTAATTCTTTTGTATGGAAAAGTAAATTTTTTCCTGAAATCAAGTTCCACTTGAAACTGGCAGTAATAAGCAAATCAATATTGATGACATTTTTTAAATAACCATATTCTTTGTATCGCTATTGATTCTAGCAGGGCTGTCTAAAGAAAGGATATACATAAATATACCAAAACAGAAGAGTTGGATATTAATATCATCTTTCATCGTTGTAGGCATTAATATCGCTGGAAAGTATTGATTACCTTAAAAGCCCTTAATAACTAAAGAACTATTGACTTAATATTTTCTCTAATCCTCCATGAAATTTTACAGTAAGTCCTGATGTATTTTCTGTTAAGGGTTTTAGAGCTGAACTATATCATGTACTTATCTGAAGTGTCAGCTCTAAGGCTTAGACTGCAGTTGATGAGAGCTATGTTGAAGGTGAGTAATAACTCCAAAGATTTAAGTGTGCTTTCAGGGACTTTGGAAATACATACATCTTCTGGTGTATATTATTCTATAGCTTTTGTCTTTTAAATAATCTGTATAATTAAAGAATAATCTAATATACATTTATTATGGAAACATTGGTCCTATCCATAATTACTCAACTACAGCTGTTCTGAAAATTCCCACATCATTGTACAAGTATCTCAACAGCCATTTTTATTGCCTCTTATTTTCCTATCACTAACACACTCACAATCAAGTTTTCTAAAACTCCAGTGAGTGATATTTATCAAAGTTAAATAAGGGAATAGTGAAAGAAGACTTACCCAAACATCTGAACTCTTCAGATCCCACTCAAGTGAGTGAATTATTATTGTGATTTTGGGGTTTGTTTGGTTTGGTTTGGTTGGTTGGTTTGCATTCCTAGTTTACTGAAGTGAAGGTTATCTGAAAGGTCCATTCCCATCTTTACTTTCACTATGTTTAGTATCACGGTAATGTTTACAGGGTCCAGCCGAAGGCATGGACACCATCATACTAGATCCTGCCTTGTCATGTAGCAAACAGAGATTTTTCACCTTCGTTCACGTCTGGTTTCGATTCAGCAGGACCGGTTGAACATGATAAGCAGGCACCCTGGTTACAGATGAGCTGGCAGCCGGGCTGCACTTCCCCGGCACCTCAACCCTGCAGCAGAGAGAAAAATGCAAAGCAGCAAAGAGTTGTTTTGGTGCACCTTCATTTTTGGTGATACGTTCAGCAGCAGATCCTGATGCAAGTTTATTTGCTGTGCCTAGTTCATCAGAGAGCAAAGACTTTGAAGCACTATGCACCCCCTTAACAATGACGGGTTTACAGCCACCACGGATGCTGCAGCAGAAGCAGCTGTGCCTGAGGCACCTTTGTGCTGTGGCTGTACTGACTTGACTCCAAGATCACATTTCTAACCCGCACAGAACTGTCCAGCCCTTCTACCACCATAAACCTCACCTAGATCCAAACTGCTGACGCAGAGAAAAGCTTTGCACGCCCTCAATGATTCCCCTGAGCCAACTTCTATACATTTCATGGCCATTTCCAGAAATACCTTCAAGATATTGCTACCTAACACCAGAACTACAAGAACGTCTCTTTACTTTTTCAAAAAGGATAAAAGCCTTTTTGATTAAGAACTAGCTGAAAAGATAGGATAGGAGGAGAAGTGCAATTATAGAGCGCCTTCTAACTCACATCCTCACATCACTTGAACAGCCAACAGGGCCTCACCGGGTTAACTCACAGTTTCCAAGACCTCTTTATATAGTGAAGGCGATACGTAATGAGATCCAGCAAAGAAGAAGAGACTTTTTTTCCCTTGCCTCCAATAAAACTAAAGACTTCTCTTGATCCCATGAGTTACATCTAATCCTTAGTGATTGGTTTTGGCTCAATCCTATAATCACTTATTTATGGACCTATCTTTATTATAGGAGCAGTCTCATTAAAACAAATGGGCCAGCACGAGCAGGTTATTCATGTGCTTTTCTTGCAGGGCCAGGGCCCAGCTCCTCAAAGCTGTTTAAGCACCCAAGTCCTACTTAATCCCTGCATTCCCCTGGGTTTCATCAGTCCTCCGCTGGGGTCCGGCACGTCTGTAGCTGCCGCGGGCGTTGTGGCGGAGGCGCAGCTTGCTTTCGCTGCAGCGGCATGGCCTCCAGCACGGGGTGGGAGCATACGCATACGCTGTCCCAGCAAGGAGGGGACGTGCTGCTAGCTCGCAGCCTCACTCACACTGAGGTCAGTTGGCCCTACAGCTGTGCCCTTAGTGCAGTCAGAGCACAACACCTAATTATTTTAATGACTGGAAATGAACTGTGAATTTTTTAAAAGCCATTGAAGCAAAATGCTTTCAGTCAATCTACCCACATTAATAACAGACAGTTAGAGATTGCTTATACCTTTAATATGATGAGGTACATCTGCTATAGTTCCCTAGTTAATATTAGGCCAAGTGTTAAAATATCAAACCTTGGCTTTCATCCTTCTGATGAAATAAATGAAAAGGACAAAAAAGAAAACTCCCACAGCACCTTGCACCTGAGCTGTGCTGAGCTGGACTGCTTGCTCCCGTCAGCGCATCCCCAGGAGAGACTCGGTGGGGAACGAGTCCAGAACTGGCCCAAGCCACCCTGCTCCTCCGGCAGCTCCCGCAGCGCCCGGGCGGCACTGGGATCCCCAGGCAGCTGCGGGATGCTCTGCTGCAACTGGCCCGGGTGTGTGTCTGGCAGTGCAGCATGTCACCTTCAGACCTGCAGTTATTTCTCTATCCCAGTTTGGTTATTCCTGCTCTAACTGTGCTGTTCATTGCTGATTTGGTTTTTCTTTGGATATCTAAGGAAATGCAAATATAGAATACAATCAGGAGAACGAGACTCTACAGCCAGTGTTTGCCAAGCAGTTTAGTGAGCGTGAGCACCTCCATTAGAGACAGAAGTTGAAGCAGCTTTAACAGACAGGCAGTCTGTGCTTTAACAGGCAGTTCTGAGCATCCATGCAGAAAGAAATCACCTAAAAGCATGATTCATTTTTTAAAATGCTGTCTGAGCTCGAGTCCCTTAAAAATAAAAATGTCATTACTAATTCAAGGAAGTTTTCGTTCAGTCACAAATGCTGGCATGCAACTTTGGTACGCGCAACCATGTAACGGCATTTAGCCCTGTGCTTAGGTTTCAGAGAGGTCTCCAGAGTCCTCTGGCAGAGCAGCCCCGGACAAGGAGACCTTGCGCAGCCTCCCCAAGAGCAGAGGCACAGCCATCCAATGCCATTAGCTGCACTTGCTCCTTGCAGAAGCAGCATAATGCCTATCAGATTGCAAATGGAGCAGAGATTAAACATAGCCTTTAATGGCTCTGCGAACACTTCCATTTGAGAAAAACACCAGAGCATAAACTCATTATTTACCACTAAATAAACTCCTTTTGTTTTTTCCCACTACGGCCACACACACACACACACATTTGCTGTTAGGCATAAAATGGACCACAAGGTTTTTCACAGTGTGTTCACGCTGCTGCTCCTGACCGTGGGTGATGCCAACCACCCAAATCCTCCATCCCAAAGACTAGGGTCCGCACGCCACAGCCCAGCTGTAGGTCAGTAATTAGCAAAGTGTTCCAGGGATTGAGTCTTTTTTCTTTCCAGCTTCAGGAATCCTATGAGGACATTGTGTTCCTCAAATGCACTGGTTGTTGGAGTGGATTTAGCACATTTCATCTCAAAGGCTCTGCTCCTTGGTAAGGCTACAGATTCTCAAATTTCAGACTCGTGTGATCAGTTTGGTGAGTTAGACAACAATCTTTCTCCTCTCTGATTAGATGCCTGCTCAAACTCTTCTGGAAAGAATATTCAAAATGAAAAATCAATAAGAATGACATTTCTTCAGTGCTAATAATTTTTTTACAGGTCATCTACCAGCACTCTGCTGGCGAGACACGGCAGCCGTGCAGGACCGTGTTCCCCCATGAACAGACAGAGCCCTCTACAATTACACCAGCAGAAAATTTCAGACATGTGCTGACCACCTTGTAAAAACTGCCAGTTTTAAAATACTGCCAGTTTTAATAAGAAAGCATAGGTGAGAAAACCTCTGTTCAGATGACTGCCTACGGCTGTGCTGCAGTAGCATCTGCGAGGACACCGGGATCAGAACTACGCCCCTACAGCCGTGTTCTCTGAATTTTTAAATACTGAATAATTTAACATCTTTGTTCTGTTATTGAAATAGCTTTGTTTAGCTCACGTCACTGTAATAGGTCTTATCACTTAAATTTAGCTTGGACCGCTGTGCATGCAATCAGCTGATCCCAGAACAGCGTGAGCCTGCCAGCCCGTCTCCGACTGCTGTCCCAGTGTCCCAGCTCCCGTAACTTGTCTCTTTGATGCGAATAATCACGGCTTATAGTCACCGCTACATCCACTGCACCCTCCAGGCTGCTGAGCATCCAACTGACCCCTGCAGTGCCTTTGCTTAGGCAGCCAAAAAATCCTGGGGCTTGGTATGAGACTGCAATACTTTCTCCTTGCAAATAATGCTGCATGTGTGATAGGGAGGGACGGCTAATTCCCTGGCTGTGCCCATCACTCACAGAGCATCGCTTCTCCGAAGCTGATAAACCAAAGAACCAAGATGAATTTCTCCTCAGTAATTTTCCTTCTGCCCATTACCACATGCACGATATAATACGACTGCACATTTCTTTGTGACTCAGAAATAAAGAATTGTTTAGATGTTTATTAAACAACAGAGTTGAATGAAATTAGTTACATTATGTTGTCTGGAGTATGAAAGTTAATTGGAAGACACAATGATTTACTAAAGTTTGAAATACCAAATGGGTTTTTGAGTAAGTTAATGACAACTAGAATTGGAACAGAACTGTGGAAAATGGAAATCTTGTTTTAACTCCTACTGAAGTACTTCTGTAAATGAGCTTGCTCTCGACTCATTGTGAGAGGTTTATCACAGCTTGGTTTGCCATTACACATTTAAATGCTATCCGAGGGTATGTTAAATATGGCAACCGGATCACATTCATTGTAGGACACTGCAATAGCAATTTAATTTTTCTAAAGAAAACACAAGAGGGGAGTGAGAGTGACAACTGGGAGGAATTTCCTAGGCAAAGAAGATCAAGAACAGCAACTGCCTGTAGCTGAGGAGCAGGGGCGGCCGGGGAGCCCCGCTGGGCACCCCCAGCAAACCCCTCACCCCACAGCCATGCCTCCCGAACCACACACAACGTTTTGGAGAATGTAAATGCAAAATGTTAACGCCGTCATTTCAGAAAAGCCAGCGTAGCATTTTCAGAATATGTTTGCACCTCCATCTTTTGTGCCTGCACTGTTTTCTGGTGCTGTGAGGGATTTTTTCGGTAGAGGAGGCACATCTGCAGAAAATGCCGGCGTGTTTATTCCCTAGAATAAAGACAAATAATAGGAAGGGATCCAAATTCTCTCAGCAACAGTGGAATAACTCCACAATAGCCCACAGAGCCCAATGAACATTCCAAAAAGCTAAAACTGGGTTTATACTGCACACAGCAGAAAGGAAAACGCGGGCCATTAAAAGGAAAGCTTAAGTCAGGGGAAGAAGGCAGAAATGTTGCTTTTCCCACTGAAATGCCGTTTAACATGATTGCAAAGAGCCTGAAGTGCAAAAGCAAGGCAGCCAGCAGATGGTCCAGGTGGCATCACCGGCTCTCCTCGCTCCCCAGGTCGGCAGAGGCTTCCTTAAATTAGAAGCCGTGTTTGGTAAACAGTAGGGAAAGAGATGTTTATTTTCAGTATCCTAGGAGTATTTCCAGCAGTGGAGCATAACGAAAAAAAAAAGGGGGGGATAGGGGAGAAAATAACAGAGAAGTGTTCCTGTATAATAACTGCTCTACCACTGCTTGCATTGTGTCTCACAGTGGGCTGGATGCGAAGCGGAGATGGTATGCTAACCGTGCTTTGCCTCAAAGGATCTTCAAAGGCCTTGCTCATTTTATCCCTGTTCCTTTCTGAGGGCACAGAACTCAACTTGCCTGACTTTTTTTTTTTTTTAACCAGGATAGCACAGAATTTTTGCAAAGACATTTTTGTTGTTATCAAGAGATGATCAAATTCCCCCATCACATCATGCCAGGAAATATAATCTTGTTTCCTCAGCAACTTTCCATCCTCCTCCTCTCCCACGGAAGAGCCACCCTCCTCCTCCTCCATGAAAGACAAGACGCCAGCTGGCATTAGGAAAAAAAAAGCCCATTTCCTTCTCTCATCCTCTCCACTGTAACATTTATGACTTCCAATTTTACTTGTGTTTTCTACCACCAGTTTGGAGAAACTCCTTGGTGGCTGTGACCATTACACCTGCCCGGGGAGCTGCGGACAGTCCCAGGAGCTGGTGATCCCTGACTGCAAGGAAGTTAATCCAGTTTGCACAAGGTGAGGACCAGATCCTCTCAGCATTTTATTACAATCTTTTTTTCCTCCTTCATTTCTTTTTACATCTCTCTCCCACTGATCTCTTAATCCTTGCACTCAGCAGGTTGTTTATTGTTTATCTAAACATCTCCTACTGTTGTCTAATATTCCCTTCCAGCCCTCCTTGAACATTTGGCTGCTTCTGCCCTTTCTTAGCATAAACCAGCCCAGGACAGAATTGCATTGCAGTCCTTTCAGTTTAACATCTGCTTATTTTTCTCCAGTTGCTCTTACACAAAGTACTGTATTTCAAAACAATCTTGTAGCTCCAATATTTTGCTCCTCTAACAAACACGGAGCTCCCACAGAGCTCTGCTGAGAGACATCTGAGTTTACTACAGGCTTAAAGACCACACCTTTCCAGAAGCATCAGCTCTTACACAACTGGAAATTAAAACTATTAACATCCTTTGGATTATTTTGTCTTCAGTCAGAAATAGACTGCTGTTGCAAGGGAATTGCTCCTGAGATATTGCTATCTGCTCGTTCCTCTGCAAGGACAGAGGAAAAAAATATGCAATGCTATAAGCTTAAAATATGTGAAAAAGGGAAAAGTAACAAATCTGAAACATTTGCAAGTGAAAACATATCATGCAATTCAAATTTCTCTAGAATGTACAAAACAGAAAAGTTGTCAAGTGTCAGTCCAAATTTCTCCTTACATTTTGTGTTTCTCACCCCCACCCCCAAACCTCCCCCAGATTCCCAGCACACATGGCAGTGGGCCGGGCAGTGCCGATGAGCGCGGTGAGCACGAATCCCCCTCCAGCAGAGCTGGCTTCCTCCGGGAACTGGCTGAAAGGGGGCATTACGGCTTCAGACTACTCACAGGTCCCCTCCACGTAAAGGACAAGTTGCCCTTGGATTGAAATGTGACACGACACACTGGAAAGATAATCTGTAATTCAAGGAAGCGTAGTCTGGGATAACAAGGTTCTACAAGGATCTAAATCATTCTTGAAATTGTATCATCTGTTGCATTTGAAAGTCTCCTCCATTAAACTGTGTAACTTCCTTTGCTCTCACTCCCATTAGTACTGTAAATTTAATGATCACTGCGATGCTGCTTCATCGATGCTTGGCTTGCTGTCAAGCAGGAATTCTGTAAAAGCTGGCTGCCATGCTGAATGGCTGAACCAAAAAACAGTATCCAAAGCCACTTCGCTTTATCTTTGCAATACACCCCCTTGCTCAGAACTGCTTTTACTAACTGTTAGCCCAACTGATATTGGTACCATTCCAAATACTTCATAGGTTCCTTTTGCACATCAAATAGCTCTGTGAGTGTTCGCTCATTTTCCCTCATTTTTCTAACTGCCTAAGACTACACAGCAAAGACAGAAGACATTAAAACACTTTGGCCATTGCCTTTTGAAACCTTAGTGTCTCTCCAACCACCACCTTTTGCTTAAGTGCAAAGGAGCAGGTGGTGGCTCGAAGCTGAGCTGGCTGGCCACTGCAGCAAACACTGTACGGAGCACTGGAGGGGACGGTAATCCAGCCTGAGACACCTGAGGAACCGAGTAAGAGCTTCAGGCAGAGTTTGGTGGTAGGCACTGAAGTGCAAGAAGAGATTTCAGGCTCCTGAAAGGCCAGGGGGGGCTGTGGCAGGGCAGAGAAGCTGCACAGTTCCTGACTGTGGCACAGGGTTTGTGAGTGGCGCAGCGAGGTGAACTCGCTATGTGGGGTCTACGTTTCCTGCATGAATGTATTGACCTAGTTTTTTGGCAATTCCTGGACTTATACTTACAAAAAAATACTGTACTGACTTTTCAGAACACATACTGGAGAAGGGAAACGGTGTTATACATATCAAGTACGTCCTGTTTCAGTTACAGGCATTTTAATACGGTTTAGCGGTATTATATATGAAATAAATGCAGTAAGGC
Source organism: Steatornis caripensis (assembly GCA_013398225.1). NCBI lineage: Eukaryota > Metazoa > Chordata > Aves > Caprimulgiformes > Steatornithidae > Steatornis > Steatornis caripensis. The sequence continues at coordinate 184,169 of VZSC01012841.1, read as the reverse complement.
TGCTACAGAGCTCATCTATACACTCCTCATTAATTCCACAATACCTCCCGTCCGTGCATCACTTAGGGTGAAAACGTATGCCTTCCTGTGCCTCCTAAATTATGTCTATTTTAGGAAATATTGAGTGAGACACTGGGGTTTAGCAGGATACTTTATCAGCACATCAACTGGGATTTGCATGGACAGGCAGTTTGTGTACAGTCCTGTATCTCACAGCACGCCCGAGCATTAACCACGAAGTGAATTCCCTTGCGATTTATAGCTCTGTTCTTTTCAATTTGCTCCGCTAAGTCATTTGGCTCCTGACAGGTCTCAATTCCAAATGCTGGATTGTTGAGCACAAAACAAAATCAATAGGTACTTGTGGTAAACTGCAAGTATATGTACGTCTCCCAGACTGGGTTTTACAACAGGAGTTTTTTCCTCCAGCTGCCCTGTGCCGCAGCAGCTGGGGTGGTTGCTGAGCGCCCGGAGGCGGCTGCAGAGCGAGGAACGCCTGAGTGCAGCTGGCAATCCCACCGGCTGCACCTCATACTCTCATCCCACCTGCAAGGGCTTGAAACCATTAAACCTTCATCAGAATTCAAATGCCAATACCTACTATGTCAAATGGAGACAAAATCGTGATATACATCCACTCGAGCTACACTGAAGAGCAGGGTCTTCTTCACACGCTACATTTTTGTCTTTTTTTCCTCTCATTTTTTCTTCTCATTTCCTGTTCTTTTTACTTTCCTTCCTACTTTCCCACACTCCCTGTTCCACCTCCCTCGCTAGCCCACCATCGCAGGCTCTCGCCATCTTCCCGCATCCCACCTCCCTCCTCTGCCCTTCCCCAGCCTGAGGCTCACACGGGAGGACTGGGAACGCCAAGAAGGACCAAACCAGCCCTTGTCACGCGGCCCGTGTCCTTGCAAGCGTACGACAAGACCCATGGTCTTTCTGCTGGCAGTGATCGTTGGGGAAACCTGCCTCCATGATTCCCCTGGAACAGAAACAGAAGTACTGCCGCAGTTTTCATTGCTCTTACACAGCTCCGTGACAGCATGTGGAGGTTAAATGTAAGGACAAGAACAACACAGTAAGGTTCACCAGGAGATCCCATTCCTCCAGCCAGTCACTCAGCTTGTTTCCTATTGTTTAAAGCCCTACTGGTGACTGGGTTGAGTGAAGAACCCTCAGAAACAAAATAAAATCAATAATAACAATCAGACTGGGTAAAATAAAATACATACAGAGGAGCCTTGGAATCACAATTTCACAGCTGTGGCAAACCCCCTCCTGCAAGAGGAGCGGAGGGCTTCCTTCTCCTGCGGCTCTGGGCCCGTGGCTGGCATGAGGAGAGATGGCGGAAAAGAGGGAACGCAAGCTGCAGACCAGCTCAAAGGTGTATTTGTGTCCCTGCACAGAATATACGGAGCGACATACTGGGATTGCACCAAAAAGCACTGATTTCCCACTGATGGGAGCAAAAGGGCGGGCAAGCTCATTGTCAGCACATAGACAGTGCAGCACAGGCCCAGGAAGACAAGAAAGAAATGCCTGTAGCATTTTCTCCGAGCGTCATGAGCCTTGCTGCCCACCACGGTGGAAGTGATGCCAACCTCTGTGAAAACGTACGGGAAGCTGCCGTCCTACTTCTGCAAAGTAACATGTAAAAACCACCTTATAGATTATTCAGCTCGGAGGGACTATTCCAGCCAGAAAGTAGTACTTAATGTCACCATCCACCACAGACAGAATAGTGGTTATGCCTTCGCCACTATGCAGCAAGCTTCAAAAGAATGAAAAAAGTAAAGACGAACAAATGTACGTTAAAGATACACTGGCCTCTGCCGAGAGCAGCTTGTCATCCCTGAGAAAGCCCTGCCACGTTTTTGTCTGAACAGTTTCCACTAATGAAGGTAACCACCACCCCAGAAATAACACATAGATCTTACATGGCATTAGACTGTCACATACCGAGTAAAAAGCCCCAGCGCCTCTGTGACAGGAGCAGCCATTTTAGATACATTTTCAGAATAGATGCCTTTAAATATTGGAAGATTGCGGCTAGTCTTTACCTTTACGCAGCACCACATGGGGCAGGCCAGACTGCGTCTTTAAATATTTACAAGAAATCTGCTGTGTTCTTGCTTGGAGACTGCACGGCAACCCAAAAGCTCAGAGAAATATAATATCCTTTCCCTTTCTTTCCTGACTGCAGGATCCAAATATGCTTTCTCTACATTCAACCGTGATCAGCTTTCCCCTGGATCATTTCTGTGCTGCATCCGAGTATTCAGATTGCCTATCACTAGCACAGGGCCAGAAACTGAGACAAAGTCAGGGTTTTGGTTTCCCAGTCCTTGATTTTTAGACCCATTTTAGAGCGAGAATGAGACTCCCAAGCGCTGCTCCAAGCAGAGCGACTGCCAAGAGCCCCGTGACCGGCTCCCATCGTGGCTGCTCAACCATACATGTGCTGATGAAAGCGGAGCTCATGTTTTCAGTGTGGCACAGGCTGTGTCCTTTGCTCTGACAAGATCCACTGGTTTCCATACAAGCAGAACCTACAGCCTCCGTACCTTCCAGCTGCCGTGTGCGAAGCTGCAGAGGTGCACTGGAAGAAGCAGGTCTGACGATCCATCCTGTAAGTGCAATGGTGTAAAATGTGCCAGCACCATGTAGTTAATACCAAACACCACTAAATGCAGAGGTCTGGACTTTGAGAGACATGGAGGTACCTACTTGCCAATCCACCTTTCAGGTCACGCACTTGCTGATAGGTTTGTGTGAATCCTCAACTATGGTGGCATAAACAGCATACGTGCTTCGTACAAACACAGCCGGCGGGCGCTGTATTTAAGACTGAGTAAAAACCATCTAAAGAACAGATGGAGCAGGACATTTACAAACCAAAGGCAGACATTTCTTTAAAAACAGATGAAAGCAACATTTAATTTAGTTCAAAGGTTGAAATGAAACATTAACAAATCTAGGATCATCTAAATACCTGCTTGTCATGTATATTTAATTGTTTTCATTTCCATTTCCATTTGGATTGTGCTCTGCACTTACACGATGACCACAGTGTGTCCTGAACTGTCTGACCATGGAGAAGGATTTTATAGTATTCCTAAATGGAGAAGAGGAGGAGATTTCTGGGCAAAAATAGATGCCAAAGACACCCCAAAGGCTGTTATGAAGAATTATTAGCCAGTCCCTGAGTGGGAACCAGTGTGTTTGGCACAAAGAGAATGTAAAAGCAGGAGTATGTGTTACAAATACATGAGTCTTAAAAAAACCCTGCCACTTGAAGACAGTGCAGTAGAACTCATCACATAAGAAATCACCATTTTCCGTCTTTTCCTTCAAACCAGGACAAAACTGTGGAAAGCATCGCTCCTTCCAGAGAGCAGCATCCCACCAGCTCTGCACAGGCGGGCTCACACTCGCCCATCACCACTCTCCCCTGCCTGTGAAGAGTTGTTGTACTCAACCTAGGAGAACGTCTAGGGGTGGGGGACGCCAACCACTTTGTTAGTATCAGATCAGCTACAGAGGGTATTTTAGAAGTAGCTAATCAACAAACTTCTGATAAATCTAACGTGACCAGATACATGATTTTTTGCAGTTACTCTGTGTGCAGGTTCCAGACTGCAGCTCTAAATGTTTTTCAGAGCCCTTGAAAAATTCATTTTCTTCACAAGTCTACTCATTATTTATTAATTACTCTTATTCTGAATTCTTGATCACCATAATTTCTTCACTCACGAGTATAATTTTTCCCTCTTTTATTAAAATGCGGTCAGGAATGCGGTACATGCGGCACATGCCTCCTCTGTGGGCTTGTTTTCACCTCTGGGCAGTAAATGTGAGTTTTGCTTTAGGTTTTCTAGGTTTTAGACAAGGGAAGGACAGCAGAAAATGAAAACTCCCATGTTACGGGTCTAGTTTTGTTTCTGGTCACCAGAAGTTTTTTCCAAGCCAGCAGCCCTCTCTGTGACCAGCTTTCCCCCATATCAGGTACTTACATGGCCCCAGCAGCAGCGTATGTGAGATCTTTGAAGTCTCAAATATTTTCTCTTTGGAAACTCCTGCCAAGAAAGGTTGTTTTTCAGTGGAGATACTGAAATGCAAAGACATCAAGACCCAGCAGTGCCTGACCATGCAGAGAAACTGTTTTCTCAGTGCAAATGGCACACCAGCACACTTTTTTCTGCACATCTGCGATTCCAGAGTTTCCTGTATCCACCGTCCTGCTGCTGGTTAAGCTTCTGGCTGTAACTCCCTGATCTTTCTAACAGCTGTGGCCAGAGCTACTTCGGCAGGTTTGCTGTCATAGCTGTGTCAACTAGGGGCATGAAAATTTGTCGTATTAACTGGCTTCATTATGAAAACAAGTTATTACACGTAGATTCAACTCACGCGAGCATAAAAGCCCTTCTTTCTGAAGCATTGTTTGGACAGAAGCTTTTTCCTTCTTTGTGAAAGGTTTCGTTTTTCAACCCAAGCCGCCTCTGCAGTGGAGGGGAGGTGGGGGTAATCGTTTCCTAATTAATGCTCCACTGGCTGCAAGCATGTTCTTTGAGTGGAAGGTATTAGATGTAGTTTTCTTACACAAAATTCAGACATAAAAAAGAAATCATAAACCCACTACTGTTTTGGTTAACACCAGGAAAATTTGTATTCAAGAAAATACTACAACTGGGGTGCTGATTCTTCCCTGTTTTACACCATCTTCCCAGAAAAACCTGAATAAAGTCTATTTCCTTAGGAGGTGAACCACCTACACTCAAAGAATAAAGTGACAATTCCTTCATGTTTCTGAGTTATGGATTAGAAAAATAGTCTCAGCAACACTGATCAATGGGAACTTCAAAGAGAAATGTGGACCATTTATTAAATTTTCTCCCAATTACCGTCCTTCTGCTGAGGACTGCATTTTATGTGCCTTCTAGGCTTAAAAAAAAAAAAAGTGAGCAGGATTTTGAAAAAAGCTCATAAGAGAGTTTTACCTTTTTATTGAATCTAAACACCGTATAGCTAATTATGCTGGCAGTAAATTCTGAACTGCTGGTGCAAGTGAGACCAGTTTGATGGTCTCTACAAAATAATGAGAATTGGGTTGGTTTTATTTTCACTTTGTAGCCAAAGCAAGTAAAGAAAAAAGGCATTAAAACGTATTTTTGAGTTGACCCACCCCCCAAAAAAAGTTCCATTGGCTAAACATTTCAAAAACTTATTTCAAGGTCACTCAGTAGCTTTTGTCCAGCCCAGTTAGGTTCTACACTCCTTTAAATCCTCCAAGATTGCATTTTTGAGCTAAACGTGAAATGAAAGCACCATTTGGAAAACAAAAGTCAGAAATACCTCAAAGTTGTCATTTTTTCTGATAACTTTCTTTCATTTTTGTTCACAAGTATTTGACAAATTTTATCCATTAATCCATCAATCATTTCCAGTAAGCTGAAAATAATTTACCTTATTTTGTTAGGCCAACTTTAGCTCTTCATCACATTATCTCAATCTAATGAGCTCCCGGGACCTGTTTTTGGAGAGCAAAGGAGGATTGCTTCCCTCGTCTTTTCTTACTGGACACCACAGATAAATGGGATTCTATCGTTCACTCCTTAAGGTGAATTGGCTCTCCCTCCACAGAATCATAGAATCATAGAATGGTAGGGGTTGGAAGGGACCTCTAGAGATCATCTAGTCCAACCCCCCTGCTATAAGCAAGTTAGCCTAGAGTAGGTTGCACAGGAATGCATCCAGGTGGGTTTTGAATATCTCCAGAGAAGGAGACTCCACAACCTCTCTGGGCAGCCCTCCATAACCTAACCCAAAGGTTTCATTAAAGTGGAGAATCACACCTGAGGCCAGGAAAACACTGGGAAGCAGCAAAAATAGCAGCACCACCTCCTGAGTTGTTGGTACTTTTCCACAGTGTTTTTTTTTTACCTCCAGCCCATCAAGTGCACAGCAGCTCCCATTGTTCCTAACTGCCCTGCTGGAGAGTGAGCATTTTCTAGCCGGTAATTTCCGCCTGCTTCAGAACTTGTCACACATTCGCTGTTTGGGGAGGCAGAGGCTCTTAGCACTTCAGAAGCATTCTCAGCACCAGCAGGACCTGGCCTTTGCTCTAGGTTGCAGAGTAGTTACGCAAGCGAAATAGCAAATTATCCCATGCTTTGCCTCAAACACTTGGCTGGTACTGGCACACGAAGGTGAGACGTGTGACCAGGGTCATCTTCCTTTCTCCCTGCCATGGGAATCAACAGGGGCTGCTGCCTGCGCTGGAAGGAGCACGTACCCCTTTGTGACTAGTTTGGGTTCGCTACCAACAGCACAGAATTAAATGATGTGATCCTTAAAGATCATTAACAAGTGCTTATTCTCATTTCAGTGTAACTATGAAATCACCCCTGCGGTTATCCAGAATTAGACATGGCTTTATTTTGCAGGGAATGGGTAACAATAGGTTATAGTCAGGAAATCATGTAACAATTATCTCTAAAATTAGTCCACACAGAGGAGACTGGTGAGCTGGATTGGAAAAATCGAATTTTTTTTTCTCCCACTCCAAATCCTGCCTCCTTAACGCACACCACCTTGATATCTCTCATGTCATTATTTGTTTGTGTTACATTTATTTCTCAAAGGATTCCACGCCTCGCAATACCCAGAGAGAGACCAAAAGCCCTCAAATACTGTGTGAAGGCAATTCTAGAGAGATCTGCTTTGCAACAGCCAGGTGTCAGTACCGATGACTGAAAAAGCCGTGTTTGTCCATCGGTACCACGACTGAGTACCAAATCAATCGGCACTGCTCGCACCCAAGTGGTTTTGTTGAAAGGCACACCTAGCTCCAGCTATCCCTTGCAGCAGCTCCAAGGTCTACACCAGCCTGAAGGATTCAACTAGCTTAAAGACCAAGCGGACTCAGTTTCTCCTGTGTCCCTAACCGGCTGAATGCGGNCGCACCCAAGTGGTTTTGTTGAAAGGCACACCTAGCTCCAGCTATCCCTTGCAGCAGCTCCAAGGTCTACACCAGCCTGAAGGATTCAACTAGCTTAAAGACCAAGCGGACTCAGTTTCTCCTGTGTCCCTAACAGGCTGAATGCGGTGTCCTACACTTAATGCTCTATTTCTCAGCATTTCTCAACCTCTTATATATTGCTAAGCACAAAACTTCAAGAAAAACTGGATGTTCAGTGAATGCTTTGATCACAGATCTTCGCAGAGGTATAAAGAGCAGATTTCTTTTGGCACCAACAGAAAGAACAGACAAATGCCTGCAGCTGATCAATGTTTTTGAATCAAAAATAATTTAATTTAAAGGAACAAAATTGATCTTGGAGCTCCTTCAAGGTGAACTCTTTTGCTCAGGTGAAAAGCTGTATTGCATCAGCAGTGGATGGGCTTGAATTGTGCTCTGGCCAGTATTAAAGTAACATCCTTCCCTTTCAGTGACACGTTCCCATGGAAAAAGTCAAAGTAATAAGTGTGAGCTTTTCACATAATTAAATGACTATTAGCACTATTAATGTTTAAAATAAATATTTTTTAACAGAACAAGTTAGGTGCCAAAAATATAGCTGCTTCATTAAGATCTAGATTTGATTTTAATGAAAATAGTAGTAAAGGTTTGCATTTGCAGCACCTGACAGACTATAGCACATCTGCTCTGGACCAAACATACCCAGAATACAGGTTTAACGCTCTGGGCCCATCTAAGTGAAAGCAGTCTTGTTAACCACAGCTACACAAACCTGCTATTCACAGGCACTATCACATTAATGACAATTTCACCAGAAAATTGCATCTGGGTTGGACGGCTGCCAATGCGGAAAGCAGCTTCACATCCAGGGGTTAACTGGTTTACTTGTGGAAATCAGAAAGAATACAAGTTCATATTTCATTCTGTAGCAAATGAGGTTATTTGTGGGGTTTTTAATGGGAAAGACTACAGCTTGAAATCTCACCAGCGGGATTTGCAGTGTCAGCATTTCTAATGGGCTGAGCTCGATGAGGTCCTGACCAGTACTTGAGACAGTAACCCCCCAGGAAAACTTCCAAGTGCTGCTTTCACTGCTTCAGCCATTTCTCAACCTCGAGTAAAGCTGCATTATTCTTCAAAAGACCATTATTTGGACAAATCAAGTGTGGCAATGCAGGGAGCCGAGCAGTGTCATGGCAGAGCAAAAGGTACAGGCAGCTGAGGAAGGAACAGGACAGAGCCATTCAAAAGACAATATACCCAACAGCATCTGTGTTACGGATCTCTTCCAAGAAGAGAAAGCTGACCTGGTCATTTAGTTATTTACATTCTGCCATCGCAATTCCTTGTTGATATTTTAATTGAACAAAGCGTTTTTCTGCTCCTTCCAAAATACTCTTTATATGGAAACCACTGATGAAGCATTGTGGAGGTAACTGCATTCCAGAAGGTAGGGAGCGGCCCCTGCACACAGACAATCCATGTATTTTACTACTCCTGAGCCACTGCCAGCAAACATGAAAGAGGGGAGAGCCTGCCGAACCCATCCTCCCTGTTTTCTGATGGCACAGGAGCCTCTTGAGGATGTTTGTGAGGCACAACCTGCCCGTGCTACCAGGGTGCCTGAAGGCCCAGCCGCAGGTTGCGGCTCACAGGGAGGTTCTTCGGCTCTGTGGGCACAACTGGAGACTGCAGACCCTCAGCACCCAACGTCGGATCATAACAAAATGAGGGAAAGTTCAGCCCTAAAATCAGAAACCTGAAGCAACCTTCTCTGTGATGTTCAGGATGGCAGCAGACACCCTTGCTAAGCTTGCACTGAGGCTTTGTGCTGATCATGGTACTGTGCCTGGCTGGTGTTACGCACTTACCTCTGAACTCGTCTTTAAAATGAAGACATTCTTTTGTAATTCTCAGCTGGGAAAATCCTCTCCTGCCGGGCTCCTGGCTGCTTTTCACATCAAATAAGCCTCATGGAAACAGGTTTAACTTTCTGACACCTCTCTTTAGCTTGACAGGTAAAGCTGTATCAAACAGTGGGTTAAAAATTGTTTTGGGGGCAATTAGTCTGCAACAATCGTTACTTCGAGAGTTCTTCCTACCGAAAAAAATTTCAGATATTTTAATCTCAGCCCTGTTAACACTCTGAATATGACAAAGGGCTGAAAGGAACCTGGCTTCCCTGTCACTGTGTGCATGCCCGTGGCTCTTGCAGTATAATAATGCAGTTGTGGGTTTGTGACACATCCCATTTTCCTCACTGTTTGGGTATATACGCTGAAAAGTGTGAGTCCACAAAAGCTGAATTTTTACCTGTCAATTGCCATAACAGATCCCAGGTCTGGGCATTTTTCTAACAGAGAACTAGGTTGTCAAGGAAATAAATGTTTATACAGAATGTTGGATTTATTATCACTGGAGTAAATCAGATGATGTTTGGAAAAAAAAAATAGTGGAAGTTATCTACAGCCATAGCAATTTAATAGATCTTTCTTGCCAGAGTACCGGAGAAAGCCCTTCTTGCAGAGGGTCTCCCTGGGAGCTCAGCTCACCCGAGGAGCCATGGAAGGAGAAGCAACACAGCAAGGATGTGGGAGCCCAGAGGAGGACAAGGTTGTTGCTGCCAGTGGATGGTCTGGCCCATCACGCTAGGTACACCAAGGTGAGGATGGGCTGGAGACCTTCCCTCTTACCTAGATGTTCATCACATCTTTCAAGGTCAAACTGGGCAGCTGCCGGGAGATGAATTTAGAAGGTCATGCTGCAGATGATCAGCAGGATTGGGTTTTCGGTGACCTTAAGTTGCCCCTTATTAAGAAGATACAGTTGCAGAGCGAATAGTACTCATTTTCCAGATCCCAGGCTAATACCATGAAGTCATATCATTGGCTTTGGTCTTTAATCATTCCACATACACAATTCCCACTGATGTCAGCACAGGTTTTGCTTTCTTGCAAAATCAGCATCTTTTTTACAGCAAAATCCCGCACTCAGCTTTAGTGGGAGCTGGGTGGCAAAAACACAGTGAAAAATCCCAGGCAAGTCTCCTTTTTGACCTGACTTAAAATTAAAAATGCAATAAATAGCACTCAGTAGAGATTTAAGAAAACGCTGTATGACTGCATAGCAGCAAATGTTATGCTTGCTTTTGTGATGATGTCTTTGTATATGCATATAGGTGTATAGAAATATACTTTAAAAAAAAAAAGATTCACGTATGGACTGAAAACAAGGACTTCTTACATGTCCATGTTGCAATCCTATATACAAACACAAGGCTTTTGGATTTGAGTTATAAACATTGAAGAGGAAAAGTTTACATTCATGCATCTTCTACTGAACTCATTTTAAAGAGTGTGTTTAAACACTCTGACCATGGAGTACCGGCTCTGTAGAAGTAAAAGGTTTTACTGGATAGTGAGCTATAATCCATCTGTGAGTGCTCCTGGATAAAACAAGGTTATCTGAGGTCGTACCGCTTTGCTAGTCTTGACCAACTCCAAAGAAAATGAGAATCTTTTTAATTAATTTTACAAAGTTACCTTGCATTGCCTGGCTTTCACTGCAGAAAAGACGTGGTTCTCACAGGTCAGTTGATATATGGGATCCTTAGGGCAATCTGCTCATGTGTCCATAGCCCAAGTTCTCCTTTTTTTGAGCAATACCAAAAGTTTGACCTGCGATGACTTCAGCGTCTTCCTGCCAGTGCCTTTCGGGTGCAGGGTCCCATCAAACACAGCAAGGAGGAGGATGATCTGATGCATTTATCTCCCTGTGGAAGCTGTAAAGGCATTGCCAACCCCTTACGATGCCACCCTCAGGCAGGTGCGGGTCCTCTGGGAGCATCAAGGAGTAAAGCATGGGCAGGGCCACAGAACTGTCAACTGCCCAGTACAGCAGAGAAGGAGTTTTTCCCTTCTTTATGTACTTACTAAGATATAACCTTATTCCTGGAGAACGTCTCTTACTCCATGAATCATTCCTGTGGGCAGAAAAAAAAATACTTTTTTTCTAAAAATAAATCAGAAAGCCTCACAAAAATTCATGAGTTTATCAAATTTTTGAGGGACTGAAAAACTCTTAAACTTAATTTAGGATTCAGTTTTCCCTCTGCAGTTTCTCAGCCCTGGTAGGAGCTGTAGGTATTTGAGTCTGGAACATAGATATTTTCAAATTTATTGTTGGTATGACAATGATTATGTAGCCCATTGAGATCGAGTGGTGTGATTTAGTGTTTTGGAGGCATTTGTCGTGTTTGATGAATGCATCTGGTGATTGAGAGCAATGAAAATGCAAGATTTCCAGCCAGTGAGAGATAAAGGATGCTGGCTGATACATAGGATTATGGCAGTGGCTATATAAGGTTACAAAAACTTTATTTGTTTCTCATTTAGAGTTTTAGAGGAAGATGGGAAGGAAGATAAGCGTTAGCTGGCTCTCCAAGGTGGAGGTAGAGAGGCTGTGTAGACATTTCTAATGCTGTGACAAAACTTACTTGAGAACTAACTACTATTTTCGCTTTCTCATGTTCCTGGTTTCTTGCCTGTCGTCACTTACCTGCACATAGCATCCACGCAGGTCCGTTTGGGGAGACCTTGTGAGTATCTCCAAACTACCCCAGCACATTCACAGTTCTGGAGAAAGTCACAGAAATACTGTGCTTTCTTGTTTGCCTGCTGTGGAGCACACTAAAAGTTGTTACAATGCCAGCTGCAGTCAACAGGAAAGTGCTGCAAGACTGGGTCCAAAATGCAGGCATTTTCTCAGACAAATTGAGTCAAAGGAGCCTCCAAAATTTTGGCCATATCCAGATAGTGTCCAATAATTTATGACTCACTTTTTGGTTTAAAAATCACAGATACAGATAGCTTCTTATGAAAACAAGGTATTTTCAAGTGTGTTTTTATGTTGCATCTTTGTAAAGAAATCATCTCACTCTGCACGGTGTGGGAACATCCCGTTTTAAACACAGAATGCCAGAGAAAGCACCTAGAATCCAATCTGATCTTTGTGTTATCACTGAATCACCAATGGCTTTCAGAGAACAGAGACGTCTTTATCAAATGTGGCGAAATGGCACAATGTGGAGGTAATCAACAGCTCAGAAGTGCCATTACCACCTCTGACAGAGCCATCTCCAGTTCCCTGAAAGCCATCATTGCTACGATAATAACTGGTAAAGGCCATTAAAAAAGATGTCTTTCCTGATTATTTTCTCTCAGGCATTTGTTCTGCAGTAAGTTACAGTAATTCAGTAGGAAATATCCTGAGTGTGAGCCTGAGAACAGCAATCTCCATGGATTTGAGAACTACCTCTATATCCATCTTTGCGCATCTGTATGTCAGCAAAGGAGGCGGCAGCGGCAACGTGAGGCTAAGGATAATGCAGAAGACATGGCTGCAGGCAGCAGCCCACCGGGAGACCCCATGTTCTCCCCGCCATCACCATTTTCCGATGAAGCAACTCTGTGGCAGTGGTATGATCAAGACTAAAGGCAGTAACCTCTCCTAATATTGAAAACATAGCATTTATTCACTTCTCATACATCTTTTTTTGGGCTCAATAGAGATTTTTTCCCACCTTCCTTACAGCCCATGGATCTGGCAGGTGCCTAAAGCTAGAGGCTCTGCTTTCAGAAGAAACCCACACCTGAAATTCTGAATACACAAGAGATGACACATTGTATTTTTCAGAAATTGGCTTGTAAAAACTACCAAACGTCAAGTTAGCTCGCTGCACTGTACTTGCCCCAATTCCCCTTCACAGTTTCCATAGCATGCTGTTCATCACCCCCTGCTCTACACAGTTGTCTTGCAGAGTTATGTGCTTTCCATGCCGGAGGAAGATTACTTCAGCAGCAAATGGACTATATTTCGGTTTGACAAATTTGCAAATCCTATAGGGATCCTGTCAAATGCAAAGCGCTATGTGGATACAAGCTGTCATTCCATCAAAGTCAACACAGCTGTTTGCAGAGCAAGGCGCTATCAGAGTGCAAGAGCTGGTCACTGAACAGGAGACATTTAACGTGATGATTAGCTTGACTGTGCTCTGGCCTCTTCCTCATTTGGACTGCCACCAGCCAGGACGTTTCCATTTAGAGTTTGCTGAAGTTGCTGTTACAAGGCGATATTTTTGTCATGCTAAAAGAGGAGATTTATACACAGCCATGCGTTTACTGAAAGCTTGTCTACAAGCATGTGTCCAAGCAAGTCCATTCGTTTCTCAGCTTATTATGAGCTTCAACTTCCACATATGAGATCCACTGAGAAATGACGTCCACTGAAATCCGTCCCAATCAAGGAACTACTTCTGATCTAGGATCCCCATCATTCAATCAGCATTTTAAAAACTTAATAAGGCTGAACTATCACAATCAACTCCTCCTTCAAAAAAGGTGCTTAAAAGTCTTTGGGTTTCTCTTTCTCTATTATTATTATTTCCTTTGACTTCTGGTTTGGTAAATATTATGCATACATTGGCTCATAAACTACTGAGCCTTAAAGTGTTGTGATTAGTGTCAGTCTCCAAGTCTATCTGATTTAAAATTCCTCTTGATTTCAGTGCCTTGCCCTGAAAATTACTGAGTGCTTTTAGCTCACAGGGTTGTGAAGGGGATGCAATAGAGACCCACCCACCTCTCCATAATTAAAACCACCGGACAGGGGAGGCCAAATCGTGCCCATCTGAGCTCCACTTTGTGGAATGGTATTTCTTCCACAAGTAGCCCCGTGAGGTCCACAGGATGCATAGCTCGCTGCAAGTAAAGGTGAAGAATCTGGCCTGGAAGAAACATTAGATTATTTGGACCGTACATATGAGCCAGTTTCTCAGTATAAATTTCATTCACGCAAAACCAAAGTTTTGCCGCTGTCACACGTGGTGCTGAAGTGGTGCCTCTTTAACACCAAAGTGTGCCCTTCTGCTGCCGAATCCTCACCAAACACTTTCAAATCATCTTTTCAAAGCCATTTTGTTTATGTATATGGCTGTGGGAGCCTTGACCTCAGGGTCTCTATAGGTGAAGGAGAAATACCATAGTTGAGTAAGAAAGATGTGAAAACACCATGCAAACAAAACGCAGGTTAGTGGCTGCTTAAGGCAAAAAGAAAGAAAATTGAGGATACCATTGCTTCAAGAGCAGATAAAGAACAATGCTTACTTCATTCATGGATATTCATAAGTAAATTCAAATGTGGCAGTGCTCGCCCATCTTTTGAAATATTTTATTCTCCAGCTTTCAGATGGAAATACTCCATATTAACTAATACCTCATTTTACCTTATGTTATTTAGGGTTTCCAAGAAAATGATATTCCATTCATATTCAGTAAAAGCAAACCCACGCTCTGCTGCTATTAGCTGAGTTTTAACTGAATCTGAATCTCAGCTATCATGTAACAAAACCAGTTTTAGATGTACTAGAGCATCAATCCATATAGTAGTACTTATGGAGGAATAAATTGATTTTCTCATTGCTCTATGTTGGCTAAAAATTATTTGATTATGTATTTAGCTACTAATGGAAACTCATTAGTAGATTTTCATTTCATGCTTGTGTGCACCTGCAATCCATTTCTACTTGTCCAAAGGACTGTTTCATTTAGGTTGCATGCTATAAATTTTCCTGCATATAAACTGATAAGCATCAGCCAAAATTCAGTGTACGTGGTCTGAAATAGCTCAGGGCATAATTTTTGCAATAGCATCATTAAAGCAACAGATCTCTGGTGATTCATTGTCACTTATTACTGTGCATATTGATGTTATAACTTACCTCTTTGTTTACTCATTAATTTTGTTATCTTTGCTAGTGACAGTCCCTTGACGTCTTCCTGTTCATTCATCCCTCACATTCTCCTGGAGCCCAAAAGGCTCCTGTCCACCTTTTTTTAACCCGAAGATGGGACATACATAACTATGGGCATTGGGTCTGGATGCCGGACTGTGGAGGGCAGGAGTGAGGGAACCATCCCCCTGGTCAGGGCGCCCCATTAGTCCAGGTGGGTTACCCCACCATTTCAGCCATGAGTTCAAGCTACCTAATTTTATGTGGGATGTAAATTCTGCTGCAGGGGCCCACCTGGCATCTCGCAGGGGCAAACACTGCTCAGCGACTCCATCACTTAAACCCCAGTAACATTTTCAAATTATGAATGGCAGTGAGGATTAAGTACTGTGAATACACCCAAGTGTTTGAATGTATTACTTCGTATTTTGGCCATGATTAAACTGGAATGCTAAGCTCAGATGGCATCTTTTCAAAGAGTAGACTGCATTCAAGTGTTGAGACAGATACTGACTGAAGACTGACTTACAAAAAACAGTCCCTTTATCAGGCTAATACAGCATTAACATCAGTGCAGTCATATTTTTAGCTGTTCCTGATTTTTAAACCATCATCTACATCACTATTAATCTAGTTTAGCTGCACTTAACTTGCTTTGATTCATGCTATATATTTTGTCGCTGTTATTCTGCACCCAGAATTTGAAAATCAAGTGGAAGTAACTCTTGCAATAGCAGGAGTTTATTTTTATTTTGTTTACCCCCATTACAACTTCAGTAATTCTGAGCTTAACATAACTTTGGCAGATCAGCAAAGAGGGGCCAGAGATTTGAGCTTCAGCCACATTTTCATGCAAGTTCATGCACTGCAAGGGACAAGAAAGCATCCCCTGTCCCACTGGAGCTCAGACTCACCAAAGCTTTCTGTGGAAGAAGGACACCAGCATTCTATCATGGCAATATCATCATCATTATCACAGTAAAAATTTCCAATGTTCAATAAAACATACGCTCAGTGCTCACTTGTTTTATTTGGAGGGATACGTTGTTACCTGTTTTGGAATAATCCGCTACTCTAACCCAGCCAAATCCAGCTACTGTGCCATCTGGTCATTTTTTAAGAGTTTTTTAAACAATATAGCTCAACTATACTTTTAGCCGCATAGATGAAAGGAGCATATTAATGCCCTTAAAGCACTAGGTAATAAAACGAGCCAAACGATCCCAAGTAAGTCAACACGAGAGTTGCTGCAGTCCTGGTATTTCGAGGGAGACCAGAGGAAATCCTCTGTGCAGACCAGCAACATGGGCTCCCGTTGCAGGGAGAACTATCGAGCTGACGTGGCTCTGCCCTGCGATGGCCCCTTACCTCTTGCCCCTGAGACCTCCTCCGTCCACAGCAGTACAGGAATGGGATGTGGCTTCATGGATTCAGTGTAGGTCCCACCGCCCAACTTCTCACGTGAGCAATGTTCTGAGACAGACGCAAAAGGCTCGTCAGTGGGTATGAATGGGCTGAGATGCTTTTTTAGGTGATGTCTTCAAAGCAACTTCAACTAGTGGCCACGGCCTTCGTTTCTGCTTTTTCGTCCCCCTTGGCTCTTGCTCATGGGAGACAGAAAACATAGCTAAATCTCATCTAGACCCTACAAAAGTAAAAAAGCAGGGTAGTCATCCCTACTTACCAGTCCAATATTCCTTCAAGCATTTCCAGCTTAGTCATAGACCACCCTGAGCTGTACCACCGAATGTTGATGGAAAGTCTTCTGCTGGCAGAAACTAGAAGAAAGAAGTCCAGAGATTAGAGGTGTAGGTGGAGGAGCAGCAGATGACCATAACTTTCACATTGAAAGTTGCTGGGCTTCTTATTTTTGAGTTTTGAAGTAAAAAACCCCACATACTGGTTAGTGAAGCAGAATCTGATCATAATAATTATGTCACATTTTGTTTTCATATAAAAAAATGAAAAACTTGTTCAACTTCAGCAGAATTATTGTGAATTGATCCAAATATGAGAACTGAATCTATTAGTGCTGTGTACTAATACAGCCCCAGCCCAGAAAAAAGACACTTGCTGTAAAAAGTCTGTCTTCTCAACCAGCTTAATCTGCTGAGGGTCTGCCTGTATTCCTGAGCAAAGCAACTGAGAACAGGCACGGGTTCTGAATGTGCCTGTTAAGTGGTCATGATCAATACAAATCTATTTTTCAATTATGTAGAAGATACTGGGTGTACACGCATTGCCTGCAGGCCAGAATAGTTTTGAGTAAAACTGGATTCTGAACTATAAAGTTTTGTTTGTTTTGCTTTGTCTTTTAAATGAGCTTTACCAGCATGCAACTCCAATCCTTGTGAACTCTGCAGATTAAATTTCCTTGCAGTAATGACCACTAAGAATTAGCGAAATGTTAATCTTCCCACCTACTGTGTATGATTATACACAAGTTTAATCAACGTGATTACAAAAGAAAGCAATTTCTGCTTCTACAGGGTTTTTTTTTATTGTTGTCTGCTTTAGTTCTTCTTGAGGAACTGTAAAATTCCTTATCCTGTATCTTAAAGCAAAAATAATAATTAAATTAAAACGTGTTAAGGGGAGCAATGGAGGCTGATAGTAATTGCTTTACAACAGATACAGTAATTGATGCTCTGAGGATTTATTTCAAAGCATGGAAGTCGAATTAGAAACCTAGCTTTATCTGGATTTGCATTGCTTTGATGAAGTCACTGCATCTTTGTGTCTTGATTTTTAGCTAAACTGTTCTTAATGAGAATGCTAATAATTACAGTAGGACTAAATTGTTTTAGGGACACAAGAGGATAAAAGACAAATTTTGATTTCATTTAAAGCCATCGCCATAAATGTGACACCTCTCTGCTCTCAGCCCTGAATCAAGCCGGATGGGAAAAGGAGGAAACGCGCCAGCTGAACTCATTGAAGACAGATACTTAATGCATTAAAGGCAGATTATAAAGACGATCTAAAAAGCTATGTCTAATCGTATTTCTTGTGTAAAATATTTGTTTGAGCCCACATGTTTCGACCTGCAAAAAAAAAAAAAAAAAAAGGAAAAACTTAAGGCTGGGTCCACACACAGCGGTGCAGAGATTTTCCCAAGTCAGAAATCCAGGAAAATCAGAGTCGGAGTACAGAAATCTGAAAATACAAGGAATGCAGAGCAAGCCACAGAAAAATGTTATGCTACTTTACTCATCAATCAAACCCACAGTTTTCTTCTCAGTAGCCACAAACCCCAGGATGCCTGAACCTCACCCCCAGCACAGTTACGCTCACCTCCATGTTTGCACACTGTGCATGGAAACATACTGAATGATCCCTGGATCGGAAATTGTAATAGCGAATCATCTGATTCAATATATTACCGCTAGTTATCTGAAATCATTCAGGACCTGATCCGCATTATTCCACAGGCGAGCTTAATATACCCAGAGAAATATGATGCCAATTATGAAACCAGTGTTTCTCAGCACTTTGCATGCAAAGAGCAGAAGACAATCGGAGATCTCCATGGTGACAGTGTTAAGGTAGCTGGGTTACCTGAAAGATAATTTCCACCTTTTCATCTGATCTTCATGGGGTTTTCTCTTTTCATCTTTACCTCTGAATGTGCTAGGTTTCTAATGGAGAGGAATTGATAAATATCCTAGAATTCCTCAGAGGAAAATCAAATCTTTTCTCATGTATACTCCTGCAACTTAATTTGCCTTACTAATTTTTGCAGGGAGATCTGCTTGTGGTAGTAGGGAATTTGCCTTCTACACACATCCAGCCAGCTCTAAACTGGACAGGAGAAAGGGCAGAAAACACCTTGTTAAACAGATCTCCAAATGAACTCCTAAAAGAAAGTCCCTTCCCCCTGGACCTGTGCCTTGGGGGAGTCCCAGCTCCCCACACCACCAGTTACTCCCAGCCCTGCTTCTCCAAGCAGAAGCCCCACTGGAGAGCCCACAGATAACCTCTGATCGTCTTCATTTCTGTTTATTGCTACCACAATGGCCTAGAAACTACGCTAGAAAATTAAGGCGCATTGAGGGCACATTAGGGCTTTCATGATTTGTAAGACTCTCATCTAATTCACATTTTGGAGAAAAATTCTACTGAGATCTCAAAGCAATCTATCACTCTGAGGCAGAATTGA
The DNA here is from genome assembly GCA_013398225.1 of Steatornis caripensis. Classification (NCBI taxonomy): domain Eukaryota; kingdom Metazoa; phylum Chordata; class Aves; order Caprimulgiformes; family Steatornithidae; genus Steatornis; species Steatornis caripensis. Next base: position 165,239 of record VZSC01012841.1, on the reverse strand, counting down.
CTTTCATTGATTTCAGAGAGGTATGTCATGGTCACGAAATGGCAATGAAAGCCGGCGTTCCCTGAACTGTGAAGTGGCTGCTGCCTTTCTCTCCTCCTTGTACTCTTCAAATGTGTGCTTATTAGAAAAGCTGAACATTTTTCAGTTTGGCTCATTAAAGTCTTCAATAATACCTTAAACAATTTGGTTTCTCTCCCGCTTCAGGTTGTACAAGAATCTCCTTGAAAGATGAAGCACAAGCCTGTGAAAGGAATCTCGGAGCTGGCAAGCGAGACCGATGTCTCGGCTCGGGCATCCAGCAACCTCAGCAGTGTGAGGCACCTTGTGTTGTGCAGCAAAGCAGCGATAACACATGATTTCCAATTGCCTTTATCAGCTACAGAACTTTTCTCAGAACGCTCTGCAAGCCCGTCCTGAGGACCAAGGGTGGTCAGTCAGGAGATCACAGGCCTGTTCGGCTGAGCTCGCGTCCCCAGCGGAGTGCTCCAGCCCGGCCATCGTGGGCTGCTCGCTCCCTGAGATTTTAAAGGGACAAGGCTTCATTAAAATTGTTTTAATTCCCTGTGTTTGATGCAGGCGGTAAGACAGACGCTGCCCCAGCTGCGTGCTGTTATTCACAGCCGTCACTCCGGCAGCACAAGGCTTCACGGGGAGCGGAGAACAAAAGCAAAGACCGATTACTGTGAAATCACCCAATTAACTTCTGCATTTTTGTTTTTAAGCTACTTCTGCTTACTGGAGAAATAAGTACAATAGATCACTAATGCTGATGTTACTAACACTGTGCTGTCACCTTCTCCCCTTCTCTTTATAGTGCCGTGTTATCTAACACCTGGTAGGAGATTTAAAAGGATTCTCTTCATCTCATTTCATATAGCAGTGCTAAGTTTAGCTTCTGTAGGTAACAATCTCTCTTTAAACTTTATTAAAGAGGTATGTGCAGAATCTCAGGGGCACACTCTCTCTCATTCAAAACAAATGAGGATTATATAAGGAGGAACATGAGCTACAAATAGGATTCATAAAACTAATTGGCTCTAAGCTGCAGCTGAGCGGAGCTGAGCCATCAAAAGCGACCAGTGGCCAAAGCATGTCTGTTCCACTTGGATAGTCCTGAGGACTGCCAGGGCCAGGCCACTGCCCAGGTTGACGCACTCCTGTGGGCTCTTGGAGCAGCTCTGTTGAATTTGGCTCCGGGTTCCTGCAGAACCAACCACCCCGTCTAACCACCCTGGTACACTGCCACAGTCCCAAAGACTCTCCAAGAACTCCAAGCTGTCTCGATGTTTCCATTTATGTGGTGCCATGCAAGTTCTGCCTCCCAAGAGGACCATGGATGCTGCAGACAAAGCCTGCAGCAGCACACGGAGGTTTTGCATACTGCAGAGTACCTCCACGTCACTTTCAATGAATCAAAAAATTACAGCACACGCTTGAACATCCAAATGAAGTGAAAAAAACACACTTTATTCTTTGGCTACAAGCGTCAGTCCAGTTGCCAAAATTCCTCTGCACAAATCTATGGCTGCATGTGCTGTGCTCCCTCTGCTTGAGTCGTTTGTTGGACTAGAAACAACAACAATATTCTATATATTGATTATATCAAATACCGTGCTGCTAAATCCATCTGAGGAAATTTCTGGGATTCCTTGCAGGAGGCTGTCTGCTACCCCCTCCCAGAATACTCCAGCCCCGAGACAGCCAGAAGCAGGGCAGCTATGCGGCCTCTCCCCATTTAGCAAACAGCAGTTCATTGCTGGGAGGATCAGTTACAGCTGACATGCTTTAATGAGCTAATGTAAAACCTTTAGCTGAATCTCCCTAATTGCATTTAAAGCACCATATACATATATGTATATATAAATCTTCTAAAATACCTTCCACATGTTCTTCCATTCCAGAGCTCTCTTTAGTAACAAAACACCAAGTTAAGCATGCTCAATTCTGCTGAGATGTGCATCCCACCGATTCCCACCACAAAGCCCAGCTTGAGTTA
>VZSC01012841.1:136233-154449 GCA_013398225.1 Steatornis caripensis | reverse complement strand
GAGGCAACTTCCAGCTGTCTGTAGAAGGCCTCGTCAAGTTCCTCTTCCTGATCAGGTGGCCTATAGTAAACACCCACAACAGTGTCACCTGTATTGGCCTGCCCTCTAATTCTTACCCATAGGCTCTCGACTCGTTCTTCATCCACCCCTAGGCAGAGCTCGATACATTCCAGTTGCTCTCTGACATAAAGAGCAACTCTACCACCATGCCTTGCTGGCCTGTCCTTCCTAAAAAGTACAAATAGCCATGGTCTAACATGCTTTCCCCCTGGAACTGGAAGGACAGGGAGAGCCTTCCCGCAGGTATTTTTGTGACGTAGCCAGGATAAATCCTACGGAATCCTTTACAAACCCTGCAGAAAGTAAGCAAGCCCAATTTCCACCAGCTTTAAAATCCCATTCCTCCATATCAATCTAAGACAACAAAAAAATACAGCCCTGCAGCCCTTCTAAGAGTGGTTTTGATCGCCCTATTTAAGCAGGAGTTCAATTAGCTCACTCACATGCCTTCAGTTGGGCGCTCAGCTCAGCTGAGGGCCACGCACTGCAGTTGCTGCTGCAGAGGGGTGGGGTGCCAACATGCAGAACCAGCTTCCCCATGCACGAGGAGAGGGATGCGCATCGCTCGCCGGCACCCTCACCTCCTGACACCCGCTGCAAGCCGAGGGGCTGCGTGGGACAGTGCCGTACGGGGTGTCACGCCCGCAATCAGCTGCGCAGTTGCCGACAGATGTTGTCGTGGCAATTAGAAATCATTTGGCCAGCATTAGAAAATAAAGAAACAAACTCATTTTTATGACACAACGCATAAAATGCCTGGCTTCTGCTGGGGGTCTAAATTTGGCCTCTTTCTTTGGTTAATTTGATCGGATGCCACAAGCAAGGGCATGATTTGAAACCACAAGTCATTCTTCTCCTTGGAAGAGTGGGTAACTGAGTCTATTAATCTGACAATACACTTACACTGAGTTATTGTGACAAGGGACTTCCATTATCCATTTCATCTAGTTGCAAACTGTCAGAATAAATCTCAGGGGGTTAGGGAAAAAAGCTGCCTTCCTTTGTTTGCTGTTTCTATATGCCACAATAGTTTAGATTTGGTGCACTTTAGCTCATGATACTGTATAATTGTATGGGAGGAAGCTCACAGAGAACCAAGTACAGAAAATGGCAATTCTACAGTCATCAAAGTTTTTTTTTTAAAAGGAGTCTCGACAGTAAAATTTGACCACCTGGCAGTACCTTGGCATCGACTTCATTGTTCTTTTTTCTTATACATTTCTGGTTTTTTAACTGTAACTGTTATCCCTTTGGAATCAATTAACAAATACCTTAGGAAATTAAAAAGTACTTTCCTAAAGCTCTGTTTTTATCTTGCTTGTAAAGAAAGTTGACTTAAATAGTTAAAACTCTTGTAACCAGAAATGAATCAACGGAAAGCATGAAAGAGTAAGCAATGGTATCAAGCTTAATGTGTCAAGCTGGAATTCAGAAGGCTGGGATTCAATTTCATGGCTCTATCACTGGCTTCTTAAATGTAATTTATTCATCCATCGTTATGCAGATTATGATACTTTCTTATTATCTATTATTTGCTTATTTTTGTAACTAAACCTGTTCTAGTAGAAGAGCAGTATTTATTGATGTACCTGCTAACTGGCCAAGAAGCCTAGCGGCCAGAAAGGCTGGTGCTGCAGAGCCCAGGCCCTGCTCCACCGCACACCTGCAGGTCTGCTCCGGCACGAGGAGACAGTTTGGGGAAGCCAATGTTGCTCATGGCCTGCAAAACAGGCGTGCAAAATTCACAATAAATTCAAACAACCGTACACTCATGTGCATGCACATACAGGCATGAAAGAAGGTAGGTGACAGCATGCAAAGAGCTACCTGGGGAACTTGCATTTCATCAGTCCCCATGGGCTGCAGCCCCGGTCAGTCCCCCACTGAATGGGATCTTTGAAGGTTTCCTCCTGCGCTAATGACACTTTAACCCCTGTCTAGCACCTCGTTGTCAATTATTCCCCTTAAGTTTCATTTCAAAGCCACTGTGAGCTGCAGGAAGTCGAGTGGCAGATATATGCACAGCAACATTCCCCCCTCATCACCCTCCCACCCCTTAATTACATCCTTTACAGATAAATATTAGTTTTGAGAAGTGAATTTTAGAGGTTTTTAAGAAATGTTAAAAGCTGGCTATGCTGCCGTGCAAAACATGTGCATAAGCTCAAAGAACCAAGTGCACTGGAGAAAAAAAAATAAACACGCATGTTTCTGGAGGGCAGATAAAAACCATGTTTAAGAGGCAGCATTCTTGTTTGAGTCACATCTCTGGATTTTGGGTCCAAGTTCACATTGTAGCACCAGAGATGCTCTGACAGGCCAGGATACTGTCAGAGGTGTGGGGGTCAGCAGCTGCCTCCCACTGACTTTCAGGAGCCACAGCTCCCCGAGCAAGTTACACCAATCTGGACGTACAAGCACACGTACGGCTTGCAGGTTTTTAAATAAAAATCGGCTGCACTGTTAACAAGATTTTTTTTAAATGAATCAGCCCATCCCATCCTAGTACATAAAATATGGCAGATCTTGAAGCCAGGGGCAAGGACAAAGGAAAGGAAAGCTGTCTGTCTTGAAATCTTTTACATATGAGCTTAATTTCTTAAAAAGACTCCACTAAGAAATAAACATTGTGACTTCAACTAATTTTAATTCTACCCTCTCAGCACTATTCCTGTGAAACAATGAAAACTCTAATTCATGATCTTCCCCAAAGTCATCGTTTGGTCTCAGGAGGTGGTCGGAAGCTCAGTACGAAATGTCAGTGTCACAACTTCACAGCTCGACACTTGCTTTTGATCAGATCTGGGAAGTGAGAATAGATGCAATATGTTCATTCCATTACTGTCACTGCAGAGTATTCATTAGTTTTAATTATTTTTTAGGTTCTAGGGGGAACCATTAAAAAAATTAATCACAAATGGAAGGAACAGCAGCCATATGTGGCCATAAAAAGACAATAAAGCATTTTAGGATACACACTTGTTATGATTTATACCCAAAACAGGACTAGATGTAGCATATGGTGATTGCCATAAAGTAACATTCATTATAAAAACATGGAGATTTATCTCCAAGCTTGGTTGCATGCAAGAAGTTGCATTTACTTTAACTTATAACCAGATGCTTGTAATACCACAACTGGGTTTGGGGTTTTTTTTCAGCCGAACCAGGTTGTCACAATCCTCAGCCTGTTGTCCCTGTGAACACATTCTTTAAGCTGACTTCCTTTTCACTGATTTCAGCTGAGCTATTCATATGCCTGGATGCAGGAAAGGTTTAGACCTAAGCAAACTCCCGCTCTGGGGCAACGACTGTTCCACCAGCTCTCTCCTCGTCTTCCGCAAACAGACGAGGTACCGCCGCTGACTTCGGCAGCGGACTCCACGGGCCAGAAAGGACGCTCTAATTAGTCCAAGGTTTGCTTTGCTTTAATTTCAGCATCTCAAACCTAGCAAACTTCTTGGGTGATAATTACTATAAACAGGGTATTATTATTTACTGTAAATAAGAAAAAATAGTATGTAAAATTATCACCTTAGTTTCTTCTCACTAACTGAATCTGTATGGCAGGAACATCAGAAAAAACAGAAATTTACAGTAGAGACATGTCTCCAAGAAGGGGGCACAAATTTGAAGTATTCCTATTAAAATCTGGAAATCGTAAAATTTTAACATACATTTTACAGCTTCTGTGCAATAGACCTTGAGGAATAGGACAGGATACACCTCATTAAAGGAGAAGACAACACAGGGATGGGGCTGGGGTCAGGAACGAAACCATGAAGTCTCCAGAGACCATGCAAGCCCTGGGGACAGCACGGCTGGACCCAGCCCGGCTCAAGGAGAAGGTGCTGGCAAAGCATCCGGCACAAGTTTCACTGCCCAGTTTCTCCAAACAGCAAAAGGCTGTTCATCAGCGCTGAGATACAACAGTTCCCCTCGTTGAATCCTGTGGACCAAATCAGTCTCTGGTGCAACACGAGCTCCTGACAGATTTAGATACTGAAACATAACAGCGAAGAGGAGCTCGGAGTGCACAACCAAGTTATGCTTTCACAGGCTGTGTAAGTGTATTTCTTTAATTCAGCGGTAACAGACTAAAGTGGAACTGCATCAATAAATAACCAGTAGAAATAAATGAGTGCTGGATAGCCAAGATACAGAAATGTTGCAAGACCTCTCCTCATTTATTTACTGTCCACCTCAATATTTTTAATTCCCCCAATCCAGTCCAGAGCAACCTCCACTGATATCCCTAAATGTCAGGGCAGACACAAGCCAGCCTAGCACTGGGATTTGCGTGCTGCTGGGGAAGGGGCTGGCGTTAGGAATGCAAAGCCAACACACGCTGAGAGCAGTGACACAGAGCTTCTCACCCCTCCTCTCCAGGCAGGGCTGGGAATAAAGGTCACTCGGCGCATGGGAAGAAGCAAACAGCCTCTCTGCTGCATTGCACAAAGCAGAGCTTGGGCACAAAAACCCAGCCTGCTGGCCCCATTCCCGCTTGCCGAATATGTGTGTACAATTTAGCTCGGGAGCTGCTTACAGAGTTTGATCCGTGCCCGCAGAGCACGGCTGTTCTGGCAAGGTGAGGTGCCGCACGGCATGGCAGCATCCTCGCACCTGCGCCCCTTGGCCCCAGTGGGTCCAGCAGCACTAAGGGGCCTCAACGTCTGTGGAATCAATGCATGTTGCTTATGCTGCTCACACTGACAGTCTTCCCTACCATTGCAGACCAAGATTTCTAGGCTGTCAGTTCAGGATTAAACCACCATATCTTCCTAGCATAAAAAAAAAAAATAAAAGGTCATACAGCCCTGCCGCTTGCTGTTCCTGGGTTTGTAGTCTACTCTTTTCCTCTCTAGTTTGATCATGTTTGAAGTCTGGGAGACAAAAAGATCAAAGTTGTAAAATAACTGCTGTCTCCTTCTCCTTTCCTTCCCTCCAGCTCAAGAAAAATGCAAGAAGTGGGTTTCTGATTTTTTAAAGGAAAGGTAATCATTCTACCTCATCATTTGTATAGAAGGAAGAAACATATTACCATCCTCATGGAGATCCTTCTTGTCTTGCAGCAAACTTCTTCATACTTAGGATGGCAAACAGACAGCTAATGAAACAGAGCTGGAAAACCATCACATTTAGCCTCCCCTCAAAAAAAAAGCCACACAACTAGACTAACCAACATATTCCTTCCTTGAAACTGGTTGAAATCACAGAAATGAACATTATGAAATGCTGAAGGTTATCGACGCTTATTTCCAACTATGCCATGCTGCTTGTGCAAGGTGCTGTGAAGCTGCTGGTTGGTGCCAACACAGATACAACATTTAAACACGCAGGCCAGACCCCGGGCTGACATAAATCCTTGTCTTCAGTGGAATTCTGGTGACTGCGATGGAGAGTGGGGAGTGACAGGATTTGAATCCTTGGGCTGCGCCCAAAGAGCCAGTACCTTTAACAACCATCCCCCTGCTTCTTGTACCCTGCACTGAAGCTGCACGCCCACTCGCCAGGCGATAGAGCATCACTTCACCAACTGGGGATACGGTTTCCCTGGTACTTTCCCCAGTGCTTTACCTGCTCACTGGCTACATCTGGGATGAATACATCTCAGAGCTGGGGTAGGGTATCATTTTGCATCCAAAACAGGCAGAAACACTTATTTTCACAGAGTGACTCCACTGCAGAGATAGTGCAGTTGTCGGGGCTCATTCAATGCAGCTTATATTGCATTGTGGAGAAGGAATACAATTATGTGGAAAGTCTGAATGAAGGACAGTGATAGATATGTTTATGGAGCTTACATTAAAATGAATCACTTCTGATATAATTTTTCTTCCTCTGACATAATTATAACCATCTTTAATATAATGCGACTTATTTTTTTGAATGGGAGTGTTTATTTCAATTAAGTAGTATAAAGCATCAGATCCAAACAGAGCTGTAGGCAAGGGATTTGGTTATTTAGAATTATTCTGTGGTAGAATTACACCGGTTCTATAGTTCTATATCGTACTCAGACATTATATGAAATTAGGCACAACAGGGAGAAAGAATCAATCAGTCCTGGCTAAGGAATTGAGATAATAATGACTCATTTGACGGGATTGCTCTGGAAAATTAATAACGACGGTGGTAATTACTAACCTGGGATAGCTGCAGTGCTCATTATCCTCCTTTTACTCTATTGAATGTTAAGTATTATGAAGACGTTTGTTAGGAACACAGTCTTGTCTGCAGGCTTTCAATCACAGACAAGGACTCTGAGAGGTCTGAAATCTGTCCTCCTTTTACACTTGCCAGGAAACAAACCAAAACAATTGTAATATTTGATATACGAAAGCAGCAAATAAGATATTATTTGCAAGAGTTATTGTCTTGCAAGCCTGATCCATGGAAGCTCTGCTGCCTTCACTCACCCGAGGCGAGGACCTGGCCCACCACCTCCTTTGGGCAGTGAAGAGAGTTGGTGCATCTCTGAACCTCCCATTGTTTCCTTACCTGTTTTATCACCTCTGTGTCAGTCTTCTTGCTGACAACAACTACAAGCAGCGCCCTTTACAGCCCATCAACACCACTCCTCAATCAGCAAGACAACTCAAAGGGCGCAGGTTTCTCCCCAGGACAGGCAGCAACGCTGAAGGCAGGAGGTCCCCGCCAGGGAATCGAGAGACACCATGAGTTGAAGAGCTCATCTGAGGCGTGTTGGGATAGAAAATATTCTTTAATATAACCACAGGGAGATACTAGGCTCTAAAAAGCTGTGAGTGACTAACAAGTAGAATGTCTAGCAGCTGTGCTCTCAAACATCTGTTCCACAACTCACAGAGTGCATTGCACGACTTACTTGTATTTCAAGTGGATCAGCAGAGGGTTTACCTTCTGTTGAGCAGCAAGTGATGAAACTGAATGCCCTGTAACAGGCAACAGAAGAAAAAAAAGTTCTTGTTTCGTCATGTTGAAGGGAAACGAATTTCTAATTTGCTGAACAAGACAGAGGTTTCTCAAAGCAGCAGCTATCCTCCTTGACTGAGGAATTTGGGATTCCTAGTCAGCTTTCCTAATTACTCCCATTTTTCTGCCAAATTCTTTTTCCCAGCTGATTGAGCCCAAAATTGCTTTCAACCTTATGAAATGGGCTCTTTTTAGGCACCCTATATACACATCATCAATTTTTTTTACTTTAAACCCCTAGGGACCAAGTTGTGTTGTATGCTAACTCCATCTTTTTCTGTCAAGATTGTCAAACACGCAATTTTTCCAGAGGGATTCATGAATTTAAGAACCTGATCTATAGATTTTAGAAAGTCAGAGCACCTTTTAGTACTAGAAATATAAGCCACCTAGTCAAAGTTCCCTGTGATAAGGCAGCTTTTCCCCCTCCGTGGCCAGCCCTGCCGCTCTCCAGGGAGCTGTAATGTTATGGGGCCCCAGTTGCACCCTCAAGCCCACCAGGATCAAGCAAGAGGCAGCAGCTAAAGCTGGTTTAGCGTCTCTGCCTCGCCCCAGCCTCCTGTCGAAGGATGCACAGTGCTCGGGCATTGAGGTACCCAGACACACACGAGGACTTTATCCCACAGGGACGTTCCTCTGTGTGACTGACCTGATCTTCTCTGCTGTTGGGATTTCTACAGGCAAGGACATCCCACTGGGACAGCGCAGATCACAGCGTTGTGATCTTAAACCCCATTGAGCCATTACTGGGAAAAATCAAGTCTTTTTTATTTACAATTGTAGCATAATTAATGTCACTTATCTTTATGAGTTTGCCTCCTTATCATCCCGTTAGCTTGTTTTCAAACAAGGCGAACACAGTGATGTTCACCATGTGTGCGAGTTTAAGGAACATCAGGAATCGGAGTATATGAGCTCTGCTGGGGTAAAGGAAGATGATGACAATTTTTAACTGCAGTCTCTGCTTTCAGGCACCTTGTTTAGCTCCTTGACAAACCCACTGCCACCCACGCTTGTTGCTGCACCATGCATACATTCAATTATTCTAGTACAGCATGGCATGACAAAACCAATCCAGCCATTCAATCCAAACAGTACACTTCTAGTTTAAAAATCCAGTTGTCTTTTAAACTTCTTTTTCCCTGTTGCCAGGACAGATCCTGGCTCCTTAATGATACTGAAATCCATCCTCCAGAGGAAGTGGGATTTGGATCGCTGCTCTCCAGGGTTGGTACTGCATGCATCAATGGTTTATTTTAATAATCTGTGCAGGATTGAGGAAATATCCAAACAGGCACCTTTGCAAAGCTCCCCTGCTGTGTTAGCCCTGACCGTTGCCTGAATATTTAAAAAACAACCATGAATAGAGCTCACCTTGTGCATTTCTCATACAGAGATTTCATGGTATTTAAGTGAGGAGGGTCAACAAAATTAAATGAGACACAGAAAGTCAACAGTAAGCCAAGAATTACAAAGAAGATCTTGTGACCGTTAGTCCACCAAGTCAAAGTGACCAGAGACCTGGCTATGTGCCTCCAGTCCCAAAAAAAACTGTGTAACCACCGTCAGCCCTCTATAAACCATTCACAGGAATCACTACGGCAGCAGCACTTGCATATCCTGAAGGATTCAAGACCAAAAGGAGCTTTCCCAAAGAATTCAGGAGAGCGCCACACTGGATGTTGAGTGTCTCACGACAAACATCAGTATGGAGCTGTCTCTAACCAAACACTTCTCACTGTTAGTTTTCCCAACAGTAAAGGACGTATTTGGGAGTCTGACCTGAGCTACAACTGCTAAATGTTGACAATAACTGGCCCAAGGAGGTGGGAAATCCACCAGTTTGAGACCAGCGATCCTGAAGCAAGGACGAACAGAGCCATTCTGCAGCACAAATGCCTTTCACGGCTTATCTGAACCACAGCAACATGTTAAATCTCAGCCTCTGCTTGCAGCTGTGCTCAGCCAAGACTGAAACAATCATTTATACAGTCACCTGCACCTAGGAGGATGTCACCTGCAAGCACATCTCAAGAGCAAGCCCAAATTTAGCACACTTATGATCCTGGCTGATTATAACACTTCAAGTGATCCATGTCTGGTCTGTGCATTTCCTTCTTCAGCGTAAACAAAGGTACCAAATTTCTGTTCAAAGCGCATGCAAGCTCAGAGAGTTAATTATTGTAATTATCAATTGAACAGACTCAGAATGCTAATCTATTATAAAGTGGTCTGTTAATTGGTGTTAAACTGTCATTAGCCTGCTATTTCCCACATTATCAAGCTGACCTGGAGCACAGCACAGTTGAAAAACCAAACCATTTCTCATTTCTGGCAAACACTGATTGCAGATTTGGAGAAGAAAAAAAAAATCTACATCCCTGGAAAGGAAATTACTGTAACAACAAAGGAAAACATCATTCTCCTGCTTTAAATTGCAATTCTGGGATACATGCAGTACTGTACTTTTATGTACCTTTCTGTGACCCTGACGCTTCTGGTGCTGCTGCAGGGCTTGGGCTCTGCCAGCATGGGTGCTCATCGCTGCCAGGGCACTGACTCTATTCCTGAGCTGCAAATCTGCAGGTGGAGCAGGAGCTTTCCTCCTGGTGCCTGAAGACGCAAGCCTGCCGCCTTCTCCATCACAGGAGTCTCCATTTCTTGACGCAGCATGCATAGCCTCCGTCCACTCCTCTTTCGATACTGCCAGGAGCTTAAGACCTGGTACCTGCAGAGCACGAAACAGCCAAGAACAGCAATGATCCGCACCTTGCCAGCCATGAACCACTCCAAAAGCATCCAGAGCTGTCCCTAAGGAGGTCTCAGGGAAAAAAAAGGGGTAAGTCTCAGCCTGGTCTCTTCCACTCAAAGTAGCTGCCTTCAGTCTTTGGGCTTTAATTTACCGAAGTGGAGACAGAAGATTGGCTTAGTCATTTCTCAGTGGTCAGTGATAAAACCTGGGTGCCCAGGAGAGCAACGAACTTCCACTTATATATGCTGCAGGAAGGAGAGACGGTATTTCAATTCCAGACTATCGTCAGGGAAGGCAGCGCTGCTGACTGCTCTCTCTTCCCCAAAAGCTGTCGCTGAAGTGGCATGACCTGTGCCAGAGGGTTTCTCAGGGTATGTCACCTGACTGACATTTATCTATACTAATATTTCTTTCTTTTAGGCAACTTTAAAAGCTCAGAGGAACTTAAAATGACCTTTAGAAAGTCTGAATGATTCATTGCCTGAGACAATTTCACTATGGTGCAATCTCTGAAACACTCACCTGCACATTGCTTCCCTCTCCCTGTGAGAACCACTGCACTCATTTCGGCATCCCTCGCCAGAGTTATGGGGCAGAATTTTCCCATTTCACAGATGTGCAGAAGTTTGAATAGGGCAGCAGTGAATTTTCTATATGCAAAGCGGTGTTCAGGTACCTTTAAGATCCATGCTAGGACATTAGATAAGGGAAAAAAGGCACAGAGATTCAGCAAGTCTGTGGAAATAGCGACTTGACATTTCCTGAGACTCTTTCCTAATTATCACTGCAACATGTTGGAAAGGAAAGTCTCTGTCATTTAGGATTCTCTCCAGTTCTTACTTTTCTTTGTACTCCTTGCCAGTGCACAGCTGTTGTTCTAGCTCATTTGTCAGTTTTCCACTTTCCTTCCAGAATCCCTCCATCACCTGCCTTTGCATGTTGAAATACTAACCAGATCACTGGAGAAGTACAAGAAGTAAAAAAATAAAAACTTTCAGAGCCATCAATAATAAACATAGGAAGTTTCTAGACATAGGAATCCACCCAATTCAACGTCTTTCACTACTGATGGCTATTATTCCTCCATTCGGGCTTTTCTGACACATCTGACTATTTATCAGTTTCTTTCCTTACACTGACAGAATACCCAAGTATACCTGCATAAGCCTCATTTCTCCTCCTCAAAAGATGTGCTAGTCATCTTCCATTTGATTCCCTTTACTGCTATGCAGAAGCTCATCCACAGGAAATTCCCATTTATTTTAGTCAGTAAGACCCTGTTACGTTGATAAACTGATCGATTTGGTGACCAGCCATCCCATTCCTTTTTCTTGTTAGCGGATAAGCTAAGAGGCCAACATTGCTTCTGTGCGGAAAACATAACCCCAGAATTGCCTATCCAACAATATGATTTCTTTGTCAGCATCTTCCACCTGAACTGGAAGTCAAATTAACTCTCACAGCTGACAGATACCTCTTCAAAGAGCTCTAACGCAGATCATCAATACTGTCTGTCAACTTCTATCTCTGAATAATTTTCTTGGCAGTAGCTGCTGCATAGAAGTCATACATACCTATAGAAGTTTTACACATTACACTCAACGTTATGCAGTGGTACCAGTGACTATGGTTTTTTGGCAGGAGATTAGAAAACCGTCAGTCCATGGCTTTTTCTCAGCCTGCCCTATCACAAGCAGAATTTATCGTTGCTGGGATACCGTCACTGGGACATTCACTGGACGTTTTGCTTTGCTTATCTTTTACTCTTCAAAGTCCTACATATTCCCTGTCTTTTCTCTAACCCCCTCATTACTATTCCATCCATTGCTTACACCTTTACAGTTCCTCCAGTTGCCTTCATGACATCTTGCTGCCTTATTTTCTGCCAGTGACTTCAAATTCTGCTTGAGTGCATGTTCTTTTTACTGCAATAAGGGAAAGTAAACCTATACAGATGGAAAGCTACCTCTTCCGCTGCTCAGGGAAAATGGACTCTACAAGCCTTCCACTAGAGGAATCACTTGGTCAGGCTTGGATAAGCCTGACAAGCATGATGTCAGGGACAATTGTCAAAATGAGAGATGCCCATTATAACTTCCTCTACACTTCAGTCAACCACGGTTGCTTTTACCTCATTTTACTGATACCCACTGACATGGTCCAAAATGGATGTAGAGACTGAGCAAGGAGCAATGGCAAATTTCTGCTACTTCAGGAGATTAAGACCTTGTTCAGCATACTTGTTCAAGGAAGTGGCTCCTCTAAGCACCATTCTTTTAAAGAACGAACAAACAAGTAAAGAAAAATACCATTGCACTGATCTGTAATTTGTCCTTAATTACTTTAGGGTTGAAATAAAAATTTAAAGACTTCCACAGTATCATTAAGAAACTGTTTTAGTACAGGGAAAATAATTAAAACCTGTCCTTAATGTCTCGGGATGCAATGGACTCACTGCTAGTGACTTTTCACAAGCGCTAACGATATTTACAGAAAAAAGGAAAACTGGAGAATGCCAGGAAACAGTATTTGAGCATTGCTTCTATTTTCTAAATCTATCAGTCAAAGATGTACAGCCTTTCTTTAACAGAAGGCATGCAAAAAGCACAAGGATCTCTCATTTCTCGGATGGTTAGTCAAGACTTACTGTTCAGCAGATGCGCATAAGAAGTGTGTTTCTTCTGCACTGAATAAATGTCCTTCCTTATAGGCGTTTGCTTTTGATATTCAGCAGAAGCGGCCTGTTGGGAGACCAGCGAGAGAGAAACTCAAGATGACTGGCTTGCTTCTTCTGTTTCCTTTGGCAAGAAGCTGGGTGCTAATTTAAAACAAAGTGTTGGCTTTTTTATGGGGTGTGGGGGCTGGCAGCCTTATGCTTGCAAAGGCATGCAAGGCTACAGGCAATGCTTTTTCTTCTTTTTTTTTTTTAAAAAAAAACCCAAACCCTAAACCTAAAAGGTCCATGCTTCATTTTCATCAATATAAATGCTGTACAGAAGTTTCCAGTTAGTGGTTGTGCCTCAGCTCCTGTTGAGGGTGATGGCAAAACTCCTAAAGCTATGTTGTTTTATGACTCCAGGTACCAACATTTTTTCCCCCACATCAAGAAACCACACCTAGTGGCATCAGCCATTGCATCAGACACTCCCATAAAGAAGCCACATCAACCAACTTTGGCACTTATCACATAATTAATTATTTCTGACTGCTCCATTTGCTTTGCCATTCTTATGGTGCTGTCATGACTCTTCTTTCACATATTGAAATGAAGAAAAGATAATTGAAATAATGCATTTTGTAAGTGTTCTAAGAATCCATAAAAGTTGTTGAATTTTAAACTGCTCCTCTCTAGCTCAGCTGCTCCTGCTGTGATGCTGGGTTTAATACTGCAAACCAGTACCAGACTGATTTGAGCAGTTTCTTCATGCCTAGGGCTAGCTCATTAGTGACCTTATCAGGATTTGTCCATTTGGACTGAGAGCAAACTAAAGCATGAATTTACAGAGTGCTGTTTCTCAGCAGTAATTCCCTTTGTGGATGCTCCCAGTGCGCCACATCGAAAGCAAGCTCGTTCACTTTGCAAGCAGAGTAAATGCCCTGCTCATAACAATCCCTTACAGAAACCGCTCCCCCGCAGGCCCTGCAAAGACAACAGAAAAAAAGGCAATCTAGATCTTGGGGGTGGTGGGGGGAATCACCTTCTAAAGAGTATCCTGCTCCATTTGCTCTCTACGGGGACCAGCCCCCTAATTAAAGCATTTAGTTGGGATCTACATTGCCTCCTGCTCCTCCCACGGTGTAGCGAGGAGCAGTGATGGTGGCAGGACCTCCTGCCCCAGCTAATGTGCGTGGACCTCCCAGGCTCAGACCTGTGCCCAGGGACAGAGAGAGAAGGGCATGTACAAGCTGATGAGGAGCTGGTGATGACCAGGAGGGCCCTGGCAATCACCAGCTCTGCTAATGGCCTGATTGACTCATTTTCCTACAACAGGAGTAGGCAAGGAGCCTGAGTAAATTGCTGAGGCAGATTATGTGTAACCCTTCGCTGTGGGTAGGTTGTAAAACTACAGCCTAGCTTTTAACAACTGTCTGGCTTCCACAATTATATTTTTTCATGTATTAATTTCCTAATTAACAATTTCTCCCCTTTAGAAGACTTGCAGTGGCAATTTTTTTTCTTTTCTGACAGCAGCAAAATTATTTATCCCATTTCCTCACGTAAAGGTTCATTTCACGTCCTAACCAACAACAGTAAGAAGAGAACAATACAGGAAAATACACAAAGTCACCCCCTGCCCAGATCAGTGAGAGATTTCTTTGACACCTGCTGGCAATTAATCCTTTGCATGCCTGAGTTTACAATCGGCAGCCCTCCTGTTTACACGAGCCAAGCATGCGACCCCAGCTGCCTTTCAGCGCTGCCCTCTGCCTCCTCGAGCTGCTGGAAGCGGCGAAATCCTGATCTTTTGTTTTACAGCATCCACAGAGGAATTTCTCTCTCCCCAGCATCCGTTAAGGGGTCACTGGCACACACCAGGTTGGAACCCCTGTTTTTAGGCATCTTTGGCTTGACATGAATATGCCTCTTTCCTGTGTGGAAAGACATACATTTTCCTACAAAAACCGCTTGGATCGGGGCTCTCTGTCAGTCCTGCAGTCCATCTGCACCAGCTCTGCCTCAGGCATGTGCCCTTCAGCCTCTTGCGCTATGCTTGCAGGGAAAGCCTCTCCTCCTCCACCTAGGGTGGTGACTTAAGTTACCCTACCTTAATTGCCAATTTTTCTGCTCAGCAGACAAAACCAGCCTCACCTTACTCACCCCTCACTGACGAAGGACCTTTCTCACTTGCCAGTGACCCAGTAACCCGCTGTACTGCTGCTCCTCCTCCAGAGGCCTGGTGTATAAAGCAACGAGCAGCTGCAATAATTGTATGTTGGCTACAGATTTTTTTTCTTTTTTAAAAGTTTGTTCTGGAATCTGGAAGGCCAAGGAACCATCTGTAACACCAAATTAACTTGCATTTAAAATTCTACCCTATCAAGTACTCAGTACAGTTTTTCAGTCCAGTGCTTTGCTGGAATACAACAATACCTTCATTTTGCCATCTGACAATATTTCTGTGCTACACAAAGTGAGCCAGCTTTGCACAGTGTAGAAAACTGAACAGAAATACTGTATAGAAATATTGTAAAGAATACAGTCCTTTGAAGTACTAGTGGCATTTGAAAGCCATCCAGAGCTTTAAAGTACAGATTTTTTATTAAGTATTTCAAAGGAATTTTGGAGCTATTATTTCTTATTTTGCTATTAAAACCTATGAGTTTGAAAATTAATCATTATAGGAACTTTGATGAACAAATCTGTCAATCAAATAAATTCTGAAGGCTATTTTCACACTAAGTTATAGTAAAACATTCGTTCATCTCCCTTAATTTAACGCACATCTCAGACAGTATCTTAAGTATTAGGGATAATATTCTACTAAATAATCCAAAACTCCTATGGCTTCCTGAATTTTCTTCTCTTAACACACTATCATATTTCTCACTGCTTTCTAGTGACCTTTAAATTAACTTTTTGGGTTACTAATTAGCATGATAAACAATAGATTCCCATTTCATGGGGTATTTCATGGTCAAGCAACCCACTGGAGACAGGCTGCACGCTCTGCAATATCCCTATCTGCGGCAAGCATCGGAGTGTCTCTGTAAAAGACATTTTCTTCCAGCAGTATCTCCAGGAGCACGTGTCAGGACATTTTTGCTTAATTCCTGATAGCTGAGCCTAATTCTTTCATTAGCATGTGTAAGATCTTAGAGGAGTGGTCTCACACAGAAGGGGAAAGACATGTTTTAAGATTCACAATGGCAGCAGCAAACTGGCCTAATGACAGGGCAGCCCGGCAGGAGGGACATTTGGTGTGCTGTGGAACAACACACATTGCGCCACCGTCACAGTGAACTTCTTATTGTTCTGTTTTCAGGGCAAGTCTCTCTTGTCTCTTCTCAATTACACTTTCTTTGTTTTTACCACAGAATTTGATTTGAAGCAGTTGCTTTGCAGAAGGGTTAAAGCATATTTTTTTACATTTCAAGCAAGAGAAGACAAAATGATTATTGGTATCGTACATAAAATTAGACCCCATTATGGCATAGTACGGGAGACGACTGTGCTGGGAACATTGCAGGTACGTGGGAAGGAGCAGTTTGCATGTCTGTGTACACTGCAGCTGAACAGTATTTCTGCCCAGCTAGGGCCACGTACCTGCCTGGCTTGCTCCCAAAAAGCATTGAGGGGCTCCAGCTGGTGCAAACCCCCTGCCTCACATCGGTGTGCTCGGTCTGCCACCGCCACCAGCCACTGTGGTTTGCCTCCTGCTGCGAGGTGAGGACAGCCAGCATCTGTGCCACCAGACAGGAGGGGAAACACCTCCTGAAATTTCACAGTCTTGCTGTTGAAAGCAAAAAAACCCAAGAAAACACAAATGAAAAAATTCAACAAAACGCAAAAAACCCCAAGCAAACAAGTCACAGTTAAGAAGTATACAAGGAGATTTGAAAAGAAAGAGCCATGTCTCCCCACAGGTCACCAGGATGGATGGATGGGAGAAGCAGGGGACGAAAAAGCAAGCAGAAAGAGAAGGGCAGGGTGGTTAAGAGGAATAAGTGCTTGCTGTCAGCTGGGGAGATTGTTCCTAGGCTCATTTTTGCCACTGACCTCAGGGGAGGCCTTAATTTAGGGGAGACAGAAACTGTTCCACTGTTGCCCCATCCTTCCTCACCACCTGTCCTCCCTGTTCTGGGGAGATCTTCGGGACGTGGACTATCTCCTACCGTGCATTTGTACTACCACTAGCACGGTGGGGTAGGCTCTACTCTGAAGTTGTATCACTGATGACAGAGTCACCAAGTCACAAGACAGCTGAGGCTGGTGGGGACCTCTGGAGACCATCCCATCCCACCCCACCCTGCTCAAGCAGGGGCAGCTACAGCAGGCTGCCCAGGGACGTCTTGCAGTCCACCCCACTGGCCTCTGGTCCAGCCTGTAATTCATCCCTAAAGGGAGCCTGTCACCACTTGCCGGTAACTCAGATTAAACTGACGGCTGCTTCCTCCTGTGGATATGATAATCTGTGTCTTTGCCCTCTGCTTCTCATCCTTGGCAAAGACAGCGTAAAGGAGGTGGACACAAGGAAATTTAAGTTCTGTACTTTGAGGAAGCAGGGAAGGTCGGACACAGGAATGGAAGGGTTTGGTGTCCCATGTGGGCACGAGGGAGAAACACAAGCAAACCTCAAACGTGCAGAAGGTGGTCTATGCTGGTAACACACGGTGTTTGCTGCTGCCCCTTGCATGGTGGCAGTCACGGGGGTGGCCACGGGAGCAGGGTCCCTGAGCACCCACGGGCAAATGCACCCAGCACCCGGTGGCCTCTCACTGAGTCTCGTGAGCAGCAGAGGGTGGGAAGATAAATCCTGTGTTTCAACAGCAGCAACGCAAGAAAGGGAAAAGGAAAAACATGAAAGAAGGGTCTATTCGGCAAAAAGTACGTGAAATCTGCAGGTACAGCAGGGGTAGCAGGGAAGGTCCCCATCCCCAGCTTTACCAGCCGGTTGCCATAGAAACTCATTACTGCACAGCTCCGGGGCCCCAAATGCTGCGAACCTCCACGGATGCCAAGGAAACCCACCCCCTCCACACCATGCTCTGGGAAGATCTGCCCTTCCCCCCTCCAACTCCGGTAACCAGAGTGTGGACAGCTGCAGAGTACTGAGCTCCTACCGCAGTTTCCTAGATGGCGTCTGTGTTACTTATTTTAAGTGAGCTACAGGCTACCTTTCATTTTATATCTGTATGCCTATATATGAAAATACCATTATGTGCATAATTTTCTGGGAATATGCCTGTACCACAGTGCACTAGATAAAGTAAATACTGTATTGATGGAACAGAAATAACAAAATATTAAAGGAAAATCAATAACTGCTTTAAAATCTCATCCTTCAGCCTTACTTAACTTTGTTTAGGCAGGCAATAAAGTTCCCAAGAGCTTTGAAAGTGGGCACACTGTGGTGCTGAGCTAACCACACTTACTGCTGGAAGCAGCACAAGCTGGAGAGAGGAGCAGGTAACCTTCTCATAGAGATCAGCACTTTCCTGGTGCCTGGCATAAAGTACTAAAGAGAGAAGCTGGGTTTTTTTTTATAACCCAGGCCTGTATTAATTGACAACTAGTATTCATCTGAGCACCTCCAAACTGGCCCATTACACTGACCGCTAACAGCTGTAATGCTGCTCAGGCTGTAGGACAGGGAAAGGAACCCACCAACACTTCCCTAATTTTTCAAACAAATAAACCTTAGCTCATTTCACCATTTTCAACTAGAGATATTGAGTGTCATCTCCATCTTACAGATGAGGAAAATGACGGGGGAGCGGGTGGGCTGGGG
>VZSC01012841.1:111518-136193 GCA_013398225.1 Steatornis caripensis | reverse complement strand
GGGGGGGGGGGGGGGGGGGGGGGGGGGGGGGGGGGGGGGGGGGGGGGGGGGGGGGGGGGGGGGGGGGGGGGGGGGGGGGGGGGGGGGGGGGGGGGGGTTATGCTGGGTTTCTGCCACAGACCCTGTCTGCCGTCCTCATTCAAAATTCAGGAGAAGCTGCTGACATTAAATGCTCGTATATAGGCCAGTTCTCTTTCAAAAGTGGGTCCAGAATTAGGTTAGTAAGTCGATATTTACACACAAGATGATGTGCCCTGGTTTTCCAAAGTGCTGAATACCCAGCCCAGAAGTTCCCTTGTGGGGCTTGAAGCTTTATTTTCGGCACCTCATTTTATAAAAAGACCATCTGTAACAGCTAGCTCTAGCTGCCATGTAATTAATTCCAAGTTACATAAGCTATTCATGAATAAGCATTGTTTTCCATATATTAAACTTGCAGAGACAGGTTTCAGAACCGAATTGGTATTTAGTGAGCTAGGCCTCAGAAATTATCAATTAATGCTCCTTGACATTTTATAAGTATGTTAATTTATATTAAACCTACTGCAGCTAACTTTGCAGAAGATAACTCTGAGCCTCAGTCATAAACTAAAAAGACTTACGCAGTTCAGGAGCATTATGGCCGCTTTTTATCATCTTCTTGACATAATGCACATTGTGTATGCAATGCAGTGGAGATAAACACATATATAAAGCAGGCAATTACCTCAGTTCACACACACTATCATATTTATGACCATTTGCAGAGGCTTAATATAATTCATTTACTCTAGGTGCTAGAGTAAATACATCATTATAAACCCATGAGTCAGGTGATGAGAGGCAGGTATCAAGATCTGCTGCTATCCAGCCAAGTCAGCAAAAACTCATTACTCCTTTCAAAGGCTGTTAGCGGTGGTCAGGGGGAGACTGATGGGAATTGCTGGGTTCAGAGCCGCTCGCTGCCAAGCAATGGCAGGGAATGCAGATAGGATACAGCAAGGAGACGGTTAAACTTGCCTCCAGAGATTAAAAATCTTGCTCATTTGAAAGGGGAGTGGCCCCACATCAGGTGACCACTTGGAGTGGACTATGGCAAGCAGGTGGTGTACTCGTTCAGGTGAACACCTAAGGACACATCAGCGACTTTCGGCAGGGAAGGGACGGCGGCAGGGCTGAGCATGGCCGTAGCTCGTCCTGGTCCAAACGCTGCCCTCAGGCTCAACTATCCATCATGGGCTCAAGAGGATGGAGAGCCAGATTTGATATGAATTTGAGCATACGTATTTGAGCAGAACACAACAAGAAGGTGGGGGAAATGCAGGAAGCATTTTCCCCAGCACTGCCATGAAATACAGCACAATTACTGCTCCAGCCAGCTCTGAGCAGCTCTCATGGCCTGGGTTTTCTCTTGCGCTGGAAGAAAATTGGCAGTTTGGTGACCTGCATCAGGGGCGCTTCCAGCCCCCAAACACCTTTGATTAACGATGGGGGACGGCTTCCCCAGACACTCTGCCCATTGAAATTGCCTCAAATATTGGTACATCAAATATGACTACTCAGGGGCAATTAAGGCCTAGTTACTCTTTCTCTGTTGTGCTCGCTGCAATTGCTCACACCGCTACGAAGGACAAACCTGCCCTTTGGATTTCCTATCATTTCACACTCAATTTAATCTGATGCAAAATGGGGAAGGCAGTAAAGAATCAAATCAGAAAAACCATTTAACCTCCCAGATTATGAGAGGGTGTATCACTCAAAACGCAGCATTTCCCAGAGTCTCAGCTGAACTGGTATCAGCCTGTCTGACTTGAATCCCAAAGACATACAGGCTGCACATGCACATACTGTGACTTGACAGCACAGGGGGTTTCAGATGAATGTTGTTTAGTAAATGCAGTTTTTGATAGATATTTTCAGAAATTTGAAACATTTTTGGGTTGTATCTTCAACAACCATTGTCTATTCTATTCCATAATGAATATGAGCAATCACTTTAGGAGGTAAAAGACATGCAATTTATTTTTAAAAAGGGATCATAGGTAGTGATAATGAATTACACAAACACAGTGAAAAAAAACAGAAAGAGAAGTGCTGTTCTACAAGAAACACAGCTGATATTGTATCACTCTGGAAAGGAAAAAGCGGGGATAAATTAGGCACTTCCTTCTGTAAGTAAGTTTTAAACTAATCTGATTACAACAGCTCCCACTAGCACCATTCCATGGCAGTGAAGAGTAAAATCAATAGTGAACATCAACATTTCCATTTTCTTCAGTGGTTTTGTAACTCAGCCACAAGAATCTGCTTTTCGCTTACGGCTCGGCCGCGGGAGGGCCACGACTAACCTGGCTAGAACTTCTCCAGTCAACGTATCCAGGAATTGCTCATTTATTGATCAACAAAGAACAACACGGCTTCAAGGGTGGTACTGCGGTGTAATTATTTTGGAGAAAGTACAAAGCTTTTAGGACTTAGGGTTTGATTTGATTTGACTAATGCTGCTAGAGGATTTGATAGAATTTAGTATTTAATAGTCATCTAATATCAGGACACTGTTGTCTTAATCTACCCTTGAATATTAAAAATTCAGAGTAAAGACTAATCCTTGTCCCCAGTGATTTAAACAGATAAAACAGAGAGGAAGTGAACTCCAAACCAGGGTCCTACACATCAGTGACACAGTGAACGGACACCAGGCTCTAGAGTCATCGTCTATAGCTGTTCCCAACAGAGTTTGCAGTTTCTGCTACAAAATAGTTTCCTTCCACTGAAATTAGTGTTGCAAAACTTGTCTCAACCCTATACCTAGCATTGCACATGCCTACACACAAATAAGCAGCCCTTGCAGTAATCCACACCTCGAATATCCATCGATTTCCATGTCCACACAGCTGCCCACATCTGAGCAATGGTTGCTTGCATTCGCCACTCAGCAGATGGGGCTGGCAGTAGAGGATTGCTGCAGCTCAGTATAACAATACTGTTTGCGTATTTCTAAATATTCCACTCTTGTACGACAGAAATCATACCAGAAAAAAATAACTGAAAATCAGAAATTTGCCCACGTTGAGGCACAGCAGCCTGGCTCTGTTTCTCTATGAACACATGGAGGTTGGCAGTGATAAGAAATGATTCTTTAGAAAAAGGGTGAGCAGCAAGGGCTCCAGCCAGGAGAGGCAAAATATACTAAGCCTTCTGCACAGCATTGGCTTCTGTGATATTCCTCTTGAAAGCCTAACACGTATTTTCCTTCAGAAAAAAAGTAGGACAAAAGACTATAATGTTGCAGTGCTGCAGTTTCGCGAAACAAATAAATAGGGGTCAGTGGAAAATCCATGCCCTTTTCCAAAAGCTTGCCTAAGTTCCCACTAAACACTCAGAAAATCAGCTTTGCAATTTGACAGAGCTTGCGTGGCATCCCAGGGGACCAGCAGANAAAAGTAGGACAAAAGACTATAATGTTGCAGTGCTGCAGTTTCGCGAAACAAATAAATAGGGGTCAGTGGAAAATCCATGCCCTTTTCCAAAAGCTTGCCTAAGTTCCCACTAAACACTCAGAAAATCAGCTTTGCAATTTGACAGAGCTTGCGTGGCGTCCCAGGGGACCAGCAGAAAAGGTTGGGTGCAGTTTTCAGCCAATGGCCCCCCCTCAAGCTCACCGGCTCTTGGCCCGGCTTGGGGGTCATCTGTTCGCCCAGCAGTGCTGCAAACCCACTCCTGGGCACTGCTGCTTATGCTGCAGCTGAAGGACGTGAGCAGCTGGGGGGCCACGGTGGGGTGCGCTGCCCCCAGCAAACCTAAGGAATTTCAGTCGACTGGGGTTCAAACACCTGCAGCCAACTCAGGGAAGTATTAAGCAGATTCCTGTTTCCCTTTGAAACAGCACTGTTGTCCTTTTTTTTAATATACGTATATATAATGAAAACTCATGTACTTGCTTCAATCTGGCACTGAAGAGCTGTTTTCTTCTCACAGCTGCCATCTGCCATATTTTCTGATTCAGAGAATGCTTTCTAAGGGGTGCAAAGTGAGTATAAAATCCGAGACCACAGCAGGCTAACTGGAAGCTGGGCTGAGCTGGCCAGAACCGATGCGCGGAGGCTGACAGCAGAGCACGAGGGACAGGAGAGGCTGAGGCTGGCCAGAGCATCACTGTTCTCTGCCCCCACCTCCCTCCTCTGGCACGCACAGACTTCAGAGCAGGACGGCGGTGCTGCAAACAAGAGCAATGAAAAAGAAAAAGAGATGAATATTTTTTCTTACAATAGTTGCAGATTTTCCTAATCCCACGTCCTCTGGACCACCTTGAATGTGCTCTGAGTCTCTCAAGCATGTGCTAAAGCAAGCATGCTTTACCACACAGAGAAGCCCGAGCTGTCTCACGTTCCGGCAGCAAGCAGACCTTTCTGAACCACTAATGAGCAAATAATTCACTTTCAACTACAAATAGACAGTCTTGTGTAAACTCACAGAATAATCCTACACTGTACACGAGCCAAAAGCAATAAATGCTCTGCACCACGTCTTGACAATAAAGCTAATGTACATGGCTTGCTTTATCGGAGAGCGCAGAGCCTTGTTAGCTCAAGCATCCTTCAGCAGAATTTCGAAAGAGTTGGATTACACTCTATAAAAGCCCTGGCACCACGTCTGTTAAATGACACGGCAGTTTTTACACTTACTGTGACCGCTGGAGTAATTTCCTTCTTTGCAAGGCCACACTCCGTAACACAATGCAGCTGGAGAAATCAATGTTATCAGTGCTCCACGCCAGCCTGTGTGCTGCCTGCGCTCTTTTGAGAGGTTCCACAGCGGTGTGACTCTCTCCAACCCACGCAGAATACATTTGAAATGTAACACACTGCTTACCTGGTGAAGCCACGAATTTGTGACAGCAAAACATCAAGGCAGTTCCTGCTGGCCAGCTAATTCCCTAAGTGAGGGTTAACAAACAGAGTGATAATGTCAGGAGGAGCTGAGAGGAGTTTAGCCTGAGAAAATCTTCAGCCCCGGGGCAGAATACAACTGAGACTAATGCCTCAATAAGACCGGCATTTTTTTCTCAAACACGGACACTTTTCAACACACAGTGTAGGACGGATTATACAGATCACCTCAAGGGTAACACAGGCATTTGTGAGGAAAGAAGTCTCCTTGGTTTGTAATCCTGGAAACAAACAGCTACAGTCCCTGTGTGCCACAACACAAATCACCTCCCAGTGTCCTTGGGTTCTGCCACATCTCCATTTTTTGGGGACAGGAACAGAAGGCTTAACAAAACACTCTTGGTTTTTGTCCAATGAGAAAATAAGAAGTGGTATGTTCACAATAAATGAGTATTTGTATAGAAAGCCATTTATTTGGAGATTAACTATTTCCAGTTTTTAGAAAAAGCCTTTTTTTTTCCAGATTCCATGTCTGCGTTTCATGGTTCCCACTCTCTCGCCCTTTTTACTGTCATTTCCCCCGCCGAGAAACACTGAGGGAGAAAAACAGCATGAAGAAGTTGTTCTGCCCAGATTTAAAATAAGAGTACATTCGGAAAAGCACTTGATTTTTGAAGGGCAACTTTTTTCAGACAATTTTCCAACAGGAAAGACAGGGATAGCTGCAGAAGGTTAAATACTGTTGGTGTAACCAAACTCTGTGTCTCCACCAGCTGTTTTTGTGATTGCTTCACCTTGGCTGGTTTGGGTTCAAACCCAGACAATTTCAAATTTTGGAAATGTACCAGCCCAGGGCCATTTGGCTCCTTTCAGAGCAAGGACAGCTTTGAGGGCTGGAGGTCCGAAATGTGCTGGGCTGTCTGAGCCCCAGGGAATCCCGCAGGGCTGGAAGCCCAGGTGGTGGCTGGGAGAGGAACGAGCTATGGGTGACAGACCTCGGGGCACCCACGATGCCGCTGCTCTGCAGGCCCACTTTCTGCATAGACACAGACTTGGTGGTACCGATGCTTATGCTCCCACCCACATCTAAAACATACAAACCTTCAAAATTGAGATCTCCATCTTATCCTGCCCCACAGCGCTGCAGCTCATCCTTGTCCTCCTCGCCATGGGTGCCGGTGGGAGGAGGGGTGATCAGCAGCGCAGCGGGGAGCAATCAGGAGGAACAGATCGCAATAGACAGCAATCTGGAGACTGTAAAAATGAATAGTTTGTGTTTCACTGACTTTGATGTGGTCGTATCATCTGTAAATTATACACCCAGCTATTTTTCCAGTCACCCATTATTCTGTCAGGCGATCGGCTGCCAATTCCAGCCCTCCTAACCATATGCATGGCTGTAAACCTTGAAAGCAGCTGTCTCCAAAGCAAGCCAGTTCAGGAAGAACAGGGGAACAAATTACATAAAAGCAGATTAACTTCTCTTTAACTTCCTTCAAAATATTTCTTCCCCACAGCCTCTGTAATCCCATTTTTAAAGGGAATTTTGTCTCTTTATTTGTTATACTTACCAGTGTGACTTGAATTTAAAGCTTTATACTTCACGTTTCTGCCCATGGACCTGTTGCAATTCTAATCCTCGATCTTTTCAATGGTGGGAATGGCTCTTTGAGCAGTTTTCAGGCTGTTGCGCTGATACTTCCCAGAAAACAAAGTTGGCCAGTGCACGCTTAGCGCGTTAAGTTGAGCATCAACTCAGCGGGCAGTGGCAATATTCTGGGAGTCTTGGGTTTTGTATTGTTTTCTCTTTGAGCCTTGGTTCACCTGGATATGTAACTCTCACCATGTCACAGATGGGCAGCACCGAACCGGGCAGTGACCTGCCAGTCACAGACTGGGGTTAACCAGGACTGACAAGATGGAACAATATTGCATAAGGGCAGTTCTAACAAATATGGTATTTCACAAGGTTCCAAAAAGTGTCATACTTTCTTCCTAAGGAAGCCAACTATTTAGAAGAGACTCCTAAAATAATGCCAAAATGTTTCTGTGTGCACACTGGTCTTCGTTATCTAGCTTGAATACAATAAACCTAAATGTGATATGCCACCCAGTACCCTCTCCACTGTGCTCTAAAAACTTTATCTTTTTGTCTGATGATAGACAAAAAATAGAACAGTTTACCAGGTGCCTAAATTAGTAGGAAGCATCCCCGCGTGGTGGGTGCTGCACACCAATGGCAGCGTGAGGCTAGGGCACCCCAGCAACTGAGCAGGCTCTGGTCACAGCTCGGGCACCCCAGGGCTGCATGAAAGGTCCCATCACTTCAAATCAGGAGATAAGAGCTTTGTTTAGAAGCTGTCTGACTATGTTACTCTGAAGAAGAGGTCAAAACCAAAGGTCAGATGATGAACCTGGACCAGCCCCAGTGTGGGACCACGGGAGGGTAAAGAGCACACAGAGCGCTACCTAAAATAAGGGTGCAACGCGGGGAGGTGGGGATCCTGGGGGACACATTGCTGAGGCCCCAGTTTTGAGCAGGAGTGCAGCTGAAGAGTAAGGAGAATAGAGGAGCATGTGGTGTTACAAGCCGTGGTTTAGAAAGGCAGAGGGTACTCAGAGGTGGGCAAAAGGGCCGCTCGTAGTTTGTGGCCAAGGTTTACTTATTCTGCCCTCTATAAAGATTCCCTCTCCCTTCCTTACGCAGAGAAAGACCTCAGGGCTTGCAGAAGAGATGCTCTACTGGTCCAGCCCTGCCCTTCCCTGGACCGCAGGCAGCCCAGGCGGCTGTTCCACTGCCAAAATCCCATCAGGAAGGGGTCTGCACAGCGGAGGAGCACTGAGGAGGGAGCCAGGCATCCGCCCCGTTTTGCTCTGCTGGGCTCAACGCTCTGGGAAAATAGCGTGCAACGTGGGAGGAGAGGAAGACTGGTCTCTTTGGGGAGAGCAAGAGATCAGAGAATTAAACTGAATGAGCTCCCTGTGCCCTCTGCAATTAAAGGGAACTTGAAAGAGTTTCGATTTGGTGATATCATTAATTTCCTGTCTTCCTCCTCCCTCCTGCTGCAGTTCAGAAGAGTCCTTTTCAACTGTTTATTGACTATGTGATGAAAGACTGAGCTGAAGAGACCGTAAGAAAAGGAAAGTTTGAAAAGTTTTCAGCCCCTTCATCAGTTCTTTAAACAACATTCAGAAAAACATGAAAGACTGTGTTTGAGAGAAGTATTGTAATTAAAGCTGCGCACAGTGGGCTTTGCTGTCCGAATGTGACTCAAATACTTGCAGCCCTATGTCTTGTGAAGATTTAGTTCACAATTCTGGCACAAACAAAGGCTGTTAAGAAACACATTTATACTTACACAGCTATTTCTTTTACTTACTAAGGAACAAAATCGCTTTGGTACACTAGCTAGGTAGGAAACGCAGCATATTATATTTTAAAAATAATTGTACGTGCACAGAACATGCACGCGGCATGAACCCTGGGATTTCGGGGAGCATGGGATCACACAGTGTGCCCAACACCTCCGAAATAAAACCTCAGTGCAGAGCACCCCATGCTCGCATGGGCAGACCCCACGGGCTCTTGTCTCATCCAGGGAGTCTGTGTCTGTCAATGCAATATTTTTTAGCACGTTCATCTTGTTCTGCCAAAGTTTCCATCTTTCTCAAGACCACATCTGAAAATTTCTGTCCTGTGTTTCTTTTCCTGTAATTCCTTGCAGTCTTGTCCTGTAATTAGAGGGCAACCAAGTCTTGATAACTCACAGGACAGTCCTGTAGATGATGGGAGAAACAGAGACGTGTTTCAACACCAGCATACCAACTGGTGTCAAATGCCCTTGCCTGGGTCTACTCAGACAACACAAACAAGCCAACGGAAAGAACTGCCAAATCTCGTTTTTCATTACTCTTGAAATGGAAGAAATCCTCAGAAATATCCTGAGCCCATCCAGTTTCCCAGGCACAGTCTGCCCACAGAAAGAATCAAAGACTTCAAACAACTCCATTTCATTGGCACAGATGGATCAAAGGCGCTTTCAAAGTCCAGCCAGCTACAAGGCAGGGACAGGGACCAGTCCCTGATCAAAAACATGTGGGCAAATGCATGTGGTTTGCCGGTAACCTCTTGTCACAGCTTAATCATGCGACAGCTTTGTTGTCATGGCAAGAGACGAAGGCCTGACAAGGGACTACTCGCTCCTGGACATGGTGGAGGAGGAGAAGGCACAGCCACATGCTCCCCAGCTACTCAGGGGGGCCAGCACTTGCAAACAGCTCCTGGCTTCTCACAATTACAATTAAAAAGGGAAACTGCCAGAATCACAGACCACGTCACCACAAGGGTGTGAAGAGACCAAGTGGGAGCCCCTGGGGCGAGGCTGCTGGCTGGCTGCGAGCTGGCAGCCCGTGCCAACGGTGACCATCTGGCCTGCCTTTGGGACCTGCTGGAGATGGCTCCTCTAAGTATTCATTTTTGTTGAATAAAGCTTTTCTGACATACTATTTACATCTGCTGGAGTCAGCTAGGCCATTGATACAGCACGGTGCTGAAGGCATCTGACATTTGGCTATTGTCCCCAAACTTGGCAGTAGTCACAAGCAGGGAGCACGAGGGAGGAGCAGGAACTACACGGATGATTTGAGATCTGTGGGGCAGGACTGAACGGAGCAGGAAGTGGTAATCAAATTAGAGAGCAGTTCTAATTATTTCAGCAATCAAAAGCAATGACTCACCTTATCGGGTGGCCAACTAATACCATCACAGACATTTTCCTTGTTTATTTTCATGCCTTCTCAGACTAGAAGGAGAACATGGGGGGATCCCAGTCCTGGCCATCTGGCATTAGTGTGAAAAATACGGTAAGAGATATACAGTTGTCTCAGTAACTCCCTTAGAGATGACAAATTCACACATTCTCATGATCTTAGAGTTGTTTTTTTTCTAGGCTGCCTTATTAAAATTGTGGTTCCCATAGAGTAATTTTTACTCAAAATTGAGAATTTTATAAATTGGAGTCGCAGGCAGTGACTCTGGTTGCTGTTCATGCTTTCTCCTGAAGGCTGCTTTGAGCATCTGCCCTTGGTGTGACTCAAAGCACTGGTAGCTGATGGTGTAGAACTCATGGACTGACTGACTATCAAGGACAAGCCAAAACTTGGCTCTGTGATTTGCAATACTACATTTTTCCACTGTTGGCTTCCCTGGCACTACAAATTTAACCCGGATCTGGCATAATTACATAATCACACCATTCTTTGCAGAGACCAAGTCATGGCTGTCCTGAAACCTGAGTAACGTGCTGAGGTCAACCTGAGATCCCTGACACGTCAGGCATGAAACTCTCCTTGGCACCTGCAGTTGTCTCCCATGCAGCTTTGCATTTGTCTCAGAAAGACTTGAGAAAGGAAAATAAGCTCCCATCCAAGTTTGCTTCTCCTCTCGTACAAAGCCGTTCTGTAAATCGCCCTCAACGCTGCTGTACAAATGAGGCAGCTGCTGAGAGCCTGAAGAGCACTGTGCACATGGGAAGCAGTCTCCTAGCAATAAGGAAGATGTAAAAGCCCCCAAAATAGCTCCTCCTTCCATTTCTTTTCAGTGACTCATACTTTACAATATTTTTGGGGGGGGGGTGGGTTTTTTGTTGTTTTGGGGCTTTTTTTCACTTTCCTACAGCAAAACCACTCACACCGTGTGTGTCAGGTGAAATGAGGCAAGAAAAAAAGGATGCATGCACTTCCTTCATTTAAGAGCACATGAGTATCATCTCAGGCATCCCACACAAGCTGAATGCATTTCACATTTTCTTGATGACACAAGAGAACAAGCTGTAAGCGCTGCAACGATTTGCAGTTACGAGGCATTTTGCACAGCCTGGGCAGGCTAACCATCTACTCTGCCTGCTACATCATACCAACACTTAGCAGATAAGCTGCAGAACAGAAGGTAAATAGTTTTGAATGTGTCTCGTGTTTGGAAATCAGGAACAACCGCACTCAAGGCAACAGAGTCATACAGATCTGAAACTGGTGTGAGGGAAGAATTATGCTGTCTGACGTGACAGGGATTTTAGCTGCCTGCAGTGGTAAGTAAAAAAGGAGCATGTTTCCCATGCTGCTATCGGATTCAAGCCATCTCACAGACAAGCTGCCATGAAGGACTGTGGAACCGTTCAAGATGGAAATAATTATTTAAAAAACAAACACACATAGCTGAATGGCCAAATTTGTTTCAGTCCCAGGAGAAGTACCTAGACATGTTTCTGAAAGCCCCTGTAATTTTCTTATCTTTTTTCCTGAATAATCCTCACCCTCTGATTGAAAAATATCTAAAAATAGTTCCAGAGAACTCCTCTAATGAATGATGCAATGGACATATGCTCTCGCATTAAATCTTCGTGTTTACTTTATTTGATGTCATGCAGAAGATTGAAGCTTGGGATGGTGCTGGGAATGACCTCAGATATGCTGCAGGATTCTAGGTCACATCACACTTCATCTCCGATAAGGCGTGGGAGCACCTGGGAGAGCAGATGGCTAGACAATGTAGCTATCACTGGTGGGTTTAATTTTCCTGGATTAAGAAGCAAGTACTATGCAAGTAGTTTGATTTGCTGAAGACGCAGCAGCAACCCTGGCATGGGAAACCCTGCCAGAGCTCTCAGGACGAACTGCCTCCTCCCAGTTTCTGGTAGGACTGCAAATCTACAGTCCAACTCATTCACCAGTCACTTTCCAGTTACTGCCATTTTTATCACATAGCTCTAAGAAATATCCTGCCAAAAAAGGACAATTTAAAATCTAGTTCCCAGCCATACAAAGCACAGTGCCCTTTCTCCTGATTTGGCTGCAAACAAGGGGAGAACAAAAATCTTACACTAAATTTTAGTTAGGAGCAGCTTCAAGATAAAATTAATCAGTAGTAGCATATGTATTATAATAAAACAAGACTGATACTAAAAAAAAGGGAGTTACTCTCTTACTACTTTCACACCTATCAAATTTGGAGGAAGAAAAAAACCTACAGCACCACTGCATGTATTATCAGGATAGTCAATGAGACATGAAACAAGGACGAACTCCATTTGCCTGGGCAAAAAGCCCAGTTTGGAAGTAATTGCTGTAGTGGTGTAGCAGCTGCAAATATAGCCAGATCAGATCCAAAGATCAAATGCTTATTTCATTTTGATAAAAGTCATTAAGCCACAAATCAACTTACTTTGGCGTACAGTCAGGAAATAACTCTGTATATACCATCTGCACATAACTCTCCCCTAATAAATTAAAGCAGTGACAGCAGCTTTCTTACGCGAAATCCTCAAACTTATATTTCATTAAGTATTAACATTTCTCATCTAGATTTTATTTAGCAGATAAGCCACCGCACCATGTTTAAAATCAGACCAAAGGATTTCCGAGCTGAGGGGGCGTGTTGGGACCATCTGCGTCACTTGACAGCTCGGGACCAGGCTTTCAAATGCACACAAGACATCTGCCTCATGATGACAGAGAAAGGAACGGCATCGAGGCCTTACCTATAGAATTCAGGGAGCACCAAGGAAGCTCTGGGAGTGTGGACTTCTTCAAAGATAGTAAAAATACAACCAAGAGCACAAGAAAAGAAAACTGCAGAAGGTAGCAATTGCATCGGAGCGATTTAATTACTGAAGTGCACTTTCTTCAATAGATTATCTTGGCAATTTAATCAGTCATTGGAGAGCTTTTGGCCATCCATTACACGGCTGCTTCAGCAGGCACAGGGCTGGTGTAACACCAGCCAACCCCCAGAGCATCCCCCCGGTCAGCAGAGATACAAGGTGGGAAGGAGGATTTCATAGACATAGCAAGCTGTCTGCTACTCTCTGCCTCAATCTGAAGATTCCAGAGACTTCATTAATTATACCATCCCAATACAGACTGTGATGCTACTGTGCATCACGGCTTCTCAAGCGGCTGATGCAGGTTGTGCTGTAGAGCCAATACAAAGTTAATAGCCTCCCTACACTTATTTAGGCTTGCCTAAACTGATATGGGCTTGTGAAGAAGAATTTTGGACTATTTAATTAGGATCAAATTATAAGACTCTCACCCTTTCCTAGCAGCATTTTGTTCTCCTTTTCAGTTCAATTTAAGTGGATAATTTTTGTAGTAACACACATCTCTGCAGTTGTGCCAGAGTCTGACCCAGTTATCTGTATCTACAAAACAAATTCCAGCTTTCATGCTGTGATTATAGCAATCAATCTGAAACTCTCACTGCCTATTAACTTAATAGATTGTTCTGGATGTCTGGACCTGCAATTCTAATACCACTAATGCTCATCAAAACTTTGAGAGATAAAAGATCAAAACTTCACCTTAATAAATTAATAAATTTTTTAAGCTAGGAATCAATTTGTTGATTTACTCCTAACACACCTCCCACAAAAGGTAATTCACTGTTACCTGTGCCCTTCAGAAAATCTCTGTAGCACTGATTGATGGAATATAGAGCTAAAAAGATCATTATTAAATTCACAATTAACAAAGAGTTGTCAAGATAATATTAGCCAAACTAATGGATAGATTATGAAATTTTCACATCAATTCTTTTTTTCATGGTAGTTCTTTTCTGTATTTACCCGCTAAGGAGAAAAGGACTCACCTACTAGTCCTGTGCTGAGCTCCCACCATTCCTGGGGTGGTGTCCTGCCCTCTGCAAAGAGCCCACAGAAGAGCTGCTTTTGGGTTGAGATAATGAATGTTCATTTTTTGCAGTCCTCTGCTGTCCCACATATATTCTGTGAGTGAGTCTCCCTTTCACCTGCATTAATGATTTGACTGGAAATTTCTGCAACATAAGTGGGTATCACTTCTAATCCTCAAATTATTAGAATTCTTAGCATCCAGGAATGATTTTTGAAGATAAAAAGAAAAGTTTTAAATTCATTTTGAAATATTCTTCCAAAAACTAATAACATCGCGTAACTATTGGATTTTTTAATAAAAACCCATCAATTTGAATTAATACATTTATATTAACGGATTCTCTGTCCATGCTTAGCCTGGGGATGTTCTTACTTCAAGCCAAACTTTTCAAATATTAACGAGGAAGCAAGGGAGTTAGTCTACAATACACAGTTATCAGGAGACCAAGGCAAAGTTAGTCTACCAAAGGTGATGCTATTAATAATGACATTTATGCTGCAGGAATTTAATTAGACTGAAAAAGAATTTGTAGTAAAGATGTCACAACAACTCAAGACAAAAGGAAAATCAGTCCAAAGGCATTCAGTCCTTAATTAGTTTGGGAGTAGTAGATTAAAGATAAACTTAAAAAAATTGGTGGAGTGACTGGCTACTAGGCACCATGAGAATGTATAATGTCACGTTCGATTTTTCACTTTTTGATGCTTTTAGATAAGATCAACTGCAAAGTATTTTTAAAAATACAGGAGCTGATATTTTTCTTTCCTCAAAAGATCAAACGGTTTTGCTTTTAATAAAACCAATAACAGTCAGGAGCCTTCACAGCTGACACTGATTTTTTTTTTCTAAACATTATGAACAAATGAGCTGCACAACACCTTGGTTATACATGGAAAATGGCAACTCTGTGTATGGACAACCTTCCATTCATGCGTACTGCCTTTTGAAAAACCAGGAAAAAAGAGGTGTTTCTGATCATCCACAATAAGTTACTTTCTTGATGTTGGCTTGTTCTGTGCAAAACATGACAGGAATAACGAAGCTGAATGTTCATAAAAGAACCAGGTAGATTTTTCAAGCTCTGTGGATTGATCTGTCTGTGTTCAGATTTACGTAAGAAGAAAAGGAGATCAATTCAAAAGATCTTGCAGTCACCAGTAAATGGATTGTAAAGCTGGCAGAGCTCTTCCAGCCAAGCCCTCGTGTCCTGCCTGGCTCCGGGATGCTGAGCCCCTTAATGCCAGGGGTGCCTCGCTGCTCCCCACCCCCACGAATGTCAACAGCAAACTCACGCTGACTTATAGCTCTGAACTCACAACATAATATATTGACCAAGTGAAAGCAGAAGCCAAACGCTTAGGTCATTCAAAAGACCTCATTTTATGTTCTTATTAAAGGAAGAGACCTGAAGGCGGAAGGAAGTTCACCCAGACTGAAATCCTAGGAAGCTGCCGTCTCTGACCAGGAGCTTATCTGTCCAACATCTGCAGGACCCTCTGCCATGAATTAGGTATGAAAGCAAGTCAGGTAAGTGGCCCATCCTTCATCTTCCGTTAGCATTCATTTAAAACAAGAAGTAGGGAAAAAACCCACAGAAAAGACAGTAACATACTGTCTGCCTGCTTTGGTGAAGGGACCTTAACCCTACGTCCCATGGGGTGGTTTAACAACCAGCATCAACACACCGCATTTTAAATAAAAGCAAAGCTACACTTGCCTGACATTAAAAGTATGGTCTTAAGCTGTCCACCTTCAAAAATTCCTCTCTCTCTTCACCCTTGCTCAAGGACAGAGACATTTCCTCCATCCTTAGGGTAGCTTAAAATGCTGTTCTCAGCCTTTCGGTGCTCGGTGCATATGGTGCTCCCCATGCCATTTCCCACTGCAATCTTTCTGCCACTTTCCTTGCTGGCCTCGAGCTCTCTGCACAGGTGCTGCAGCAGACTGCTTCTGTACTGCCGATTTCTGCTGTCGTTATTCACTCTACTCTTCTCCTTGGCTCGAGTCATGCTCTTTTCTTCTATGCTGGATTTTTAAACCAAAGTATGAATCGTATCATTAAAAAAAAAAAAAAAGGCATTGTTAAATCAGTTAAGGCTTTTCTTTCGACCTTCCATAGGGTCAAAACAGGTTTTGTCACCTACACCTGAACATTTTTCATGATGGCAAAGGAGTAAATTACATTACATACATCAGCAGTACGAAAGAGTGTCCTGCTGTGACTTTTGGAGTACAATTCCCACAGCCAGTGAGGAGAGGGATTTTGTCTCACCAGTACATATGACAGATGACAGTTTCTTCAAACCTCACTTTGTTTTGGCTTCTTTATTAGAATCAAGAGAGGTTTCTGAGTGAGGAGCCAAACCAAAGCATCAGTGGGCAACTTGCAGGGAGGCCAGCATTTATACCCACCTCCTCCAGGTCACATCTTCTCAGCAGCCTTGCGACACTGGCCCAGCAGCCACACAAGGGACCAGCTGTCCAGGAAGTTTAGCGGGATGGAGAAAAAGACAATTCTTCTGTCACAAGTAGGCAGGGAAGAGGGCAACCACGGCAGACGGCAGAGATGAAGAACACACAGTGGCTTGTGCTGGATGACTAGCTGTCAGTTAGCATTTCTAGAAAAAACAACTGCATTGCCATATAATTACATGCCTCCCTCAATCTTTGTCCTTCTCCCTGCATGAAGAATCCCTCTTGGTAAGCTCTGGGGGACCAGAGGCACAAAAAGACAGGCGCCACGCCAGCAAGGAGCACCAGCCAGCTTCTGATGGGGGAAACCAGCTTGTGCTGGGCTGGGTGGTGGCACCACTGGACCGCTCCTGGCTGGTTTAAAGGCAGCTCAGACCTCTCTCCTCTGCCCTGCCATCTGTTTCACCATGACACATCACTCAGCCGACACTGGGCATATCTTTGAAAGCCCAGTATGCTCAAGTCTTGTACTTTCAATATCAAGGTCCAAGTTAGAGCAGAGAGTTTAGAGTTTACTTTCTTTAATATCTTCTGTAAAACTAATTACTGGTCATTTGACAAAATAAATTGACCTTATAATAAGGCTTCTAAAAATGCAATTGGTGTAATTCTTTAAATTACTTTCTGTACACAGTGTCAAGTTCTTTCCTGCCTTACACCTCCCCTAATGCTGTACTCACCGAGTATAAGGCAGGAAAGAGTTTAACCTCCAATATACAAGTGGCATGCACTTATTTCCCTAGGGAACTGACCCACTGTAGAGCATTGGCTATTTATAACACAGTCAAAAATAAATTGTGAGGCAAAAGGGTAGAAAGGCTGTTAAAAAAGGCTATTATTTGTTGATAGAACGAGAAAAAAGTAATATAGCTGTGGATTCCCATACAAAGTTATCTCCACAGTATGCTGTAAATTTTAAATTGTTACTAAAATCGTGTGTTACTCACAACTAAGGCAACTCCCTGCAATGGGCACAGCCACGCCACATGGCCAGAGCAAACTGCCCCTGCTCTACGCTCATCAGTCTAACCTTGAAGAATTTCTTCCCTCTTTGGCCTAAAGGATTTGAGGGCATTGCTCAGGACTAGTTCCCTCTTGGATGAGATGGCCTCATCCACGCTGCACACCCGCTGGGACCCGTAAGGCAATCCTACGGCAGAACGGTGACCTTGGCCCAAGACAGCTGAGATGATACCAAGGATGTTTCACAGCTCATCAGAGCTGCGAGACAGCACGATGATAATACATGCTGCATCTGTGACAGCAGCTCTGGAGAGTTTCCTCTTGGAGGGAACTAGCTGGCTCACTTTCAAACAGCATCTACGTGGCCAGTCAGACGGCGAACACCAGGAGCAAACAACGGAGTGAAGGTATTTGACAGCACAGATGGGCCTT
This sequence comes from Steatornis caripensis, assembly GCA_013398225.1. Lineage (NCBI taxonomy): Eukaryota > Metazoa > Chordata > Aves > Caprimulgiformes > Steatornithidae > Steatornis > Steatornis caripensis. The sequence goes on along the minus strand of VZSC01012841.1, from coordinate 118,770 downwards.
GAGACATTTCCTGGATCTGGCCTTCAAACACAGTGTGACAGTCAGATCTACAGTCAGGCTTTGGAAGAGCTTTGCAAGGAGCAGAGAGTGGATAAGTGTGATAAATATCCTCTTACCTTCTAACCGTCCCGCTTTCCCACTGCTTAGTCTTGCCTGCTGCTGCAGTCGCTGTCAGCTGACCACGCGACACTGTGCTGCAGCTCCAGAGACAACACCGGTTATTTTTGTGGGGTGAGGACACTGGAGAGATTTTATTCAAAAAAATCTAGGATAGTTGAGGAAAGCTCAGTTTAAGCTGACTCTATCGGATAATCTTTCTGACTAACATCTGCACTTGGCCTGGAGCAGAGGAAAGATTAGAAATTTCTGATCATTAATTCTCATTAATACAAATTTTCAAGTACTCCTCATAAGCCCAGAGCATCACTTGCTAATGGAACTACTTTTCACTCTGCCACATTCAAAGTAGGCAATCTCAGGAGAAGGCGGTCGTGCACAGTACGTGCTCATGGCTTTGCATCTCGGCATCCTGGAGTCCGTAGGTGCATGAATCGTGGGACACAAGCTTAGGGCTTGCAGGGACTCCTGCAGCCAGAAGGGAAGAGACGTTGTTTCAAAAGGAACTAGAATTCTTTCATTCCCTCCTTGTTTTTCTGGATAGCTATGAACATTTGTCCCTTTTCATTCCTCTTGCTAACTTCTATCAGCAGAGAACACCATCAGGAATGACACTTGAACAGACAGACAGCTTACCTGCGCCAGCAAAGTGAGATTCAAAGTCTGTGCACTGACTTCTTATGATGAAATATTGATAGGAAATACTGTAACACAAGAAGAAGTCTAAAATCACTCAATTCTTTATATACAAATCTTTTTTGTTCAACTGTAGCCCAGCAGTACCAGATCACTTTTCTAACTTACATATGAGTAAAATTTACTTTTCAACAAAGGCAAACATATCTTGTGAGAAATCCCAACATAAATTATTTTTTTCAGGTTGAAATTTTTAATTTTTTTCCCATTTGTAATTTTCAGCAGTACATTGTGAAACAAAGGATATAGGAAAATGGTTTTTTATTCTGAAGACATTGTAACTTTTCAGTCTTCTGTTCTTTTTCCTGTGGCAAAAAGGAAAAAGAAATAAAATAAATTGGAAGAAGAATTTTCTTGCACCAGAATTACTCAAAACCATGATCTATGTTCTTCTAACAGAAAAATCTGAAGAAATCAAAAGGCTTTCATGAAACATTCATTGAAACAATATGCTGACAAAACAGGTTTACAGTCAAAACTTTTCACTGGGTCTACTTAACATGGTACGTGTATGCTCAAAAACTTGTTTCTAGAGTACCAGAAGGCCAGAGGGTTTTGTCTCACTTAGCTGCTTTTTTTTTCAGAATAAACTCTACATATCCCTTGAGGTCTTTAAAATTGCTTTATGGGGCTACATAAACTCCCTGCTTCTCTTAGATGTGCTGAATCGACTCATATACCCTAACTGTAGGGTCGGGGTGGAGCTCCAGCCTGCAGCCATCTATCTACCCTGTCTCCAGACTGCAGAAGTTTCTTGGCTGCAGGACGATGGGCATAACTGTGCTACTGCACCTCCTAGCTCAGCCTCCAAGTAACTAAAGGTCCTTCTGTGACCAGAAATCCCATTTGTTTCCAAACACACCCAGCCAAGGATCCTGTCCTGTACACTCCTGCTGCAGAGACTGGGACTTCCAAACACCTTCATGCTGCAGATGTTTTGTGCCACCACTCACATCTACTGGTTTGATGAATTTTGAAACTATTGCGTGCCGATCATTAGTAAAACTTGTTGTAACTATACAATGATCATGGTGAAAGAAATCAAGTGGCATCCCAGGAGCCATCAACTAATGATTTGGTATCTAATCAATGACACAATTTATTTGTTGACCTCCTAGTCAAACTATGCAGGTTCTAATTAATTGATAAAAAGCTGAAACTACCAAGGTGTGCTGAAGTTTTGCTTGGTCAATTTTGACACAGAAGTGCTACACACATTGCCTCTGGCATGTTGTGTAGAGTTTAGTGACACAGATCGAGAGGAACCAGATCACGAAATGCTGCTAAGATAAACTTGGCAAGATTACGTGAGTAAAATATCATTGCCTGAAGCCATGCCACCTTGCTGGGATAACATCCGATCTCTCATGACAAGCTACATAAACCAGGGTAATGAGTGAGGAGCACCTAGATGGTCCAGGACAGGGCACTCGTTAGTCAGCATGTAGCATGCTGTCATCTTGGTCAGAAGCACACTGATTTCCAGCCAGGAGGGGACAACTTACCTTTGCATGAGTGCCTTTTGGATTAGCGACAAAACCCAACGGACAGCTCAAATAATTATTGATCCTGTTGTGTAAGTTTCTCACACATGTGTTTTCATGGTGTGAATATAGCTGAGAGCCTTTTTAGGCTCTTCAGGAATAACTGAAACTATACACTATACTCTAAGTTGTTTCAAGAAAAAAAAAGCTGTGTGTAAATTGCAACCACACCATGCAGCCTACAATCAAAAGGAGAGAAAGGGTGGCCAAAGCGGAAGAAATCTCCTTCCCATGTAGAATATACTAATTTCTTTCCTCAAGCTCTCTCTTTCTCAATTGCACCTGTTATTGACAGATGCAAAGCAAGACTAATGAACTATTGATAGCCCTGGCACAAAGGATTATTAGACAAAGCAATTTTATATTGATTTATATGTCACAACCACAGTACAAATGAAAATGGTACTTTAGATAGACAAACCTGAATGCTAAATAGGTGGTCATCCAGTTTATTCCTAATACCTGGCCTAAATGCACTTACAGATACACTTACATGTACTTCTGTATACTCTATTTACTCACAGATACACTTGCAGATTTTCCAGACAATTACTGGTATTTGGAGAGAAGCCTAAAGCAACCTAAACATTAAAACAGGGCTGCTGTTCTGAAGGGCGTAAATCTTGCCAACAGATCACACAGAATAATTTTAATTTGAACAAGTGATTTCCAAGCACAAGAAAAAGAGATGCCCAGGGACAGAGGTAATCCTCAAGTAAAAACATGTGAAAAGAAGGGGCTTGACCTGGAACACCTTAAGTAGTCTATAAGTACGAAATTTGCTGGCCTGAGAAAGAGACCAGGCTAAAACAGAAGGACAGGTTTTACCATCTTACTGCAGACACACAACCACAGACCTGCCTACCATCAGCCCTTAGCGACATCCAGAAACTCTGTCCACGGCCTCTTGGAAAGCTGGAGCCCATCCAGAGCCAGGAAAGCTGCTGATTAGCATCTGCGAGGAAATAAACTCTGTCTGATCCTGAGAACCAGGCAGACACAGCAGCCGAATTTTCATCTTCTGTGGCATTCGTCTGACATTTAATTTGACGGCAACTGCTGCGTTAAGGGCTGTCTTAACCCAGATGGAATTATGAAAACAGTAGTGAAATTTGCCCTCTTACCCTGGTGAATCCAGAGGGAAATTTCAAAGACTAAGACATAGAGACCTAATTTTGCTGGCTTTCCAATGGCAATAGGTAGCCAGCACCTATTTTCGTCTTTACAAGCTTACTCTAGCTCTCCTGGTGAGCAATCAATCATCTCTGAAAAAGAACTGCCACTGGCCTCTCCAGCATCATGATTAACACTCAAATCCATTCAGATCACAAACAGATAAAACAAAATGAAGGACACGTACACAAGAAGTGATCTGATGATGCTAAGGCAAAAACAATCCCAAGGATTTCCAAGAGAAGGCGATTCCACTTGCGGTTTCAGTCTGGGAAACATTAAAATAAACCAGCACTTTAACAAACTTTTAGAGGAAAAAAGTTTAGTATTTTTTAATACAAGCCACAACAACAGGACACTTTCGCTACCCTAGGCTCTGTTAAACATGACACTCAAAAGCCATCTCCAATACTCCCGGGATTAAATTATTTTCTGAAAGCCAATTCGTTCTCATCGTTATTACTGGTATAAATCTGTGAGTTTTTCTGCTCCCCTCCTTGCTTTTTTTCAATGTTAGAAATATATTAAACTGGCACTTCAGGATGCTGAGCCGCAGTTTCAGCCGGGCGCTGTGGTTCACAGAGATTTATCAAAAATGACAAGATTCAACACCTAGGAGATGTCTCAGTGCCCAGGAGCTCAAGAAGATGCAGCAGTTACAACAGTAACCAGAGAGAAATATGAAAACTGTTAGAAAAAGAACCATGTGGCCCTTGAAAACCAAAGGTCTGACGCGAATGGAAAAATGCTGTGCTGATCGGCACTGCCCATTAGTGGGCAAGAAAGAGTCACTGCCCGCCTTCTTAAAACGAGAGAGCAGGGAAAGTTGCCCCTCATTTCAGCTGGAATGGCTGTTGTAAGCTTCCTCGCAGTTACCTGTCAGAGCCTACGAGATGCAGAGGTTTTCTCCTGTTCTCTTTGCAAACAGAGTGGTATTAGCTGGAAAGTGATGAGTGTCTATTTGCCATCACTTCTTCTACATTAAGCTATCACTGGAATAGTAAAACATAATATTCTGTAAATGCATTCTCTTTTCCACACACATGCATGTAAAGCAAATTATGATATATTTGAAAAAGGCTAAGAAAAAATTGGAATATCTGGACAGTAAATACCTACAAAGCACAAAATCATCTCTTCTGCATAATCAGCCTTCACTTGGATAAACCATCCTGCCTAAACCAATACTTATGATTGAGAACCACCTTGCAGCCAGACTGCATCATTTCTACTAAAACTAATAGAATGCAGGTGGAACGGAGGCACTGACAGAGACTGGATTTCACCATATCAGAAGCAGCGGCATCCTTTCCCTGCGCAGAGTGGGACCAAGCACGCCCTGTGCTCTGCTGCTACAGAATTCCTTCTCACACAGAAATAAAATACAGAAAACATGGGGCTACTTCCAAGTCATACAGCGAGCCAGGCAGGATTCTGCAGAGAGAGACCAGCTGCCTTTTTCCTCTTGATTCCTACAATGAAAGTCAAGGGATAAGTTAAGGATTCACACAATGAATGTTAATTGGAAACACCAACATGGGGTGCTTTATATTCTCTCTCTATCATCTGGGTAATTTTTACTTAGCAGCATCAGTCTCTTGCATGTACAGGGCCGGTATCTGCATTGTCCCTCTCGATGTCGCTGCCTGTACTTTCACCTTGGACAGACTGTGCTTTCAGCACATTAGGCATCCTCACATGCTTGTCTGCAGCCACGGCAATATTGCTCTGTGTTACACATCTCGCGTCTACCGTTCATTTAGATGTATTTTAGAAAGGGCTTATTCTAAGGCTGTACACAGTAACAAAGAGAGAACATAAAAAAAGAATCAGTATCACAGTACATAAACTCAACCTCCTCAAGTCCGCGCCAATATTTCATTAGCTATTTCACATGCATAAACTGAGCTGAGGTAACCAGAGCTGTAGACAAGGGCAGTGAATATAACCACAGCAAGATACGAGAGCACCCAGGTTTCTTCTGATAAATAATGATGATAATAAAACCCTGTAAGTGACAGCCATTACAAAGCAATAAGTTTGCATAGCAAAAAAGGAATCTGTAGAAGAAAGCTGCACAGTAAGAGAAGTCTTGCGCTCAGGTAGGACTTTGTAGGTCTCCTAATGCCTTTGCAGAAGCCAAAGGCAAACTCCTCCACAAAGAAACAACACGATGGCCATCCTCCCCTCCCTCCCACGCACCAAGACCTTCTCCTTTACAGATTTGGAAATAGCCTGAAGGAATTGTTAGGCTAACCCGGATGAGAGTAGAATGGAAATAACTCCCATGAGACCATTGGAAAAGCTTAATCCAATCTTCTCTTGTGAACTAGGTATTATTCCTCTTTTACTTGCCTTCAGTCATGATAAACTGCAGACAAAAGAGATAAGGGACTCACACACCTCACATTTAAGCACTCATAGTAAATACACGTCTCGCTTTTGCTTATCTTACAACCTAGTATGGATTTCCTTTTAGTAACCTCCCGAATTACAATCAAATTATACTTTGAGGGCCATTGAATTGCATGAATTGCAATACTATAATGGATTCTGTTCTGGCTCCTCAGGAAGGATTTGTAATCCCTGCCTTCCTCTATATTTCAGTGAGACTTTAGGATATGCACCACTGCTATGCAGAATAGCACGTACCTTATATTTACCAGAGTAAGTTCCATGTAAACAGTGCATGGGTGAGTGAACTGCCTCTTGCAAGAAAAATTTTAATAGCATATGTTTCTTCTTTTGCCTTACAGTGACAGTAGAGAGTTTGAATGGTACAGTAATTCCAAAAACTCTTTCACACACTTATTCAATTTTACTTAACAGCGCACAGTCTGAATGCCATGTGTTTCCTGCTCTGCAAAATATTTGGAAATAAATGAAAGCATTAATGCCCAGAAATTCTGCGGCGTGCCACATTCCTCTTGACACCACAGACAGCGTATTTCTTAGATATGCTTTCAGCCTATAAAAAATAAATGGTTGCTTTGTTAGTTACGGGCTACATGGCAAAGAATATATAATACCTGGTCTGTATTTCTTTGCTGCACTGAAATCAATTTTTGAATTATATAAAAGTTTAGGTAATTGAAATAAAAGAGGGGGAGAATAAACACAATCTAGAAGTCCTAAAGAGACCTCCTGGCAGGACTGATTGCTCTTCCCTGAAATTTCGAAGGTCAGGATGGTGTGCAAGGTAAATGCGCTGATCTGTCAGTTCAGCATCAGGACACACAGCTGTTCTCCTCCTCCCAGTTCCCCCACTAAGGATCCAACATGAAAACCACAGAAGATAGCAATATTTATATTACTCACATAGGACTGTGTATCTCCTGTCCCGTACTGTGTAACACAGTAAGAAGTATATTCTCTAGTCCATGTTTGCAGCCAGAATATCCTGGCACCTCGTAGTGATCCCCTGGCCAAGTTTTTCAACTGTCAGTGTGGCCGGTTACTTCTTCAATTGGGCAGACTCTGGGGTAGAGGCACTCAGCTGGTTTTGGAAATCAAATCTTTTAGGGTGTTTTATGCTGACTTCCTGATCAGTTTCAATCAAGTTGAGAAATAACTTTTCCCTCTCCCGCCCCGACATATAGGTACCATCCTGCAATTATACCGAGTAATAAAATAACTATATAGGGGAGGGAGCTGAGGGAGCTGGCGGAGGTAATTGCTAGGCCACTCTCTATCATCTTTGAAAAGTCGTGGAGAACAGGAGA
>VZSC01012841.1:80462-110671 GCA_013398225.1 Steatornis caripensis | reverse complement strand
TTCAGCCTGGAAAAGAGAAGGCTGAGAGGGGATCTCATCAATGCTTACAAGTATCTAAAGGGCGGGTGTCAAGAGGATGGGGTCAGACTCTTCTCAGTGGTGCCCAGCGACAGGACAAGGGGCAATGGGCACAAACTGGAACACAGGCAGTTCCACCTGAACATGAGGAGGATCTTCTTTACTGTGAGGGTGACAGAGCACTGGAACAGGCTGCCCAGAGAGGTTGTGGAGTCTCCTTCTCTGGAGATATTCAAAACCCGCCTGGACGCATTCCTGTGCAACCTGCTCTAGGCTAACCTGCTTTAGCAGGGGGGTTGGACTAGATGATCTCTGGAGGTCCCTTCCAACCCCTACTATTCTATGATTCTATGATTCTATGATTCTATGATTCTATGAACTGGTGATAACTTCTCTTTTCAACAAGGTATTTCCCACTACAGTTCAATGAATACAAGAATAAGCAAGTATAGCAGTAGCTTAAGGGATTATTGACATAATGGAGTAAGAAATAAAACAAGGTATTGAGATTTTGAGATTATACTTTGAGACAGGGGATGAATTATCTGCTGCTGGAAATAGGTTATTTTTGGCGAGTGCATAAGACATGTCCACAAAAAGATCACAGCAGGTAGTTCTGAAATCGATAGCAAACCAGGGCTATATAAATACTTAAGAAATTCTGCTTAGAAGAGAAAGCATGTAGAAAAATTGCTTAACTTTCAATACTGCTGATTTTGTACCAGTCAAAACAAGTGCACTGTACCACACTACCCCCTCCCCCCCCAACACACACACACACACACTCCCAAACACAGAGGAACTGGAATAAACTGAGCTAGTTTTAGAAGTTCCTACAGGGTTGAGCAAAATCACCTTTGCTGTGGGTATTTCCACTTGAGTCTGAACTTCTGTGCAATGAGGTACCTTCCTTCCATTGACTTTGCTCAACATCTTGAAGCCAAACAGCACCTCCAAGAAATTAGGTATTTAACAGAGATTACAAACACATGCATTGTTTGACCAATGCAATTCTCATTATTTTCAAACTAAATTACAAGTAAGCTTAGATCTAGAGAAGGTCTGAAAGGATCTCAGGTATGCAAAATGCCACTCATGCCATACCTACCGAAGTAGCTCTTATATAGCAGCTCCTACAGCTACTGCACCAAAACCATCAGGAGAGGCAGCTGGATATTATTTAGCATCATGGTCGTTCACACAATCTGAAAGCACACTGAGGAGCAGTGAGGACATTTTGGAGGTAAGAACATCTGTGCCTTCAAAGAGAAGACAAATGGGAAGACTGCTTCTACAGGAACCGAGCACATGGCATGTAAAAATAATGTTGTCTGAGGTGTCAGGCTCCCCACCACGCCACCATCATCACGGGGGCAGAAGTCATCTCCTCCATCACTCCATAGGAGTGGACAGCCTACACTGCTCATGAGGTGAGAGTGGGGAGCTTCCTCCACATGCCAGCACAGCAATCTTGGGAAGCCAGTGGCCTGGGACACGTAGGCTTTTCAGCTTAATGACCAGGTCCACTAAGAAAAATTACACACTGCAGAGACAATCAGAGTAGGAACTTCCTCTGTCTGCAACTACTAGGTGGACAATACAAATCCCTCTTCTCCCGTAATTCCATCATGCTTTTTTTAAAATGTTATAATCTTTTTTTCCAATTGTATTCCCAAAAAGCCATCAGCTAAGAAATAGTGTTTGCCAGCCTTGAAAAGAAGTAATCTTTGCTGGCGACATCATTTATGAGAATAGGGGAAAAAAAATGTTCAAATAACATGTAGGAGGAAATTTCCCCATAAGACAATTTGCAGAGTTGTCGACAGACACCAGATGAATTGAGAAAAGCCCTGGATGCTGCACACTAAGCAGAGAAGAGAGGGAATGCTTTTCAGCAGCACTGGTTTCAAACTGGAAATTAATTTTATGACTGGGTCCAAAGTGCTTTCATCCTCGCCTTCCTTTAAACGTCTCAGGATACAAGTCTGCCAAGTGCAGTGTGTGATCAGAAGTGATCAGCAAAGGAGGGACATTTCCAAATGCATCCCATACAGCCCCAGCTCATCTCCTACAGCAGCTGCGGGGTGACGGTGGCCTTTCCAATACACCGTGTATATTTGACCATAATATTCATTATTTGCGCCACACAGCTGGGGCAAAAGCCAGCCTCCGTGATTTATGAGTTTATTTAAGGCCTCAGTCAGGCAGCAGGATTTCCACTGGCCAAATCTTGCACTAGTTCTTCCCAACATTAATGTTTCTGATAACAAAACAAATCGCCACAGATGTATTCTACCTTAAAACAGATGTGCTACATTCACATGGGTAGAAAATGGGTGAATATTAAAACACGCAAATATTCAAATATGTTTGCAAATTAAGAGACTTCAACTGTGTCCTTGTCCTTTGTGTGTTTTCCACAAATATTGAAAAGGGAACTTTCCTGGCAGAAACATTCATCAGAACAGAAAGTTTTTAAGAACTAACTCACTCAAGTTACAGCAAATATTCACAAAACAGATACCTCACACTGGTGTGTATTCGCAAGAGAAAGCTGATTCTGGAAATCTCCAATTAGGCAGCAGAAACTCTTCCTATGCCCTTCTCAGAAAAGAACTAAAGAAAAAGGCTTATTTGATAAATTATTCAGCACAGATTTTTGAAATGGCAAATAAAAATGTGAGAAGAAGACGAATTTCATCCGTAAATTATTCACTCAGCATTGTGAGGGGAGGAAATGCCACAGCAAGCCAAGCTAGAAGCAGCAGCTACACCTAAGTTAAGTATTGTGTGCAGTGCATTAACCGTGTGCAGTCAGCAGCTGAGTAACATGTGTATACTGACTTCCCTGAAGGCTCTAAATTGGGGCCCCCATCCCAAGACTCTTCCTAATTATGGTAATTTCTAACAGCCTAATCTTGCATCTTGACGCACAGCGGCATTTTAGGATGGTGAGTTTCTGCGCACAAAGCCCCACAGCCACCAACTCCAGCCGCCTCCGCTCCCTACCTTTAACCAAGGTAGCTACATGTTTCATCTTTAAAAGAGACAGAATCATCCCTTTTCCTTTCATAACTGCCTTTTAAAATGTTATAATGTTTTTTCCAATTGTATTTCCAATAAACCACTAAGAGGATATTGGTATCATGTCAGTCTAGTGTCTACGAGAAGGCACCTCCAAACCTTAACAGTAGCTAAAGCATTTGCAACAACAAATATTCAGCCCTTCAGTTTAATCATGATAATAAAGGGGCATGAAACCTTGTCCATGAAATTCCACGGGGAGGCTTTCTTCTACATACAAAACATTGTACAGCTCTCCAGTTTTGTCAAGATTTCCTCACACAGATGTCTAATAACCTCCAAACAATCCAAATTCACAATAGTACCAGATGTCTTCATTTTTCTTTTCATGGGAATATGGCACGAAAGGTCTATGGATAGAAGGTAACAACACAAACAAGAACAGGATGAGTTTGCTGGTTTGAAAGTGGCGCTTCAAATATCCCGGACTGTCTCTGAATTTTATTCAAATTACAGAATTTTTTTGGTTTACAAAAGCACCTGACAAGGATAATTAGACCAGAAACACGCCTGACTACTCTAAATGCTCTCCATTGAGCATATATGCTAAACACCTATTTTTTATTAATTCTCTGTTTTTCAAGGAAGATACTGTTGCACTAGAAGCAGTACGTAGGTGGCTCATTTTTCCCTCCTCACATTCCCTTTGACAGCAGCTTGAAATAACATTCATCAAACTATAAAAAAGTTGAAAGAAATTAATTAAGCAACCTTGGAGGAAAAATGTCTTTTCAACAGCACTTGGATTATTCAGTCTTAGAATGCTGCATATTGTAATTTTCTGAGCAGAAAAGGCAGAATAATGCTGTACCTCTGCACAACTATGAAACGTCACATTTTGAACACCACTGTTGGTAAAGTAAATTCTTGTCCCCAGTCCTTGCAACAGGACCCTGTGCAGCCAGCATGGCTCAGCACGGCCCAGCAAATATCAACTGAAATTCCTTCGTTGTGGCAGCTCTCCTCTGGGACGAGCTGAGGTTTTCAGGTCCTGCTTTTTGGCATTAAGCTTTGAGACCAGAGATGGTAATGCCATGTTTCAACTGAATCTTACCAGATTAATGAAATCCTGTTTTTTAAAAATCAGTTGTTCAATAGCATTTAAATTAATATTGTCCAATTTTTGTACAACTGCTACATGCATGCACCGCAGGGCCTGTTCCCAGCTCTCCACCTGTCAGGAGGATGAACCATGTGCTATATGCTTTGTTGCATACGCTCACATTCCCACTCCGTGTACTTCTACAGGCTCCTCCGCCTGTTTTTGCTTCTCCAACTGTACCGATGTCACGGTTTAACCCTAGCCAGCAGCTGAGCCCCACACAGCCGCTCGCTCACTCCCCACGGTGGGACAGGGGAGAGGATCCAAGGGTAAAAGTGAGAAATCTTGTGGGTTGAGATAAAGGCAGTTTAATAGGCAAAGCAAAAGCTGTGACCACTTCCCATGGTCAGGCAGGTGTTCAGCCATCCCCAGGAAAGCAGGGCTCCATCACGCGTAACAGTGACCTGGGAAGACAAATGCCATCACTCCCAACACCCTCCCCTTAGTCTTCCCCCAGCTTTCTATGCTGACCATGATGCCATAGGGTATGGAATATCCCCATGGTCAGCTGGGGTCAGCTGTCCTGGCTGTGTCCCCTCCCAGCTCCTTGGGCAATCCCAGCCCGCTTGCTGGTGTGGTGGGATGAGGAGCAGAGAAGGCCTTGGCTCTGTGTAAGCTCTGCTCAGCAATAATGAATACATCCCCGTGTTATCTATGTTTCCATCACAAATCCAAAATATAGCCCCGTACTAGCTACTATGAAGAAAATTAACTCTATCCCAGACAAAACCATCACAATTGACCCCACTAACTTAGCTACGAGGCCAACGCCCTCCTTATCCCAAGTTCTTATTTAATTAAACCAGTAACATCACCAGCAGAAGCGGCACAGTGAATTAATTGGTGGTCTTTCCAGCAAAAGCCAAAGGTGCAGCCCACCCTGTGCTGAGCTGAGCTGGTGAGTTGTTGTTCAGTGATTTTACTCCACTGGACCGCAGCTGGCTCTCCCTTTGTCGCGTGGCTTAGGGAACACAAAAATCTGTCTGTCCCCCTCAGTCTCCACGACACGGCATGCACTGCACTGTGGGGACGGGGCACGGCCACACTGCTGCCCTCCCAGCACCCAGGCAAAATAACCAGAGTGGACCTGACACTCATTACAAACCTCCAATATACACAGTCTAAAGGAATCATAACGTAACGGGAGACTATTCACCAAATTAATTTCCATGTATCTAAACCAAATGACTACTTAAGTCCAAAAATATGGTTATGAAAACATGTAGGTAAAAACCCTCGTATCTATTTCTGGTTGCTGGGAGACTCCCAGCTACTTTATTGAACACAATTCTTGAGTAATTCTTAATTTCGTGTTCGTATTATCTGTTCCTCAAGGTAATAACAAAGGAAAGACCACGGATAAAATGGCATCAGGTTCCGTTATTCACAACGAATCTGCTCAGTACCAAGAAGCCATGAGGAAGGGATTAACTGTGATTTATGCAAGCACCTTCCCAAACACATAGTTAATCTTTCTTATCAGGTGCTGTTTTCACACGAGCAATGACTTGAGCATCTATCTGCCTTTCCATCTACCTGGCTTAAGGGCTTCTACCCTTACCAGCATCACTCAAGAACACAGGCAAGATTGCCAGCAGCAGTGCATCAACCTGACTAAATCTAACTTGCACTCAAGGACAGGACCACAGGAAAACTGGATTCTCCTTTTCTGCCTCCACTGCCACATGACCTTGGGCAAGTCTGCTGAATCTGCATTACCAGTGCAGCAACATCCCTTCCGCGCTTCATGGAGGCGGGTGCTGGAGTTCAACATGTGGCAGACCAGGATCTGAACCTCTCCAAAGCTCTGTTTCTCTCTTTAAGTGAGGTGGGAAATGCTCCTTCCAAGAGGCTTTGGAAGACTTAGGCCGTAATTGCTTGTAAACCTCTTAAGTGGTAAGTGATACAGAAATCCAAAGTGGTAATTGTAACAGAGGCTTGAGATTAATCTATTTTTGGCATGTTAGACTTACTCATGGACTCCATTCAAGGCAGTTACTGAGAACTGTCAAGTGTCCAAAAAGTGATAGGAAAAAATAGTTTGATTAAAACTATTTCAGAAGCAAATCCAATCTTCAAAACGCTCTCTGAAACCTATTGTTATGGCCTGTAGATGAAGTGCGCTTGAACATTCTCTGGTCACAACAGGAGACAGACACCTGGGAAGAGCCATGTTTTATGAGTTTTATGTCAAATAAAACGTGCTCCAGCTTTGGATTCCCAGGAGAGTAAAGTGACAAGAATGAGGTTCCTCTCCTGCTTATCCCCAAAGCAAAACTGCGCCAGGAAAGTCAGTGAACAGAGGTAATGGGAGTCTGCCAAGAGGGGCTAAGGTCCCCAATGTTAAGCTTTTCATTGTCTGGCGTTCAGGGCTGAGATCACTGAAGATCAACTATCGGGTTGTATTTTGTTCAACTGCCTTCAAGTGAGCGGTGACTAAGAGAAGACATTAGTTGGTGACCATGGCACGGAAACCATGGGCAGAGGGCTATTATTTGCTATTAGTCTCCACATCAAACAGTGAAACTGTCAGTGCACTAATACACTATTTGGCGTGAGTAAGGGACCCAGAAACCCTCGGTTTATCTCTTTATCTCCCAGAGACAGGTAGCACCAATTTGCTATTAAGCACTAGAAACATCCTCTTTCCCCACAAATCTGCAACTTTTCCAAACTTTCCACCAACTTTCACTTTATGTAGCCTCAAGGTCAAGATTATCCTTTATTAAAAAATAAAATTTTCAATCATTTCCTTCCCATTTACTTTGGATTAGTGAATGCTGTGTCAATAAGGACAAATGAAATTCACAGGCCAATATAAACTCTCATTGCAGTATGAATGGTACTTTTTTTATACAGACTTTCTATCAAATAAAAAGTGACTGATGCCACAACATGTTTTAATTATTTCCTTCATAAACTATCAAATTAAATTTTAAGAAGCTGGAGATGTTCTCTCTTATTAAATTGAGACTGAATTCAGAGATGTAACTTCTAATGAAACTTTCTGCACCAGAAACCTTTTTTGTAATTTTAATCATTTTCAGCAAGCCTGCCATGTACAATAGCTTTCCAAAGCTGCTTCTTTTCATGTTATTGCAATGTGCTCCCATTTCACGTGAACCAGGAAGAATTTCCCTGTCTGCAAGCTCTTTGCTCGGCCGCAGGCCAGCTCTCCGTATGGAAATATCAGTGATTTCCTACCACACATCACCATGCTCAGAGGTCCCATTGGCACGGTGGGCAGGAGGCTGTCGCAGGCAGCCCTTGAGCCCTTCGGCACCAAGCACCACTTGCCCAAGTCCAGCCCAGCCTCGTTACAAGCAGCAGCAGGAGCAATATTCAGTCCTTCTGAGCCACATCACTACACAGAGGCTCCGATATTTCATCTGGGGTTTTCTACTCACTGTATCATAAGCACGGTCCCAAAGAGCAGCATGGAGTATCTCAATGACGAGCACTGCAGCACTCAGTAAGCCACAGCATACCTGGAAAACACACACATTAATCAACACTCACCATAAAGTATTTTCACTAAATTAAGCAGCAATACAGTCTCAAACTAGCAAAGAAGAGAAGTTGGTCTGTGAGTATTTGGCTTGTAAAGCTTAATGATCAAAACATGGCACATTTTAGGGCCAACCAGCAAAACACAAAATCCGCAGAAGTCACTGGATTATATTTTTGGATCATGCCTCAGGGGGAGAAGAGGAGAAACAGAGATGAAAATGCAGCAGCTGGCAAGAACATGACAAACCATAAAGAAGAACAGGATAAAGAGAGAGGAGAGGAAATACTGAAGTTGCTGAGAAAAAGAAAGGAAAAAAGAAACTAAAGAAAAGACTGAGTCTGCCAAAGTTTTCACAACTTTGTATAATGTATTAATGTAGCAGAGAGAAAGGGAAAATAATCTATAATCTGGTTTCTGCCTCAGATAGGAGTGGAGTATACAGGTTATTTATTTTCTTATTTCAAGCTCTGTCAGCCGGTGTGGTTCACCACAGTGAGTCCCTGACCTCCTTCCCCTGTGCCCTTGTGCAACTCATTACAGCTCATCTGTTGACCAAGATCTTTTTGGTCACACAGTGGCTCCATTTCCATGTCCTCCTTTGGGCCAAGAATACCTAAATCAGATTGCTAACAAACCATCGCTCATCAAGTCATGGACATAAACACTGATTTTTCCAAATGGTAACTTCTTTGGTTTAAATGCTAAAATACTGGTGTATTTTTTTTTAATATATAATTCATGAGCTGAAGTGATTTTGGGAAGCCACAAACCAATTTTTCACTGTACTCTGAACAGATGGTTGTTCCAAGAATACCAGCATCCTGGCAGTGTCAAACAGACTTGACCTTCCCAAGCAGCGCTGCAGACTTTTTATTAAAAGCAAAGAAATAAAGAACCACTCACCTATTTCCAAATACTTCAGGATTATTAAGACACAGTCCATGGCGGTGGGCAATGCAGGTACACGCTGAATTCAATGAAAATCTGAAGTTCAGCCTCAGAGAGCTAGAATGGCTTCTGGAGTTATTGTGCTGTTTTGGTGGTGCTCAGCCAACTCCAGCGTTGCATCAGAGCCACTCTGCAGAAGAAGAGAGGAGGGACATGGAGCGATCCCCTCCACACCATCTCCAGCTCATCCTGCCCTAAGGAGAGCTGCTGCAATGGGCTTTGCACACCCCAAAGAAAAGCCTTCTGCCAGCCTACAAAATACTCCAATTCCGAAGTTCAGCAAGGGTCCGGTTATGATTTCTCCATTATAAACAGCTGAAGTTAACTATAAGCGTTCAGCAATTGTTGGCTAGCACAGCTTTAGGGACCTCTGCCAACAGAGCCTTCAGAGGGAAGGCAGCTCATTTTTTTCTACTTCTGTAATAGAAATAATCCTATTTTTAAGATCATTTAAATATCGTCTGTGCTTACTTTTCCAGAAGCCACACACAAAAAAATCCAAGTCGATTTTACTGCAGTGGTTTTTGTTCAATCTCTATGTCGTTAATCTCAAGGAAGAGAGAGGCCCATTACCTTCCTGGAGATAATTTTACTTTTTTAGCATACGTGAAATATTTTGTACCTGATTGTTGTCTATAAAGAAATAAAAACTCTGGAGGACAGCGCCCAGGGAGCATCTCTTGCCACTAGATCAATACCTCATTATATACTGAACATACAAGTTAAGCCATCCTTAGTTTCCAGTTGACGAAGAGTGGCATAAATACCCATACTGTCGTTTGGGGGATTTTGTGCAAATTACTCTCTTGACCTCCTTCTAAGAGCAAATGAAAAGACGTCACCCTTCCAGTAAGCACTGCCTTTTGCCGATGAGCTGTAAAATATCGCAGAGGGATTTTGAAACGAGTCCAGTGTTAGCCAGAGAAAGCGAACACAATAATCTCAGCTGGTGTCCTCTTAGATGCTAAAACAAGGATTGCAAGTCAGATGGAGTTAAACAGCTGAAGCTCTATTGCATTTTCAAGACAACCATGTGTGAAAAGTTGTTGGACTAAAAGTCGCACTGCTGAAGCACTGCTTTAATGCAGGAGGGAATTACAGACTTGTGAGGTGTGAGCACTTCGGAGCGAAATCCCTTCCATTTTGAACACAACAGTGTCTGAAGTGACAGACCTTCTTGGAAAAGACAAAGCCATCGCTTTAGTGTCAAGCAGATTCCTTCATGCAAGACGCCCTGGGTACTCTCTGGCTTTTAATGCTGTTGAGAACGACTCATCATTCCTCTGACTCAGAGGTTTAACTGGGAAGCAGTAACGGGAGAAGAAAGCTCTGCTCAGAAGGTCTGTACTATGCCTCCAGCAAAACATCTTCACCGGGGACAGAGGAACCCGTTATCTTCTCTCCTATGTAAGGCACCAAAAGAGCATTATAGAAAGACAAAAGGCACTTCTACTGAGGGGCATGGCAGGCACAGGGAGGGAAAAAAGTAATTTCAGTTCAGAAATACCTAGCAGACCAAACTGTAGAAGTTTCTCACTCTAAAAACACGAGGCGTATGGGCAGGGTGCACGTTCACTGCTAACTACATAATCCAGTATGGGGTGTTCTGGTTCATGCTCCAACTCGGAGAGAGATATCCAAGTCAGCAAAAAAGCAGCCCAGCAAATGCAGTATCAACAATCCATGTTACGACTAAAGCCCAGCGATTTTCCTTCACTGGTGTCCCCAGTTTGCCATCATTTTAACACTGAACGCTATCTTCATCTCTTAATTGCTTAACGATTGGTGGAAAAGCAGAGAAACAATGAACCTCTCACCCAGCGCACGGGATAATGAAACCATCAAAGCAATGATCCAAACTCAACTAAGTGGAAATTTGGCCCTGAAAGTATTTGTTACATTTTTTCTGACTTCACCGTTTTACTTCAGCTGTCAGAGCAGCAATATGAAATAACATTGTATATTCATAGCGCCATCTGCATTACAGTACAAAATCTCCTACCAATCAGTGCAAGGGTCCAAAGAACACTTCCAATTTGTCACAATAACCTTCAAAACTTGATAGAAAATCATGCAAATTATTTCTTTTGGATCTCTGTGTACCTTGTGATTATTAATACTTTGCCAACATCACTCCAAACATTTTTGTTTCCATTTACCATATTTCTCCAAAGAAAGGTGGAACTGAGAGACTAAAAGCTGCCATAGGTTTATTTTGCACTTTGTGTTCCCGTTTTGTATTTTTGGACATTTAAGAAACACTGGTATGACTGCACTTGGAGAATTACAAAAAAAATCCGTGTGAAAAGGCTTTAAACTGGCACATCTCAGAATACCAATAATCAAGCTGCTTTCCTCAATTCCACATTTTTTCTTTTATAACAAATTTTAGATTTTAGTGGGAACACTTAACTAAAAAATTTCATCATTAAGCATGATAACCCCATAAATTTCAGTTTTAGCCTGTTAAAAAAAAAAAAAACTTTATAAGGAAAAAATACCAAATGCCAGAGCTCTGGATTCCCTGAACACTGGTTTTACGAGTCAGGAGAGAAGCTCATAAGCCAGTAACTGCAAAGGTTGTTACTGGCACTGAGCTTGCTGGTAAGCCTCACCCTGTGTGTGTTTTCAGCACCAGCCGGTGACATGTCCCCTCCCTCTGTGAACATCTGGCCAGCTGCAAGTCCCCCAGCGGTGTGCTAGGGGCTTACCTGCATGCTGGAGCACCGCAGTGCTCAGGCAGTTGCTGCTCGTGCCATTTGCCAGTTCCAGTGAAGATCGATCAGCGTTAGGAGGCATTAAAGCTTATGGGAGAAATACATTCCAACTTGTAAACAGACTCACCCACTGGTTACACCCAGCTCCCAGCCAGGAATCCAAGCAAGAGTCTCATCTGCTGAGCTCTGCTGAGACTACCGACCCCAGCAACTTGCTTGGCTTCGCAAGGCATGAGAAAGCTGGTCCCCGAGCCTCAAAAACAAAGGCAATTTGCTCTCAGCACAGAGCATTTTCTAAATGCATTCAGTATTGGGAAATGCAGATTACATTGCAAGTCTATAAAAAGCTCAGTTTAAATAACAGCTATAGAGCTTCACAGGAGACAGTTTTCTAGGACAACAGGCAGACTATTGGGATGCACTTCTAAAGGTCGCACCATAAGCAACTGTCTGTACAAATTTTATGACTGGAAGCTAATAAACAAAAAAGTGAAGGAAGTAGTCAATACCCATTACCAACCAGAAAAACAGACCACATGCACTGTAAAAAGAATTTAAAAAATCGTTAGTGGTGGATGTGCTAAGAAACCCATCAGGGAATTCACACAACTTTGAGAACAAATCCAGTCGCTGCTGCTTTAAATCAGAATTCTGCATTTGCATTAAAAATTCATCACAGTATTTATAGCCCAGTTAAAAAAAAAAAAAACAACTAAAAAAGCCGTTGGTGTTAACAACCTGTTGCAAATGGTTGTATCAGGCAACACCTTTTCTGAGAGCTCCTGTCCTGGGTGTTGGAAACGAACTGTTGAGAGCCTGGAGTGCTGTTACATGAGGTGCTGCTGGCAGATGCTCCCGGCTGAGCTGGCGCAGCATGCTGCAATGCAGCTCTTGTATAACCACCCTCCGCTCTGGATTTGTGCAACAGCTCTCCTTGCTGGCAGGACACGACACAGTGCCCAGGGAGCCTGAGCCGTGGGTGGGAAGGGAATGCCAGCAGCACATGCTCCCCTGCCTTGGTAAAATGAGCAATCTTGTTAAACGGAGATATTCCACCCTTCTTTGAGGTGAACGGGGCCAAGTGCCACTGTGCAGTGAGACATGGTGACCTGACCCAACTGATGAAGAGCACATTTGTTGCGCAGGCTGAAACTGTTATTACCGTTTGGACTTTGGTTGGTCAAACATTAAATAAAACCCTCTAATACTACCAGGAAAATAAATGCTCCAAAGAGCAACACGGACTCAGGGCTGGTCCCTGCAGCTGGCCCGTGAGGCTGGTACAGCGTGTGCATCTACAGCTCCCGCTCACGGAGAACCTTCGGTGAAGTAGAAGTTACAAATGTCAGACACATAGGAGAAACTGGCCATTTATTCAAAGACAATATACAAAAAAGGAAAGGAAGGTAGCATTTGTCAAATTAATTATGCTCTACAAATCATCTCCTCGCTCACTTCCCTCAAGAATTTCAATGGCATTGCAGCCACTGCTTCCTGACCTCACTGCGTCAAGGACTGCCCTGCCTCAAAGTGCCTGCGAGCTTCCACCGCGCTCAGCAGATCCACAGGAAGGACAGATGGAGACTTCTTTTGGGTCTGTTCCTGCCACTCAGCAATATATTTGGACTTTACCTTGGCATCAGTCAGTGATAATGCAACATCAATTGCACGGAACGTGCCTAAGATTTTTTTTCTGATACGGCTAAAATAAGCCAGTGTGATTTCTCACTACTTAAGGCACACAGTATCGCACCCAAAGACAAGCAACGCAGACAACTTTTTACTTTAGGCCGTTAATTTGGAGGCTAAAAGATAACTTTGTGAATAAAAGGTGAACTTCAATATAACTCTGTAATTTCTCATCTATTTACTAAGAGAATTAGAAAAGTTAGCGAAGAACAGTGGTCTGCAGAGTAAGACCTCCTGAATTTCAAGGTGCTCTGCTTAGTTCTGGTTGACTTCTCATAGAGTATCCCTTACATTTATTCATTTTTTGTTCATTTGTTATAACTGAATGCTATTGACAACAATTGCTATGAAGAGGTTAGAGCACACCCAAACCGTAAAAAATACTCAGCTCTGTGCATTGTATAGCAATGTTGTCCTTTGCTTAGCAGACCTCTAAGGTTTGAAAGTTAAGCTTCTCTAGAGTAGAACTTATTCCAGGTGCACAAAATTGTTCCAGACAGAAGTATCCACACATCTTCGTTCCGTAACTAGGCCTGCACCAACAGAAATGTAATATAGCAATGAAATTACCAACAGTTACAACACAGCAGGATATACAGTTTTCTAATTGAATACACTAAGATACGAGCAATCCATAAAATAAAGAATACACTTAGAATAAATAAAAAGATACCTTTGCATACAATATATTCTCATTAGAAGAAACGATGACTGCTACAAAAAAAAATACTTTTGTGACTGGCAATTTTTAACCAAAGACAGTTCTATGCACATTAAGGGAAGCAAATCTCTGAAAAAATAATAAAGTCTGGCTTAACAGTCCTATCATTTTTACTATGTAGGTACTATGGATGCAATGTTATAATTGGTGCTGTACGGTGACCTTTAAAGCTTGTTGCATATGTTTTTGCAAAGCAAGATATTAAAAAAAACACAAAAAACCCCACAAAAACCCAAAAGACATCTGAATAAAAAACTACAACAAAAGGAATCACGAATAGAAAATTTAGCTTTTGAGACATTTCACAGAATGACACTTAAAATTATTTTTAACATATAAGCCTATATACAGTCTTTTGTATATATATGTCTAATTAATAATCAATGTGAAACGCTCAGTTAGACGATTAGAACTGTGGACTCCTATCAGTCATAGTACGTAAAATTTATGGGGCTCTGTTGGTTGTGATAATCGGCATTCAGTGTATGTCCTGATCTAACAGCTACTGAAATCCATAGCAGCCCTTGGATAAGGCCCACAACACCTACTGTAGTCCAAGCAAGCTTGACCCAAAGTATTCAACCAATTTGGTGTGATCGAGACCAGTATTTCTGGTCAAAGACACCTAAGTTTTGAGTGGTCATACAAGATACACATTGGAATATGGGTGTGCATGTGTGTTTATCATCTGACACTTTCCTGTGATTAATTGAGTAACGACATATATTTGGGGATGCCGGCAGGGTCAGAAGCTACGGAGGTGTCTTAGTACTAGATGAACACTTAATTTTTGCGCCTTGCATTTCTGAGCTGCCTATTTGGATCAGTTTATTGGACTAATTGCCCCAGCCATGCAGTGCGTTTGGTCCCGTTCTGCACTACCTTGCCCACCAGCGAGGCCAGGAAAATCCATCAGACGCAGGGCGCTGCACCAGGATAATGAGCTGGGAACGAGTATTGGTATAACGAGACGGGAAATTGATTCTCCTCTTTCCAACACCACATTTGCTGCAAAATTCTTCAAAGTAATGTTTCTTAAGTCATAAATTGCATAGCTTAAGAACTGCTTCCATGCATTATTACTGAAGCGTTCTATACCTTTATATAAGAACATACCACTTATTAGCAAAGGGCTCAGCAGCACCCTGCCCAGACCAGCGCATGCTGTCCGACTGTGCTGCAAACTTCTTCGCATTTTTTAACATATATAATCAACATACAAATTTATTCTCAAACTGACATAAAGCACTAATGAATTTAGTAACCACCTGGAAATTAACTGTGGCGCTTCAATGTTACACGTCTCAAATGAGAGCAGTTGTCTCAGGTACTGTGTGTTCTTGGAGTGGGGAAGGATTAATCTTTATTACACAGCTCACCAGTTTCATTTCAATTACTTCAGCAATTTACTACTGTATATGGGACCTTTGGGGAACAATGAAAATATTTTTGGCATTTTTTTCAAGTTCACCTTCAAGTTTTAGAAAATGAGGTTCCTGATTTTCCTCCCTGGGAAGGAATTTACAATTTTAGGAAAAACATTCCTGTGTGCCATGGTGATCCACAGCTCTTCCGGGTTGTTACGACAACAGCCCTATTCTCCAGGGCGGATCAGACTATAGAAGTAAGGGAAAGAAAAATTTAACCAATTAACCAAATTGAACCACTCCATTTCAGAAATGGTGCAACTCTGCCACCAGTGCTGGATCTCCCTTTTACTGAAATGTTCTTGGCCTAAACCTTGAATAATAACTGCAATGACAAACCAAGCCCAGCCTAAGCAGGATACACAATTAGGAGTCAAAGGAAAAATTGACAATTTTTTTTTTTTACCAAAGCTCTAAGTTTTAAGCAGTGTCAAACTACCAGTCATTAAGTAACACAGAAATGAAGAGTGGGGATGCAATGAAGCTCAAACACAACAAAGTGCCACCACCACATGGGAACGGTGATATTTCAGTATGGTCCCTTATGCCTTGATGGCACAAGACTGTAATAACACACGTCATTTAAGGACAAATCGACAGCAGATGGGGGTTTTGGAGGACTGAGGCAAAGGGTCAGGAGGAACCCAGCACCATGCATGAAAACCGGGACCACTGAAGCCAGCGAGCCTTGTCGTGGACTCGGGAGAGCCCACAAAGCCATCGACTCTCTGTAGAGACTTCTCCGGGCCCACCAGAAAAGGCAGATTTACCTGCACTCCTCCTACACACACACAGAAACCACCAACGGATTGCTTTACACAGCTTAATAAAGACAAAGTATGTAAGTAGAGCGCAATTTGAATAAACCTGCAGCTGTTCTTTCAGTCAAGGTTTCTGTTTCTATTTAATACCACCTAGCTCTTCAGGCATCATTCCTACTGTGTTTCAGTCTAAACTTAAAAGTTTTCATAACTTCATTTCCAAGATTGAGATGTTCTTGGGACCAGTGGGTGCATAAACTATTCAATACAAAATTAATTTTAATAATTAATAATCGGTGAGGATTTCACAAGGAGGGTGTTTTTTCCTGTTCTAAATGAAGTTTTGTCTGATTAATGGTGTTACCTGGGAGGAGACGGCAAGCTTTATTGCTCCTGCTTTTCAGATTTCTCCGAACTGATGACATACCTTATGTATTAAATACCAACCATCATCTTCATTTTTGGCACAGATGGCTGCATGTCAACATAGTTTTATCAGAACAATGTAAATTGAAAAATACTGAAAATACATTCAGTAAAACACTTGAGAAAACTCCTAGCGCACACTGGGACAGTGAATTTAAATACCTTACTTGGATTTGTCCTCCAATTTCCTGTAAAGTTTATTTTAAAGTTAGCAGTCTATTTTGAGTTATGATTAATGGTTTTGAAAAGGCTTTCTTCAGCTGCACATACCAACAAAGGATTTAGAATTAATTCACATCATCTAACTTCTTCCTTAATGGATTTTTAAGGTCCACTGCAAAGAATCAATCAATACCAGGCTGAAAGCTCTGGCGTGTAATGCATCCTGCAGCATCAGAAGGCTTTTGTGTGAAGCAGGGTGAATTACGATAGTCTGAATTAATTGGAATTATTTGCAGTTATTAAGAAAAGCAAAATAATCATTTGCATTAATTGGATACAAAGATAGTAACTCAGTCTGACTTTAAAAGAAGAAAAAAAAAAGTAGCAAGTGCTTTTTTCTTTTTGGTATTCAGAATAGCATTTTGTGAATTTTCCCTCAAAAACCCAAATACCGATGTATGGAGTATTTCCTTGTCAGGAAACACGTCATTTCCAGGGCAGTATTTTCAGGACAAAGTGATATTCGCACATTAATTTTGTACCTTGCACGACTGCACATAACATTAATGTAACTGGCAAGTAGAACAAGTAAATTAAAGCATTTCCGTGTATTTTGTCTTGGTTTTCCCTGCTATTGATTGCTTTCTTTAATTGACAGCACATTTTGTTAACTCAGTTTCACTGCTTTTTTCATAAATCATCCAAAAACTTTAAGAAATGCCTAGCTGTGGGGTGCACAGAGAAGTTGCCACCGACCGAGCTAGAACGCAGCCGGGGCAGCCGTGAAGGTTTTCCCCAAGTACGCAGGTGAACAGCGGGAATACCACCAGAAAGGGGCTGGGCAAGCTGTAAATGCCTTTCTACACCACTATTTCTCTGGAAACAGGAACTTTCTTAAACTTTTCAGTTACCAAAAGAAATACCAAGAAATTGCCATGTCAACGGCACCAGTCTAAACGACAAGCTCGCTGTCCAGAATGAAGACAGCAAATTATGTTTGTAAAGTTCTGGGTTCTAAAATAACAACAATTTGGAGAACTCTTGAGATAAAAAAACATGAACAACAACTTTCCTTTCGATTTCCAGATGGACTCCACAGGCTACTCTTTGTTGATTTCATTGCTTTACACAAACACCACATCAAGCTGTAAAATGATACATTAAAAGTGGAACCACAAAACTCCAAAAGTAAATTTTTCTCTGGTTACCCTAAGCAGCGACAAGAACTCCTAACTCTTTAGTGCCAATTATGAGAGTAGGACCAAATCCATCACCTGGCAGCAAGTTACCAAGACCTGCTGAATACAGCATATGTATAATTTACTTTCACATTTTACCTACTTTTTTATATTCTATTTATTATGTTCTCCACGTTTTATTACTTTTTGTTGGACGAGATACAGGCAAGAGTCTCCATGTGAAAAGATCAGTTCAGTGTAATGTTTGGAAGCTAATTCATCTCACAAAAATAGCTATGCCCTGAAAGATACATTGAGTTACAGATCTAAAAAGTCCTAGAGAGGGCAAAGAACAACTGTGCCATGTCCAAGGAATCAAAAAATAGTATCAGGTATTTCATGTGGGTAGTATCCAAAATTTGTCTCTTGCAGCAACAATAAAATCAGTTGAAATGTGGACGGGATCAAGCTAAAGGTCTGATCTGAAAAATACAAAGCTTTAGGGGAAAGTGGAAAAAAAATGAAATGATTGCAAAACCTAGTTTCTTCTTGAAACACAGTCAGAACAAGCAAATATGATTTTGGTTTTAACATCTTGGTTTCTTTCTGTTGTTGCTCAAGGACATTAAGGTGAAATGCATTCAGTGTACAGGCAAATATCTTTTCCCTGCCTCCTCAGGAACACAGAAGCCTTGCTATGAGTCCTGAAAACCACATCCATTTTCTTTCTGGCTCACGCAAAAGCTTGAGAAATAAGATTTCTGGCCAAAGTTGCCAATTTCTCCAAAAATTTATAGAACAGTTACTGACCTCAGAATATTTACAGCATCTAAATATCCTTTAATTTGTTCCTTTTCTATTCTGACCGGCATGCTTATCCACTTGCTAAAATTAATTACTTTATCCGTAGAACACAATTAGCCTTTTTGAGAAGAATGAAACAACAAAAAAGGGCCTTGCGTTACCAGCATCTGCTGGGTTATCTGCATTTGCCCTCTCTCCCCATTCACACTGCACTTCCCTCTGTTTCGTCTATGATGCATTAAAAAATCTGTGTAGGTCATATGGCTGTTAAGCAGAATACAGGTAGGTAATATATCAAGACCACAGTAAACTTTTAAAACCAGAAGATGCTTATCAAGCAGGACTAATCTTGACACACAAGTTCAATTCTTCTCCATCACTCCGTTATTTATACAGCAACATCAGTATAAAAGATTTTTTTTGAAAATCATAAGAATGCTTCACACAGAGGAGATAAGTAATACAGCAGTAAAAGTTCATCGTATTTTGCTACCTTAGCTATTCCTATTACTCTGACATAACTTTCATCCCAATACTTCAGGAAATAAAAATCCACGCATTAGTTTTCACTGAAAGGATCATATAGCATTAAATTAGACTTAAGAAAAAAGAAATAAATTGTCTATTTTCCTGCTGGTTTTACTCATCTATGTAACAGATTATCATTAAAACACCCTATGACATGGCTACCCTGTAGGCATTTTGGAATGAGTTTTGGAAGGAGTCTGTATGTTTTAAACATCACTCTAGTTACTTTACAGAAGATTAATTGTCTATCATGTTTATGTAAACAGGAAAGCGAAGATTCCTGTGCATCCTTATTCATACATTAAAAACAATGCTTTCCTACAGTTATCGCTATAAAGGGAAAATAGACCTTGACTAGATGTAATGAGGCATTTGTGTTCGCCATAACTATAATTTACTATTACGGCTTGAAGAGCCTTCAGTTCTTGTTTAGTCTGTTAAGTGACAATAAGTGCAGCTAAAATAAATTCTAATGAAAACTCTTGGGTCACCTTACTGAATTTATGGGGCATAATACAGCATTATTTGAAACAACCATAACCTTTGGTGCTGCGTGCAATACTTTGAACCACTGATTTCATTCTTCAGGCCATATATACGTCTATACACGCTGGTTCTTGAGGTGCCTGGCTTTTGGAAGGATGACCTCCAACTGAGCTTTGGCCCTCTGGAAAGTGCCCTGCAAGGTTATTCAAGTGAGTGCTCACAAAAGATGGCAAATGAATCATGAAGGTGCTGGTACATCTTGTCTCAGAGAAGTATATTCAGTAATAACGGAGTTGATGGGTCGCTGCGAGTCGTCAAAGCAGGGGCTTGCCAGGGCAGGGAGCATGGAGGACCCCAGCCCTCTGCTAGCACCATTGCCTCTGCCTCCCAGCAGTCTTCATCCTCACAGCATTTTGTATGTGATTGCTCTTGCTGTAAAGAGAGAAATTCAGAACAATCCTAGAGGGTAAGAACAAAGACAGCTACAAGAAGAATGAACGGCATGTTGACACACATGGTGTGCCAGTCAGGTCCACGATGAGCCTGACACCAAACCATGCCTATGCTTCTACAAGAGGCCATGAGAACTGCCCTGTCCTCCTCATTCTCTGTCAAAGACGTCGACATATCTCTCCTGAAAGACAAAATTCTGGAAGGAAAAATATTTCTTCAAAATTTCAAGTCATTATATGAAATGTAAATTTTTTTTTTTATGTTTTATAGTAAATAGAATAAAGAGGAAAAAAGACAGGAGAAAGAAAAAAACAACCAGAAAAAATAAAACTCATATTTTTTAGAAAATATTAACCAAGAAAGCACAGGTATTCTTGATAGCTGCCATAGGAAAATTATTCCAGTGATTAAAAATCAAACACAAACCCTCTTCTCATTTGTTGCCTTATTTACATACACATAGACAGTGGATCTTCTTGTGACATTTCACTGAACAGAATAATCACATGCATGCGCTACATAAAGTGTGCCATGGTTTGTCGCCAGCAAAATGCTAAATACATGAGAGATTTTTATACTGCATCAGACCAGGCTGTGATTTCTTCTGTGCTTTGGGCAAGAAGAGCTGTTCCTCCTTCCAGGGGCGGCCATGAGCGACACGAGCACTTTGAGAAGGCCCCGGTGGCATTCCCATGCTTGTCTGGCTCCAGGAAAGATGCTGCTATGAAAAACTTCTTTAACCCAGCGAAGGACTTTTCTCTAAGCTGCACAACTCAGGACATGGTGGATGTTGAGCAGCACTGCACGAGAGACGCTGCTCCATGGTGCTCCAACACCGCACCAGCACAGATGCTGCTGCGACCACCTTGCAACAAGTAGGAGGAGGAGGTGGTAGTGGAGGAACATCTGTGCCCAAGCCAGGGCTGAGAGAGGCCACTTAGCACTGGCAAAAGAGCTTTTTGGAAAATCTCCAATTCAAGCAGATCTCTCAAAAGACTGAGCTATCTGCTGCCTGCAACTGCTCTTCCAAAAATGTGCTGAGCACAAGTTAACAAGTGCATCTTGCGACCATCTTTTGAGTCAAAGATGGCCAATGAAGAAACAGCAGCCCTCGCTCAGATCGCAATGCTGAACATAGAGGAGTGAAATCCAAAATCTAATTTAAGTAAGTGAAAAAATCCTATTGACTTCAATGAGGCAAGATAGTCTATATATGGAGATGATGGCAAGCCCTCGCTTTCTGCATTCCCTTACAGTCCGTGACACAATCTGTTCCCAAGAAATGCAAGGACATTTTGCTTTTCAGTTAAAATAATGTACTGACATAATGTTACTGCTTTTCCCTCTATTGTGCCTAGTCTTCACTTCAGGAGCTTATCACTGTGATCCAGGTGTCTTTATCCACCTTTGTATCTTATTCCAAGGGATTTTGACAGAATTTCAATACAGAACTGGAGTTGTTCTTTAGAAATGCTTCTCCAGCCCCATTATGTATCTGAGGGGAGGGCATAAGGTGGAGATTATTGTCCTGCTACTCTCCTTCATCTTCCTGAAGCATAAAATATAAAAATGCTTGAATACAATTTTTAACCTATTTTGAGGGAAATAAAAGTCTGAGCTCTCTACAGTGCCTAAAGACCAATCTCAAAATCATGAGAAAGACTCTTAATTCTTCTGTTGTTAAGGGCGTGGGAAAGTAATACACAGTGAAACGTACTTCATCACACGACTGTCATTATGGATCATGCTCTCATATTTATTAAAAATAACATTAACACTACCTCCTATTTATTTAATGCTTTTCCTCTTCAAAGCACTTCTTAGACATTAGCTAATTAATTTAATGACTTGTGATATTTCAAGTGTGTGTCTCCTAGGCAAAGCTGGAAAAAGGCCTTTGCTCAGAGCAAGGCGAAGAGCATTTACAGATGTTTTTTCCACAACTGTGGTTTCTCAAAGGCAGGTCAATACCTCCAGCGCTGTTAGCCTCTTCAGAGGAGCAAGGGGGAAACCAGGGCTGTCTTTTTGGTCTCTCAGTGTCTTTCTGGTGCAGCAGAGTAAATGCTTTGCTCAGAGTATGGCACAACAACTTGCAACCTTCACCTCCTCAACACACGGCTACAGCAAGATCTCCCACTTTGGGAATACGCTTTGGCAGAGCTCCAAGAATAAAAAGCCCAGCAAAGCCATCGGAGAGCTGTTCTCTACTGAGGGCTATACCTCCTTCAAGGCTCAGCTCTCTCCCCACTATCTGCAATGTACATTTTGCTATCGGTGCCAGTGGAGGCCAGTTCAAACTGCACATACCCACCCAGCTCCTGACACGCTTCCTCATAAGCCAGTGCTGGATTGCACACAAGGTTCTCAATAAACAATTAAACAGTTTAGGATTTACTTGTCCTTAGGGTAGCTGTGCTCGAGAGCCCTACGTAGCAATATATTCACATTGAAATTCTACGGACAGAACAGTTAATGGTACGAGAACCTACAGCCCTCCTTCCCTGAGCAGTGGATGTTTAAATGCTGCCCGGCCTCCTCTCCAGGGAGTGATCGCATCGCTTCCCTTTGTAATTATGCCAAAGCTTTACGGTATACAGCGTGCTTTAGCTGCCCCTCGACGCAGTGCAGTAGCTGCAGCAGGAACCAGGCACACCAGTGAGTTCTCTACAGACCACAACTGGGAAACCGTGGCTGCACTATACCGGCTCATGTGCAACACTGCACAGTAATAATTAAAATTAGTGTTTCTAAACATAGTGCTCAGCACATGCAGTATTGCACAGACCAGATGATAATGCAATCCCTTGTAAAACTACCTTTGCCTGTATTGTTAACAACAAGGTGACATTTATGAAACTAATCAACTGTTAACTCCATTATGCTTTATTGCAATTTCTTACACACGATCTCTGTAATGTATTCATTTACTGAAACCATTTGAGGCATTTAAAAATCATTAAACCATAAAGGAATTAGTTCTCCCCCTACTGAGACGGGTGTGCCAGGGCAAAGCTGCCTTAGCTTCAGTTGTGGCAAGGAGTTCCCCCTTCTTTCCCTAAAGCTGCGTGCTGTTACCCATGGCGTAGGGACATGGTCTGGAGAGTCCAACAAGATGTTGGCGAACGAGCAAAGACGGAGCCAGGAAAGCCATGCAGACACAACTACGGAGCAGCCAGAGCAGCTGGGTGCCACCCACCAGGGAGGTGACACTTCTGAAGCACCAGGAGTCTGCCAAGGAAGCTGTATTTCAAGTGTATTTGAGACAAGGATGGTGTACCCAAAACATTTCTTATAAAACAGAGTTCAGTGTTATAGGAAATTTTTCAGTGAAACAAACAAAAAAAAATCTGCTAAGAGTTACATCAATCAGAATCCAGATCTACATAAAGCATCTTTAAAACAAACCCAAACAAACACAAAACAGTCACATTGCACCAGGTCTGTGGGCAGTTTAACATTGCATATGCAAAGGAAAGGCTTTTTTCAAACTAGCTGTGAAGTGAGAAAAGGTGAAATTTTGCTTTAAACTATGCCCCACACAATAAAGTAAGAAGCGCATGTTTTTCGGAGCTGGATTCAAGCGCCAAATCTGTTGAGATATAAAGCTTTCCTCGAGGCAAGCCTTTTGAATAGAAGTCAGAATTATCATGAACTTGGTCTAACGGGGTTTACTCACGTCCTTGGACTCTTGTGTGATTTAGACCCTGTTGCACACCGATGGCAGTCCTGACTATGCCGGCTAGCGTCAGGGACTGAACTCTCCAGCGATGCACATTGACATCACTGGGGTGACTCTGATTTCAGCCACCTCTGGACTGTGCCTATAAATGAACTATTCAACAGGTCACTCAAACCAGGATGTCCTTATAAAATACCCTCTGAAAGGGATGTATAGCACACTTCATTCTTGTGTGTTTCCATAATATGTAACCAACATTAAAACTCCCTCTTGGGCATCTCCCTCTTCATCTCAGTCAGGGTCCAACTGCAAATCAGCCAGCAGCAGAATAATTTCCAGGTATCCTTCACACAGAAGTGATCTGCTGAAAGAGTATTTTGGCAATTCAACTGAAATTTCAGTGTGCTAATTTCAATGTGCTAATTTCAGTGTGCTAAGGGAGCCTCCTTGTTGCTTCCATTCCTCTTAGTTAAACAAACAGAAAGATTTCAGCTGGCTTCTGTCAAGGAGAATTTGACTCCTAAACAGTTTTACTCCTCTGCAAATATCTTTTCTGAATGGGAAATAAAATAAAATGACGCACTTCTAGCACACAACCATTTAAGATTGTCTACTTTCCTTATGGTTCCTGGCACTGAAGGTGCTGGCAGCAGCAACCCAAGGGAAAACCGTGTTCCCAACAGCATCCTGCAACCCTTAACTGCCCACAGCATCCCTCACCACCAGCTCCTCTGAGAGCAGGTGGGGGGAAAAAAATCCAAGGCATTTCTGTTCAAAATGTGTGTTTCTAGAGAACTTCCAGCCTCAAGGTTTTAAAAAGGAACAATTTTATTTCTTTAAAATGTCTTGTTATTGTAATTTATTTAAGGAATGTTTGAATTTCTGCCTTTTTTTTTTTAAATTCTTCTTTAGGTATCCTTGCAAAGATGTAAAGAAGTAAAAGACCTGGAAGAAAACTTAACTTGGGGCGGGGGTGCGGGAAGTATTTTGGACAGAAAAATCCTTGAAAGTAATTTTTTTTGTCTTCCAAAAACCAAAGTGACAAGGTCTATATGATCAGCCCAACTGTGTCCACTGCTGGTATCAGTGGGTTTCCCTGGAGGTCCATGAAGCACAAGGGATGAAATCTCAGTGGCTGTAGCACAGATGTCATTGGTAGTTTCTGTTATTAAAATCGGTGTTACATTAGAGAAATTACAGGGCTGCTGTCCTCAATTATTTTGTCTACTGCAGGTGCAGTACTTGGTGCAATCAGATAAGCAGGCAGAATTGTCGACGGGGCTCAGGAGAGCAGATAACGGCACAACACACACATTCACTCTGCCACAGCTTTCCAGCACATCACCTAATGTTGTCCTCAGCCTTTCTTCAAAAACACCTAGCAGGGCTCTGCCTGCCACCGGCACTTGCCCACGGCCAATCCCTCTCTCCAGCCCCCCTTGCTCACACACTACTGACCAGCTACATGCAGTATGTATCATAACACTCCGATTTTGATGTGCCTTGTTAGGCTTCTCTTGCCATTGCCCACCCAAAATTTCTTTTGGAGTCAGTTAACACAAAAGCCCCATTTTGCTCCCCTTCATCAACAATCTCATTGATCTTTCCAAGGGCAGCATCTGTTTGGCAGCAGAGTTCCCCAGGAATCATTTTTACATGCTATACTCACCTTTTCCCAGTCTTTTGTCTGTTGTTTTGCTTTCGCTCAGACATCACTTGCTGAGCAGCAGGAGAAGGAAGAAGCCATAGGACCTTTACGTTCAGACCTCAATCCTTGCTTCCACAGTTGCAAAGGACAAAGAAATGGCAAAGTAAGTCCTTGCTCATCCTAAGAAGTCACCAGTGATGGTTTGCATCAATATTGCCTCCCTGCAATAATACGAAGTAAACTGACAAGTGTAATAAGGGATTCAGGCACAGGGAAAATCATTATTCTTTTGACAGCTCCCAAAATCTATATTTTCTGTATTTTTGCAATTGTTAGCTTGCCAAAGACTTCAGAAGAGCCTTGCTCCCTGTAGAACACTTGTCTGGGAATTACTCTGAAGTCACTAAAGACATAAAAATATGATTGTACTGGTGAGGACTGCTTCTACAATTCTGAGTATAATTTCCTAATACCTGTATCACTTTAATATAAAATCGTTCATATAGATTGAAATCCATCTGACAATATTTACCCAAGCTATTCTCTTTTCTGTCACGTCCTTTACAAAGTTCCCACATAATCACGTCTATCAGTTACCTCCGGATCGACTGCCATGTCAAGAGCCAGCCAGGTTTGAAGGCTCCATTAAGACACCACACAAGATTTCAGAACATTCACATTCATTTCTAGGGTCTCTGTGATATTCGTAGATTATCCTGCACCAGCAAAGTCTTTTCCTTATACTTCCCCTTGGAGTCTGGGAATAGATCTAATGAATTCAGCACTGCACAAGGCACCTCTGAAAACCACTGGACGATCAAAGTCTTAATCTCTCTTATTCCTCTCTGAAAAGCCCTCCTTGCCTACTGAGGCTGCAGCTCTGTGGGCACTGGCCACCTCTAGGTTTGCTTTCACAGTGCCAACGCAACGCGCCTTACACACAGGCGAGATACCAACAGCCACCTCCCCTCCCAGTACAAGTATTTCCATCCTGCCCAGAGAAGGCTCAGGACAATCACTTGCTCCCACTCCAGGGGCAGACATGTTTCCTCTTGGCTCCTCACCATACCACTTCTCCAGCTTGCTCTATTTGGGAACTTCTTCCACTAAACGAGTCACATCCCTTCACTGGTGGCTCCGTTGGAGCTCCACCTCTGCCTTCAGTGAGTTCAGATCTAATCTCAGCCTCTGGAACATGCAACATCAGGGTTTAGTCTAACCTTTATACCAGCCTGAGCGCTTCACTAGACTGAGGTTTCTTTCATCCTGTAGAGCAGCATACATGGTAATATTTGTGTTACAAAAGCACAATGAGGATAAGTTGCCTTCAAAACTATTCGCATAAAATGTACAAATGTTCTCACCTATATCTGTATAATTAACAACAACATAACTTAATATGGTGCTACCACTTTGCAAAATGCATCTCTACAGGCCACTTTCTAATACTGCAGTTGTGCAGCGTTAGCTTTTCCCGAAATCTGACTTGGTGCCTTGAAATGAAAATAATGAACTGTGACTCTTAACTATGACTCGTAACAGCGGCACTCTCATCATCACTAGTTTATGGTATCGTTTCTTTGGACACTTCTGGTACCTGCACACTTTTCATTCTGCATATCTTAATTAGTGTAATCAGGCTTGACTGTAGGATACTGGAAGATTCACAAAATAATGATAAAATAATCAGTATATGATCAAAAGCCTAAAACACAAGCCATAGCCTTGAGCTATGGTGGAAGGCAACTACAAAAATCACCAGACATTTAGCTGTCCTGCAATTAATTCATCTCAGACCTGGCTCTGAAGGCAGTAACTTGGAGTAAGATCACACTGAACATGAAAGAGATTATTTTGGATTAGATGTTGAGGCTGCCATCCCCCTTTGGCCCCAGTGAATATTAAACATGAAAGCTGCAATGCAAATTAGGAGGTTAATTTGAAGAAGTCCGTTTTAGGGCCTGCTAGTAGATCTGTACTCTTACCCCTTCCCTTTGGGTTTGTTCCTGGGCGTTAGTTGTCATTTCTTCTTTTCCACTACATAAACTCCATCAGACTAACTAAGACCCAAGTTATTTTTTTAACCCTGTATCAATGCATTTTTGTTTCATTGTTTTCACAGCGGATTCCTGGACCGCGATTATGGTTTTGGCACCACCACAATACCAGTAATCCAGAAATAATAATTTTTAGATCTCTGTGAACTGCCATAATGAACTACTTCTACTGTGAAATGAAGAACATATCAAACTAGCAAAAGGCCATTGTAGTCATCATGGATGTTTTAATGTCTATTGCTACCATTATCCACTAAAATTAAGTGAAGCCAGACCTCAGCAATACAGGGCAAATATCAACCATGTGAGAAATTAGATCACGAAGCAAAATTTTGCTTCAATGAGCCACGAGTAACTAATGAGATTCTGTGTCCTCAGACAAGCCCACTGCTGGCACAACCACAGAGGGACCATCAGCTGGAGTATCTCTCCTCATTTCCTATGTTTTGATCAGGTTTTATTCTGCCCATGCACATAGCTCCTTGGTATAATCTCAGGGATGCAAGAACTTTATTAGCACATGAAGGACAGTGCACGAAGCACAGAAATCCTGTGTGGCAGTGCCCTTCAGCAAGGAAGATTTATAGAGATGTCAACTGAACAGGCACCCAGCCTGGAGATGGAAGACAGCTCAGGAGCAGGGGATGAGCGGAGCCGCTGTGGACCCCTGCAGCCCAAGCAACCTGTGAAGGGGTTAACACAGCTTCACGGTCATGTCTTCTACCCCAGGTGAAGTTTTGACGTTCCCATTGATGCTACCTGCCTGCAGTTTCAGCCCATCAGCAGGGACAGTTGTTGGCCACAAACCTCCCCGGAGGGACCTGGCGGTGAGCATCTGGAGCGGCTGTGGGAGCATATGGTCTGCAGCTACCAGGATGGCGTCCTCTCTGGACATCCTGAGAGCCACATCGTCCTTGGGAAGTTTCAAAGCAGAATCTGCTGGTTCATGTGAAAAAAGGCTCCAGCATCCCCCTGGGGAGCAGAATGCCCTTCTCCCAGAAATTGCTGAGTGAACCAACTGCTAATCACTCCCTGCTTGTTACCACTGAAGATGGTTGAGAACTACGGAAACATAAATCTCATCATTAAAGCAAGCAATTGTGGAAGCCAGGCTACACAAATATTATTTTAATCAGATATTTGAAAGTGTGTCCAAAAAGAGTTTCTCCCCACTGCAAGAAGTGGGTGGGAAGTTTGCTTAGTGGATTACCACAGATAATCCCTCATCCCCCAAAACTATCTTCAGTTCTTGATCATCAAAACTATGGGCTCACACAAACTTTGGTTTGGTAATTACTTTGTTCTGGTAACAAAGCAAAGAAATATATGGAAAAAACCCCTCTGAAATCCCTCTCAGACTGATAAAAAGAGAAATTACCTCCAGAGGAAATGGTGAGCCCAGATGTAGCTCCTGGGAATCCTCCCTGGGAAGACAGGGTGGGCAAGAAGGCAGAACCAGCACCTGGTTTAACATCTGGGGCCATTCCTACGCACCTATGCGCTTATGAGAAGGTGCAAGCTGGAAAGGAGGCCTTGGAGGTGAGGAAGGCTCCAGGTGACAGTCCCACTCCAGTTTCCCTCCAGGTTTTTTCTCACTACTTGAAGAAAACGAACATTTTCCTCTGTAACTCAACAAGGCATAGCCTGCTCCACTTCAAAACCATGTGCCACCCTGCCTCCCCAGTGTTGGTACTGATCTAAAAATATTTAAATTGAAAAATAATATAATTATGCTCCTTTCTTGTCTTCTATGTTTGTATTCTCAGGCTTTTAGAGAAAATTTTTAGATATATCAAAGTATCTGGAAATGTACCAATTATTTAAATGGAAGTGAAGATTCTCACATGATGATATGATCCCGATTGGCAAAGTAAACATAATTACCAACATTACTAGAAAACAAAATCAGCAACACTTCAAGGCTCTGCAGGCTTTAGTTAGCAAATATTTTTACAGTTGATCATTCACCGCAAAAGACTACTTATCATTCTTGTAAGTAAAGCTGCACCAACTTAACAAGCAATCTAAATGACCTGTCTCTCTAGTATCTCCATTAGTTATACATGGGAAAACCTCAGGGTGAACAAAAAGACCTCCGATTTTATAGTTCGATTATTTTAACTTGCTTGTGACCTGCTTTGAAATCCTGCAGCTGTGTTTTCTTTTCTTAGCTTGTCAAGCAAGTTCTGGGTGTCAGAAACCTTGGGTATGGGTGTTAAAAAGCTAAGAAAGCAAGTGAAAGGATTTCACTGATTTCACTTTCTTCTGAAAATCCTCCCTTTCAGTGAACTAAAGCAGTATCACTGGGATCTTTTGTTACTTTTGTGAGCCTGTAAAGGTTTGCTTTTTCTTTTTTTTAAAAAAAAGGAACACCAAAATATTTAGACCCATGCTTCAGCTAAGATTTATTACTTTTTCTTCTCCATAGGGGTTATGTATTGCAGAATTGTATTTACTTCTGGCTTTGAAGCACTGTGGGATCTCCTTTCCATTCTGCGAGCACCTCCTGGGGTTACAGTATTTTGTTTCCCATCCATGAAATAGCAGTGCTACCTCTCAAAAATGTCACTGTGATGAGCAGCTACTGCTCTAAGTAAGGGAAAATGCCCTGCACTGGCAATACAATTACGCTGTCATACCAGCCAAGAGCCCCATCAGGGCCAAGGGGTGCTGAGTGCACAGTTGGCGTCACCCCCCACCCCAGGGACGGGAGGTGGCACAAGGGAGGCAGGATGGATGCAGCATCTCCTCTGACTTCCCCCAGCTCAGCAGCAGCTGCTGCTACTGACACCCAATATATTAAATTTAGA
>VZSC01012841.1:58501-80222 GCA_013398225.1 Steatornis caripensis | reverse complement strand
GGAGGGGAGGGGAGGGATGCTGACTGTGTTGTCGGGGAGCAGGGGCACTTCCCGCACATGAGGACCTGACCTTCCTCCTGAAGCTCTGTCACCACAAAGCCACGCTGTCTCCTAAGGACACAGAGCTGCCAAAAAATGCATTTGCTCTTTTGCTACTAACATCCTAGACTTTCAACAAAATACACAATCACAATTTTTTCCCCTTTGGGTACCAGAAGAGTTTGATGGCCTTCAGAGTCAGCAGGACATCCACACGCCACATTCAATCACACGTGGCATCTGCAGCACGGCCATTCCCTGTGCTTCCAAAGGACACGAGTCAAAGGAATTAGTGTCTCACTTTCCAGTATCGCCTATCTACCTTATTCCTTAAGTGAGAATCCAATAGGAAATTTAAATAGTAATTAAATGAAAATCTTTTAAATCTTGATTCACGCGTTCCACAATTTCTGCCTTTCTTTTATGTGCCTGTCTGTTAAGCTTTCTCTGCCATGGCTGCTTCTTACCAGTATTCCTCAGGTTTAATATTGGGTGATGAAGCATAGAACAGTATTTAAATACTATAATTTCAAGAGCAAGCAAAGAACATTGCATTTATCTTCACTAACCTTGAATATGCCTGTCCCATCTAATGAAAAAAGTGATTGAAGGGACTTATTTTAGCTCACTATCCCAAGGCCCCCATAAAAGCTGAATGGTAATTTAATTAGTTTCCTTTCTGGTGATTAACTAGGAATTTCTGATCATTTAATCTGAGTGCACTTTGATTCATTAAGTATCTGTTTCCATTTTTTTAATGAGGTTATTAAATAATCCTGCCCAGGTAACCGCAGTCATTGGTATGCAGGACCACTAAGTATTTTGTACGAATCGGATAGGAAATACGCGCGACGCAAAATGGATTTCCAAACGTATTCAGGCCTCACCTGACTAGATGATAAATTAGCAGTTAATTTATCCTGACAGAACTTGCAAACCATGAGTCAGATCCTGCGATGAGGAAAATCGTTGCAGATCTGTGACTGCAGTTTTCACCTACTGCAAACCCGGCCCTGCGCGATGCTATGACGGGCGCTTCCAGCATGATCCCTGGGCAGGCAGGGGTGACCAAGGTTTGCACTGAACTAGCGATGAGGACTCATGCAAAAATCCGAGGACCCTTCCACCTGAGGACAGCGTGAGTGGGAGCTCTCTTGCTTCAGCGACATTTCTCCTGACCACAGCAAGTCACTCAGTCTCCTGACAGATCATTTTCCCCTTTGGTAACAGGAAGGCAGTAACTGCTAGCCGAGCTCATAAAGGATGATTAAATAAATCTATTAAAGTGCTATGAAGACTTAGAGTGCTATATACTTAACTTTTTATTTAGATTTAAAGCATATTATAAAGACTGCACATGCTCTCCAGGCACTCATACAAAAAAAGGAAACTTACAATCCGTTAAAATGTTGCTTAGCAGCATAATGTAATAAGAAACGTTAAATTATCAGCCAGCTAATACCGCAGCAAAATATATTTCATCAACTCCATCCAAAACTTTCCCCATTGCAGCTCTAACAAATAGCATGAACGAAAAGCACGTTGGAAGGCAGACACAAAGGTCAGCTTCTCCTTTATCACGCAATTGAAAATAAAGAGAAAATGTAAGTATCCGTACCAGACAAAAAACACCAGGCCAGATTTCTGAGCACAAATACACTGCAGTTTATTTCTGTCCATCATGCCAGAACAGTGAGATAGGATTTGGTTCCTTGTATGAAAATAAAAAACTAAAAAATCCAGCGGCTGAACGGCGCCTCATTTCTCTTTTCATTTGCTTTGACTCCCAGATATGATGGATATAAGGATGCCAGGCCATCCTGAATGCATTCCAGCTACAAACTCTGAATATACCAATACCCACCTCCAGCACGTTGCATGCTGCCCCTTGAAACCCAACAGCAGCATTCCAGGGAAGAACAAACAACATCAACATCTATCCTTCCACTTCTTCCAACTCACTCTCATACAGCAACATAAAAGTGCCGATACAGCCCTCCACCATGCCCTGAAGGTCAACACCTTTAGGCTCGTTGTATGAGCTATCTGTCTGCACCTAAAGCCCGCGGTGGGGACGGGTGACCGCCGTGTGCTGGAACCTGCTTGCCTCTGCTGCATTCAGGGCATGCAACGGGTCTGCACCTTGAGGGAAGTTTCATGCGTTTCCTTGTACTGAGATTTTCAGTTTTTGAGTCTGTACGTTGTAAGAAAGGTTATACAGGTCAGCCAGGAGAAGCACACCACATACCTTTATTGGTATTTTCCATTAATGATAATGCATTCCAGTTTTAAGAATAAAGATTTTTAAGGGCTGTAAAAATAGAGTGGAAACATGAAAATCCCAATTAATATGATGTCGCCTAATAAATGCTGCCTTACTAATGCTAAAGACTTGCAGGACTTAAAATTGGACTTAAAACCCATTTCACTAAGACTCTGACATACAGACAGAAGCTGTAAAATGGCACCCACGGCATGCCCCAATGCCAACCACCAACCCCAGGCAGCTAAAAACTAGGCACAAGGCTGCTTTCCTCCTACGCCTCACTAATTCTAAGATTGCTTTAATCACCACAAGACATTTTAATTCTTTTTTTCATTAGTTATACTAACTTAATCCATCTTTGGGATTCTGAGCCACCTTTCCCCCGACCCATCAACAACTGCAAGGAGAAGAAACTTGATTTTATCTTTAAGTGGAAGCTGAAACACCAGTGTAACATCACATTTTACAGGACTACGACCAACTCTTTCAACTCTGACAGGTTGGGAATAATGCTGGGCTTTGAGACCCGGCTGATTTCACATATCGCCAGCCCAGCCCTGCATCCCAGCAAGAGCCAGCTGCCTCCGCGGCGGTGGTGCAGGATTGCGTGGGCTGCTTTTGTCACCCTGACCAATAACGAATCCATTTCTCTGCCTCAAATCACATCAAAGGCAACGGAGTAACTCAAGGAGAAAGGCGACAGACTTACACCAACAGATCATGAAGTGTTTTCATTTTATTGAAGCACGGTTTCCTAAATCAAGGTTTCCCTCTCCAGTGCTGGAAACACAAGACAAATCTGCATGAGGCACAGAAGGAAAACTGACAACAAATAAGGAATGTGTCCTACTTCTACAGCCTGCTGTACAGCCCAACCTGCCAGCATAATTTACCTGAAAAACAATTCATTCCGTAACACTATTATTTGCTATGATAAAGAGCCAGAATTTTGTTATTTCAAAGGAAGTCTGGCTTTTTAATTATATTGATCGCTTTTCAGAGGATAACGTACAAGGTGTTATAATTCTAATTGTGCATCAAGAAAAAGTGTCACGATAGTAAAGATGTATCAGTTGGTGTTCAGTAGAACAATACAAAGATGGGAGCTTGAAGGAAAGCCTGCAATTATTCAATGTAAGCTGAGATAGTTAATCATTTTGTTGGACTGGAGGAAGATTGCTGTTTTGAATTTTAAAGCAAGTTACTGTCTATCCATTTTGCAATGTGTCATTTTGTAGGAAGGGAACCATGAGTTGTTATCATCGTCTCTGCAAATGAAGTTAAAACCAAAGCACAAATCCAACCATATTCCCATAGCAAGCGTTAGCAGGTCATCAGCCAGATCTTCAAGGAAAGGCCCCAAGGATGAACCACATGTACTGCCTGCATTCACAGCTTACAGGGTGCACACTGAGGCCGTGATGACTAAGCAAGGGGGTAACATTCACAGGTTTACAAAGTAGACCATTTTATCCACTGTATTAAGTGCAGAATCAGCTGCTCTTGCTGACTGCCTCAAAAAACCTAAAATAAAACAAAACCCCTTGAGAGGCTGCAGTCGCAGACTTTGCAAACAGGCAATTTGCCTTTGCAGTCTTTGGGGGACAAGACACTAGAAGGAGAACAAGAAACTAGAAACCATATAATATTAGATCTGTGCAGGCTCTGGTCCCGAGGCTCTGCTGCGTTCAGCAGAGGAATCCACAGGTGGGTTCTGACACCGGCTGGAGGGTGACATAACCAGACTGCAATGATTAGATGCATTTTCTGGAGATGTACATTTGCATGAAGGTGGGTTAGGCCTGATGTCTGCAGTAGGAAATGATACAGAGGTGAAATTATCACTGGAAAGAAAAATTGTTGACAGAATTGATTTAAGGGTGGAAAGCGAATGACTCACAAAATACGGCAGATGACTGCCTCTCATGCAATGGCCAACGTGGTCCAACCCTGCTAGGGGAGCAAACAAAACCCAGCCCTTTCAGTACCAGAAGGAACACGGAGCAGTGCAGTTACAGCTACGCCGAGCCCCATGCAGCTGATTATTCCCTGCCCAACAAGGAACAATTCAGGAAAGATTAAATATCACAACGTATAAACTTAGCCTTCACAAGAACCAGCCTGTTGTCTGAAGCAGCACTCCTGCAGATCAGCATTTCTGGTGGCGCTGCAGCCCATGCCCTGGGACCACTGAGGAGAGCTGGAATGAGATTGCAGAGAGCAGGTTAGAGGAACGCAAGGTTTATCACAACTGTTGGAGCATGTGGCCACTCTGCTCTGTGGACACTGTAAGAGAAACTCAAATTAAATTAAAACGTTCTACCAATCTCCCAAAGAGAGTCACCTGTTACGGGTCGGGATTTCTCCTGAGCAGCTATACCACAACTGCAGCATCGCTTAACATAAAGCTACCCAATTGGGAAAAGACAATTTCAAGTGTGGAAGGGAAGGGAACATTGCATTGGCCCTTCTGTGCACAGGCACCATTTCCTTTGCATTTACACACGCGCAGAGCAAACAGCATTACACGTAGTATGCACAGATACATGCTGACTACCCACGGAGAAGGATTTCCATTTGTATTAATAGCAGTGTCTCTTGTGAAGTTCCTGTCAAAGCACACAGCTGGGCTCGGGCCAGGGGAGGGAGCCTCTAGGAACAGTGCTGCTATAAATGATGTTTCAGAATCCCACAGTATGAAGTTAGATAAGGATACAGCAGGAGAAGATGAAGACAAGAAAGAAATTACAGCGGGGACGCATTGTTCCACAAGCCATAAATCCCTTTTGGGTCATAGTCCACTTGCTGTTACTGTATGCACATTACTGGAATACACCTGAGAAAATGCAAGAAAAAGATTAAACTGTTCAATCATTTGCAAATGCTCCCCAGATAAATACAAGTATGTGTTGGAAGAACAGTTCTAATACAAAACACTCCACTGTGGTCTAATCTTGCTGGGAACACAAAGTAAGTTACGTGCATGAATGCATCTGGGACTTTATCCAGCTAAGGAAGCGCATTCCCATAGCCAGCCCGTGTGGGCTCCTGTCCCAGCCTCCACCAGCTCCAGCCTGGCCCAGCGGTACCTCCAGCATCAGAGGTTCCTGGGTGCCCGGCATGGCATTCGGCACAGTCCAACAGGGCTTGGAGGTACAGTCTACCCCAACAGCCAAATGACGGCCAAAACTGACTTTGGCTGTCATCAGCCACCACCTGATGACACCAGCGGACATGCAGGACTCTGTGTGGCCACAGGACATCAGAGATGCCACACGTGGCTGGTGACCTGCGGTCAGCTGGCAAGATCTGGTTACAGTGGGATGCTGATGGAGAAGCAATTCTGCCATCAGACATTTTTTGCAAAAAAAACCCCATAACCTGTCAGAGAGCACATTCTGTTAGCGTGGTGGAATCTTGTACAACATTTATCCTCTTGCGCAGCTTTAATGAACAGAAAACTAATTTCAAAGCTGGGCTTGCAAAATTGCGTCAGCAACCTGTGATCGCCTGGGCAAAGTTCAGCGAGGAAATGCTCAGTCTCTTACCTAAGCACCCTGGCTCACTCCCACATCTCCAAGCGTTACACAAATAACCCGTGGGAGAAACAGGGAGAGGCTCAAGCCCCAGAGAGTTAGAGCACGAGACCCTCTCTCTGTTTCTCCTTTAAACACCTTTGTTGTTGAGATTTTTGAGAAGAGGTTTTAATCTAAGGATCAGAGGAATACTAGACAAAATACAGCCTATCATATGTAAACACTACTTGCTGGATTTTATTATCAATAAGAAGTTCGCATTAAAACTGTGGAAATGCCTTGCTTGACTGATGCAGAATGCACTGGCTAATGCTGCTTTAACCAAAACCCTCCCATTTAAAGGGAGAAATGTAATGAAAATGGATGATAAAATGACAATGCTTTGTGGGAAGCTGACTGACAGGTTCTGCGAGCACTTACATTTTAGGATTGTTTCTCTCACGGATACCATATCATTGACATACTAAAATCTGGTTTTGTGTATATTTCCATGATTTTATGCTGGTTTTTGCCTTCATCTCTGCTCCTGCAAAGCAAATCCATACCAAACTGTTGGGTAATATTATGGATCGATTTTTTTTTAACTCTTTTTTTTTCTACTGTATGGCTTAGAAAAAAATTTAAATTATCTGGGATCTCAAAGGACTTGCAAAATCCCACCTGCTGCAGCCTGTAAGATCCCTGGTCAGAA
The DNA here is from genome assembly GCA_013398225.1 of Steatornis caripensis. Lineage (NCBI taxonomy): Eukaryota > Metazoa > Chordata > Aves > Caprimulgiformes > Steatornithidae > Steatornis > Steatornis caripensis. The sequence goes on along the minus strand of VZSC01012841.1, from coordinate 73,690 downwards.
ATAGTAACCCACACCTGGTGGGGAACATCCGTAGCATGGCCCCCACATGCCTTCTGCTCTGGGGGGCCCCCTCAGCTCAGCCGTGCATCGCTCCATGAGGCAAGACACCATTTCTAAGGCCTGAATTCTTCAGCTGCAAAACCTGGCCCTGCCGTGTCTGGGTTATCAAACAGGAATGGCAGTTTGCAAGCCCCAGCACACGGGAAACATGCAGTTCACATCCCTCCAAGCAGACTTTGTGACTTTTATCCCTGCGTGAGCAACGCCTTGCCCGAGCGGCCACTCTCACCTGCACGGTCCTTCCCGGGTGGCCCCATCTGCAAGGCACACACCTGCTGCGTTTCCATCCTCCGTGAAGCTACAGCAGCATTAATGCTGCAGCATCAGTGTTAGCAGAAACTGTACGTCAGCAGCAATTCCTCTGTTTTTCATGCAGGCCAGGCTGCAGGACTTCTTGGGCAAGGCTGAGCCTCCACCCGAGCTCAGCCACAGCTACACTCTGCTGAAGAGCATAATCTGATCTAAAAACTCTTTGATAACGCTCCATAAAAAGTCTCCATTAGCTGCCTAATGAAACAATGTGAGTAGAGTTAAACACTGGCATTACCAAAAGCTAAATTAATATGAAGAGAAAAACCATCATCAGTGTTAGATGAAAAGTTCCTTTGGAAAATTCTGCACCAAAAGCTTTGCACAGTGCCATGAGTGAAAAATTTCCACCTATATTAATTTACTTCATGCCCATCGACTTTGGTTTTACTGGTTGGAAAGTAACCATCCCGCATGTCTCCTTACCACCTTTCAAATAATCTCCAATTACTGGACATATCCTAAGAAAGGTATCTGCTTTGTTTGTACTTTTATGAAGCACTGCTACTTTTCCCTGAAATTTTATTGCCCTGTAAATGAGGATCCAATGCTGAAAGCCTGCTTTTATTTTTACTGTGACAGAGCTGAAACGGCAGTGATGATAAAGCCGATAGCAAAGCACTTGCCCTTTCTCATTTTCCACAGAGAAACACTTAATAGTGTCTCTTTAAAAGCTTGCCTTACTGAAAACTTTACTGATCAGATGATTTCATTTACTAATGAAACCTGTAGAGGCTGTTCCCTCAAATGATGGAGAAATCACAGTCACAAGCTGCCCGCAATGCTCCGCACTGTAACGGATGGAACTGCCTGCACTGGGCAGAGCCATCCTGGTCCAAGGACCAAGAAACTGGTGAAATCCCAATAAATCGTGCCTGCTGCCTGAAGAGCCGTGGGAATTCTGTATTTGGAGGCACCAAACAGGGAAACGACAGAACGGCTCTGTGTCCCACGAGATCAGTTCTTATTTCCCAACCTCAGTTGTACAGCTTACGTCAGGCACTTAAACTCTCTGCCACTTCATGCTGACTTAAAAGGCTGATGCTATAAGCAGGGACAGTTTAAGCAATTACATATTACACTGTTAACACTCATGGGTTAAACCAGGCGACCCCGATAAATAGCTGTATTTCTTGCAGAGAAAGCAGAAACATTTAGCAATGGACAATTCTGCTAGTCAAGCTCTTCAGAACATGACAATAAACATATATCCACCACTTCGTTTTCAGCCATGACAGTGCACACCTACAAATTTTTTTTGCAACCATGAGGACCAGGGACAAAACACCCGTGTGACATCCAAATATCCCCTGACCTCAAGAGGAAAGGCAGCGAAAGGTCGCTGCAGATGTGCTCGGGGTGTCACATCCCAGGGCAAACGGGATTTTGATCATCTTTTCTCTTACAAGAGATGTTAATGTAACATTATGGCATCTAGAAAATTAACCAAGATGCACAAAACCTCTTTCGGTTAAATCCCACCACACTGAAAACGTCACTTCCCTCCACGCGGTTTTTCTTTTTGTCTCGAGAGAGAAGAACAGGAGTGGCAAACCAATGAACCAAATTAAAAACTCTTAAAATTTACATAGCATCACTTGGTCCTGGTGACTGCCAGCACACCTCAATACTTGCTTTCCTGACCAACCCTTGACAGAAGCAGCCAGCGCCGCCTCTGTTGTACACCAAATCAAAGTCACCTCCACTTCTTTCCAGGCTTTTGGAAAACTTAGTACTTCCAGATTTTTACCATTTCTGTGTTAAGGGATGCAGTGAATTTTAATTATTTAAACCACATCTGTTTAATTAGAGATGCCTTTTTAAGGATTCGCTAGCTTGAAATATCATTTCGGCTTTTCTGCTGTTTTTTTCCCCACTCTCCCACACACAGTATGCCAGCGAGAATAACATCTTCCCACACTCGGGAGGGACACAGCACAGGACCTGCGACACACTCATCTTCAAATACAAAGTCTAGCAAAATGCTTGTGTGACAGGTTTGCGTTGGTTTTGTTTGCTGTGTAGCAAATAAACACGATTCACATACTGGAGAGCCCAGGAAATGGGCTGATCATCGAGACCAGGCTGCAGAGGCATCCACAGCCTTGAGATTTTATAACAATAGGCTGAAATTTGGGAATGCTACTTTAAGAAATGCGATGGATATGCAGGAAACAACTTTCTTCAGCTCTTTTACAGAATTACTTGTTTTCTACCTATGAAATCGCTTTTTCATTAAACCAACTGCTGTGTATTCAAAAATAAAAGAATACAGAATTGTACCTTCCCTCTAAAGGAGGGCCACGACTGATTAGAAAGAACAGAGACACTGCAGAGCTTTAGCAGATTCCACGGCACCCACAGCCTGTATTGCATACCCCTGCATTGCCTACCTTTGTAACTTTTTACCACAATTGCCATCACTCTGATCACTACTATTATTCCCAGCACTATCATTATTATTATTATTATTACTACTATTACTTACAACCACACTTCTCAAGGTAATTTCCCTCCTTAGATGAGGGACAGACAAAAAGATTTGCCTTTCCATAACAGAGTGCCAGGAAAGCTTTTCAATGCGACTCTAACATGGAACTCGCTGCCTCTCAGGAGCACTTACCAGCCCCAATTCATATGGGGTTGGGCGTTTTTAAGGACACTTCCCACATTAGTGGCCTCTTGCTCTTAAAGCCGGGCAGACACGGACGATGCTTGCCCTGCAATCATCCTGGGCACAGATAAGTCGGAGGCTGCAAAACTAAATGTGGCTGAAAGTTGACATGATGATAGCTGTAATAGTAGCCTGAAATGATATACAGAGATTGCAAAATGTAATGCAAGACACAAACCAGCACTGATTCCCTAACAATCTGAGCAAATAAAGGAAAACTAAAATATATGAAATAACGAATTTTAAACCTGATGGGTTTTGTTGGTTTTTTTGACACCCACTGAAATTGGTGGTAAACTCCTTGTGAAATTATTACTTAAAAATCTCTTTCCAGCCAAAGGCAAGGGTTTTATAGCCTCTTACTAGATATTACTTGTGTCACACAAGGCAGTAAAATAAAGCTGCACTCTATAGCATCGGTGGTTACTTGATTCTTCGCTTTTTTCCTAAAATGTCTTAGCACTATTTTCCCAAATTTTTTGCTATCTAATAATATCATCATAGATTTGCCTTCTGCTTTTCAAAGAAATGAAATGCAGAACTACACCTTGCTGGCTACCAGCGGAAAGTGCTGCTTCTCTACGAGCCAGTTTTTTTGCTTCTCTACAGCACTTCATCATCTCTCTAAGCACCTGGAGCACGCCACATTTCTTGTACCACCCCGCCGTCCTCAGCAAACCTGTGCTCAGAATAAACACCAGACCCCCACAAACATCTCTGTGTGGAACCAATCTGAATTATCTACCAGACAGAAAAAAATAGATTGAACGATGGAAGTGCCTTTTCTAGCAGATGAATGCTGGTCCCAGCACATTGGGGCTGGGCTGGTGCCTGGCTCCAGCGATGGCCCCGGAGGGTGAATGGCTGGGGGAACCTGAGGTTCACCCTGAGTACATTAAATCCAGATTCTCCAACAGAACATCAAAGTCTTTCATTTCCAGTGTATCTGATAGGTAGGTATTTCAGGCCACTGGATTTTTTCCTCAGTCTTAATCCTTCATATTAACGCTCCCAGGGATATAGTTATACTACCAAAATGTAATTTCTAACAAGTTGATATTATACCGGGATCCTAAATGACCTTGGCCTGCCTGCCTGATCCCAACCAGCTAAAATGCTCTTCTGGCACGATTTTCAGGTTATTCATCTTTTACCCAGGTGTGTGCAAGCAGCACTGAGTCACGCACCACGAACAGATGGAAAGTATCTTATATTTATGACCTGCCATCTTTTTTTCCCTAGAAATTAATTTTTCATTAAATCACTTTGAAAATCTTTGAATTAACTTCGCTTCATTCAAGGAGGAAAGATAACCTAGAATGGGCAGTTTCTAAGAAAACTACGACAGAGTTGACTATCTGCGCTCAACCAGTTAGCCAATTGACCCTCTGGATAATAAACAACACATAACAGCACAAGAGTGAAAAAAATATCCAAGGCAGGTGTGGCATTACCAATTTTTATCAAAAAAAGTTAGTTTTCCTTGTCTCTGCTTCCTTCTGTGGGGAGCATTGCCCCACTGCCTCATTTACGTGACAAATTGCTACAGACAGTTTATAACCATAAGTATTAAGAAAGAACAGGTACTGGCTGTCACAGGGAAGGTATGTCAGCAAACAGGGGGATATCCCAGGGACTGTGACCCTGGAGGCATATTGCCAGGAAATTGGTCCTTCCTTCCCTCGGCCAGAGGAAGCAAGCCCTGCTTGTGGCCAGCGAGCCTGCGGAAACGCCTGACCCCAGGACAGGGGTTTTCTGAGTTGTAACCCATCTGAGATGCACCAGTGCTTCTGCACCCCAAGAGATTTTGCAAATTACAGATGAATAGGTAATACTTCAGCACACAAAAAATGTTTGTGGTGGGTGTTTTGTCAAAAGATTTATAGGTTTGGAGTGTTTCAGGTGTTTGAGTGCATGTAAAGTGCACCTGACGTGAACTTCAGCTGCCTTGGAATAGCTGGGAGCACAGCACAAGCCCCAGCTGCTCACGACAGACTGCTGGGAGAAATCCTGTTGTATAGTTATATTAAAACCACCAAAAAAGACCAATTAAAAAGAACCAACAGAAATATGTATTTCTGAAACAACCAGAAGTTAGTCCAAAGGAGATCGGTTAAGCCGAGTCCCACTTCAGTGCTTGCAGGAACACAGAGCGGTGCCATCGTCAGGGTTCACTCTGGTGCAGCAGCAGCGGTACCGCAGGAGCAGTACTGGCCCCTGCTCACAGTACGGAACACCCAGGGTATAAACCAAGCACATTCCTGCTATTGCATATGCTAAACTGTGCTTTTCCAAGCCTTAAAAAAAAAAAGGTAAAACACAAAAAGCACTGTTAAAAGTACATTACTTATACAGCAAAGTCACGTAACTTCATAAATTAAGAAATACCAAAAATAAAATAACTTCTTCCACTCAGTCTCAGCAAAGACGTTTTAATTGCATGACCATATAGGATTTTTTCTTCTTCGTTATTTCTCATTCAGTGAGTAAGATGAAAGGGTAAAATTAAGGCTGTTCAGGCAACCTGAATTCTGACATTTATAGAGGCGATGAACTTCTCAGGTCAGGAAACAACACGTAATCTGTGTGGATAATATATACACACATTATGCATGAGGATAGGCATATAGATATCTGACAGTACATCTTGATGTACCGTATACATACAAAGGCCAAATTCGGCCTTTGACAAAACAGATCAGGTCCTAAGTATTTTCCCTGTCGGCTTTACACGCTCACTGGAGCCCTGCTATTTATATGCATGAATGATTTATTTCTCTATTACCAGTTACCTCCTTTGATTAAATATATTAGTGCCTTTTAAGTTATTTCAAGGCTACAAACATTTTAAAATTAAATGATCCTTCGAGTACCCTTCGGGAACTGTACGCTAAACTGACATTTCCATAATGTAAAAATATTGCCGTTGTGCTCATTTTATTTAATTAAACTGTACTCTTTATCACGTAAACCAAATGGGAGAATATTAACCATATTTTTTTACTTCCAGAAAACGAGTAAAATAGAATACAGGAGACTCTATATTGTCATGGTCAAATGTTGTCTGTATTCAAACAGTTGATAGCTTAAGCTGTCACTTTACACCAGCTGTAATTTCACTCGGCTTCAGCAAACAAGAGTATTCCCGTGTTTTCCCCTGCTCATGATCGATTATGTCCAAGTAAGGAAACTTTTTAAATACTTTTCAAAAACTTTTCTCTCTTTAAGCTTTGCAAAAGATCTGAATTTAAATGGCACATTTAAGGAGCTCAGTTTTCTGTCTCTTTGGAGCCCGAGTAACAACAGCAGCCCTGCGTTTGAAGAGCGAACAAAAATACTTCTGGCCTGAAAGAAAGGAATGAAGTTACAAAAAGAGGAAGATAAAAGCAATTGCAAGTCCCAACCTACAGAATCCCCTCCAGTCTTGCCCTATTCTTTAGAACTAAGCCTCGTTTTGCAAATCAAAGGACCAGCTGCTAGACTTGCCTTAAAAAAAGAGGTAGGTCTGAATGCAAGGCTAAGAAAGTCCAAGGGACACAGGCCCTGCTATCAATCAGTCTCTCATGTCCTCTCCCTCACACCGAGAGTTTCCCTGTCCCTGGACCGACTCGGAGCTCGGACGCCCACAGACCATCTCCCATCAGCAGATCAGTGACCAGAGCCTAAACCCCCGAGGAGGTGTTGCTGCCTGCCAGACCTCATGGTCTTCACCCTCAAGAAGGCGGCTCAGCCTTTCCAGAGGCTGCTCTGCCCATCGGCGCGGAGGAAGTTTGCGGCAGCTAGCAACCCTGCAGAGCTAGCACGGAGCGCTACCGATGTCCATTGAGAGAGACACGTTGAGGGCTGCACACATGGTATTGCAGCAAAAAAGCCAAATGCAGTCAGTGTTTGGAGAAAGCTGTGTGTACCCTCTCATATGAAATTAGTTGTTACTGGGAAAGGGACAAAATGGGGCTGGGGGGGCGGATTTTGTCTTTTGGTAAAACTTCTAAAAATCCAAAATTTTACATGGAAGCCTTAAAAGTAGATTAAAAATAAATCTCGAAACATTATTAACTTTCACTAGTGCTTAACATGTCTTCCTACGTGAAAAAACACTTCAAATCGTATTTGTAGGTCTATCTGTATGTTTTATTTGTGGTCTAAGTGATTGCCGCTTCCTTAAATTTATCCTGGGCAATTAATATTTCAAGCAGAGAATCACACGACTTACTTCCCCAGAAGAGGTTTTGGCAGCTCTGGGTTGCGGTGGGAGCTCCTGCCACACACTGAGCCCATAGCTATGCAAAGTTATTAAGCAGCACTGCCCAAGGATGTCACAAAATTAAGGGAAAGATAATTTAGTCAAAACGAACACATCAGTTTATCTACCCGAAGACAATGTACATTACACCTGATAAAAATCTCAGCTTTTGATCCTGAAACAACAGGTGTTTCGCTGATAAAAGTCAAGACAAAAGTGCTAAAGCCTTTCACATACTTTCTCCAATTTCTACAGCAACAGAGCTCTGACAGAGGGCTTCTGACTGCTCAATTTGATGGTCAGGCAAACTTATAGAAGCTGAAGCAACGAGTTTCCTAGGGGAAGACATAATGAAATAAATGCACTCATGAATATGTATGGCAGGAGACGGCCATCTGTTCTCCACCAACATCTTTTCTTAAAACAAGTTTCAAATATTTTGGCAGAGAAGTCGTATCTTTATTTCCACATATAAAATTACACCTTGAGTTTTTACCAACTCTGGTCACTAAGTGCTATTGTTATGCAAATGCGGTTTTTTCCCCAATGATAATCAAAAGAATGAGTGATAATACAGTTTTACAAAGCTCAGGTACAGATTTCAGCGTGTCTGCGTAGAAGCTTCAGAATATTGATAGTCAGGGCACGCATTGCATAATGTAAATATAACTTACTCTGTCCGCCCTCAGAGAAACAAGAGCCTATGATGTGCTGCCCTCGTTTGTATCCTACATCCATCTGATTTCCCTTTCGTTTCAAGAGAAAACATCGTAAGGCATTTTTATTCAGTATTCATGAATTCAGTGCCAGCGTGGACCCTGATTTGCACTGCGGGGAGCAGGGCACGAGTGGAGAAGCTGCTCGTTCCCCAAGACCTGGGCAGAGGTGGGAGCAATTCAGGAGCTTGCCTGCGCCCCGGGATGCCCCTGGGGTTTGCCAGGAAAGCCGAGCAGATCCCAGGCTGCATTTATCTGCGCTTGCAGGTCCTGCTCCATCTCCTGGTACTGCAGCACAGGGAAACCAAGCCTGAACCAGGCTGTCAAGGACAAAGCTTGTTTTCCTTTAACATCAAACATTTCTGTTCGTTATATTTATTCTTGTGGACAACACAACAAATCTTCTCCACCTGAAGAGCATGTGTGCATGGTTTATAACCCCGGCCTGTCTCAGACCCCATCACTAGGTCTCTGGCCAAGTGGCAGGGCTGGTGCAAGGGCTGCCAGAGTCCCTGCATGGCCCGACGGGGAGCAACGGGAGGCACAGGGTGGCTTTGGTCAACCAGTGACGGAGCTGTACCCATTAATTCATCCCGCCTGGGGATGTGGTAGCCATACCTCTGGTTTTGCATGATATAAAGGATTTCCCTAAATACCAAGGGAGAAGAAGGGATGTCCACTTCAAAGTTAGTTACAGAATAGTCACATAACAACGCCGCCCTCTGAAAGCCTGCTACGCTGCAGGCATGAGCCCTCCTTCGAGCAGACCTGGCAGCGGAGCAAGTGTGCAATTACACAGCCCTGACAGGGCCACAACTGCACAAGCAATGCAGTTTTGGCACTGACTGGCAATTGCTGGCACACTCTGAGAGGACTTTTGAGTGGCAGAAACTGAGACGTGGGAACAGAAAACAAAAATCACTGTAAATCACAAACTGTGTGGCAGAGCTGAGCTGAAGTCTCTCATAGGAAAAATATATCTAAAGCATGTTGCTATCTGTTACTCTGTTCAATGTTAATTGATAGTCAGCTCTTGCTTACTTAGAGCAACGAAGAAGCTGACACAGCCCAGATGAACAAAATTCCAACTGATACAAAAGAAATTAGTCTGTAAGAACATACTTACATCGAGCAGCATGGGCACAGAGTTCTCCTCCTGGAAGGACACACCAGCCCAACCAACGTCACCGCATGCTTCCGGCCCAGTGGGCTCCGGCCAGCAGCTGGGGCCCCAGAAGCAGGGCAGGGTCTCCGGTACGTCCGCGCCGTGAGCCACCGTGCTCCCCCTCAACAGCTTCACAGGGGCAGTTGCTGTTTCCGATAGCACCAGGATGATGTTCAGGAACTGGATTTTACATTTGACGGGAAGTTTCACTTTGAAACGGAGCAGATGTACACGGGATGTCCTGTGCTGAACTCTGGGGAGGAAAAAAAATTAAAAATAATTAAATTATGGGTTTGTTTGAATGTTTCAGTCTCATAACCCAAAACATTCCTTTCCATTTCAGATTGTCTAAAGTGTTTATGTATCTATTTTAAAAAAATATTTCAAAACAACCCTAAATTAAAAGATGTGGGTAAAAGCATTAAGATTGAATATTACCGAAATAGTCAGAATTTTTCTAAATAAACCTCGAAAAATCAATACCTGCCTAAACCTTTCAACTTCACTGAAGTGAGGTTTTGGTGAAAAAAAAAATGCCACAACAGGGCTTTCCCAGCAGCCCTTCCTAGGCAGTAAGGGCAAGCAGGGACACCAAAGGACATGCTTTGAAATAGAATATGGTTATTTCAGCCACAGCCTCTGTGCGAGCCACGAACTCTTCTTCCAGCCCGGCCATGCCACTCTCGGTGCTCTGCTTAAAGAATTGGTCCTTGAGCACAAAGAGACTCTGACAAACCTGAGACAGGCCCCCAACATCAGGGCGGCACAGCACAAGAGCCCTAGCGATCTCTCAGCCCTTCAGCTGAAGTCGCTAATTAGCTGAGCCGCCCCAAACAAGCGCGCCCTGTGAGTTGCTATCACAGCCCCGTGGCAGGTTTGATCCATCTATTGTTCCATCCATGCTTTTAAATTAAAAGGCAGGAGTTGAGCTCTGAGCACAGCCTGCATCTGCGAAAGCTGTGCCGTACAGCTAGTTAGAGAGCTCGTCTCCGTAATTACACAGAACATTAACCCTAATACTGTCAGTGCCGCGCAGTTATCTCCCCGCTGGAAGCGTGGCTTGCCCATTTATAACTGCAAGCGGGGAAATGCCTGTTGGAAATGGCCCGGCTCGCTCACAAGCCTCTCAGCCCCAGCCACACTCACACCTGGAGATGGAGAAAAGGTTGGGCTGATTTCTGGGGTTAATTTCCTAAATTAATTTCTGCAGCTGATCTTAAGCATGGGCAACCTGTGCAGGTTACACCGTAACAGCTTTTCCATTTGCATCTGAAATTTGGGCATTATGCTCAACCTGCTCATCCACTTCCATTCAAAGGTGCAGATTACTAAATTTGCATAATAACTATCTACAACTAATTATCCACATTTGTCCATGGAAACAACCACTTTCTGTAGGGCTTAAAATTACCATAAACTGTGAATAAGAATCAATAAAGCACTGATTTATCTTATTAATGGTGGCAAGGAGTTTACATGTTAATTAGCAGTGTATTACTTTGACAATGCATTAAAGTGCTCAGAGGACCAGTTCACTCGACAACCTCCAAGCATTTTTCAGGATGCTGCGAGGCCAGCGCTGGTGCAGAAGAAAACCAGAAGCTCTAAGAGCAACCAGGGATGTGAAGGGAGTGCACAGGGAGTCGCAATTTCTGTTTGGCAAAACAGGCACATACTGTGTGGACACTGCAAAGCTGCAGAAACGTGTGCAAAGGTTATTTAAATGGGACAGTTGAAGACGAACGAGATAAAAGTAAGTGCTTGACAGAAAAAACCCCAAACCCAACATAATAACAACAGCGGGAAGCTTGGCAAGCATCCTGTTGACAGAAAATTGGCAGGAAGATTTGGTTTCTGGAGGTTTTAGGTACTTTTGGACGTATGTCTATCAAGGTGCAACACCGAGGTCCTGTCTCCTAGGGATCTTAAATGACTTGATGGCACTCTCAGTACTCTGCTTAGTAAGCATCTGCCGAAAAGCCTTCCCCTAGTAGCAGCTGTCATAGAGTGATTCCCATAATAGTCACTGATGCTTAATTTTTTTTTCAGCAGCAGGTGGTACAATTTCTATATCTGCAAATGATAAACATTCAAATTGAGATTTTCCTGGTTAATAGCTATTATACAACTGCAAAGTGTTATCGCTCCTACACATTTTTAATACCACCAGTAAAACCTAAAGTAAGAACCCGTGTTTGAGAAAAAGATGTTCCCATGAACCTTTAAGTGAGGTTTTCACTCTGGGAAAAGACCACAATAATACAGCCTCTGAAATACAGAGCCATTTATTAGTTTTTTCCTATGCTCCAGAGACACCCTCCTTAATTTTTACTAATGTGAGTGCCAAAGGCGCCTTGGCTAAGCGGATGCTCAGTGCTAAGAGAGAATTGGACAAACTCCTTGGAAACCTCCAGCCAAAAATAGGAATTCAAGTGAGACTTCATTGCCCCTTGTGCCACTGGCAGTGCCCAGCACTTTGGTACCAAAGTCCTGACCTCAGGGTGAATACTGGAGTGGGCTGGAAGGATGCTACAGGAGTCAAGTGCCTCATGGCGGGGCAGGAAAATGCCCCAATTCTGTGCTGGTTTGTGTTGGTGCAGGCAGGACCACAGCCAGGCTTGCTTTCAGAAAGGAAAGAATCAGGCTCTGCTGCTCCACATCAGGAGGCAGAAAGGAAAAGTCAGTGAGCTACACATATCACGAACTCATCCGGTATCTCTGCCTCATTCTCACAGCCCAAATCTTTCCTACTTCCAAGAACAACTGCAAGAATACAAAGAACAAATGAGAAACAGATTGCAATAAACAGTTTTCATCTGACAGACCCCAAACTTTTACTTTGTCCTGGTACAAAGAACAGAAATGTAAAACCCAAACCAAAATAATTACGTGCTGCTTTTCCATTAAAGCAGACGGTAACATTTAATGGAAACGGTCTGCTTTCAAACAAACACTCATGTGCTGCACCTAATTTTCACAGAAAATAGGCCCACTATACGTCCCCTTCTGCTATGATTTTGAACACAATGCTTTCTCTAGTAAAGCCATGAAAGCATGGAATTCAGTTCACATAACATAAATTGCATGACTATAAATCTTTATTTCATGGTGGCATGATGGATTTAATAAGAGGATGGATTTAACAGTTCCTTTTTGTCAACCGTTTCATTAATTTCTTAGTAAAGGCATTTCTGAGTTTGGCATATTTTAAGGAACTAATTTTGCCTTAGTGATCCTGAAAAGAGCTTCAGTGTAATTGCCAGGTAGTTAATCTAGTCATTGCGCATATTTTTGTTCTTCATTTTCCCAAGCACAATTTGAACCTTCCAGAGAGACGACGAGAAAAAGAATAATAAAGGCATCTTTTACAGCCCATCAGGTGAGATTCTCATCACACACCAACCCCATGCACCTAAAAATTAAACTGCAAAACCTGTCTCAGCTGCTCTCCAAAAATGTTTTCCATGTCAATAAAGTAGCAAGTCATAAATAAATAATAACGTGCAATGGCCAGAAATGTCCCTGCTTTTCTGCAACCTGCTGGAATTATTGTCCTGGCTGTATGTAACGGCATAATGTTTAGGCTTTATTCCTTCCCACATACATGCTGTCATCCTCCCTCTCCTTTCATCACCCGCTTCCTTCAAGCGGTGTCCTCTGACTTCTTCCACGCAGCACCCCATGCCCAGGCACGCACACTGCTGTCATCATCACTCATGGCCTCATTTTCTGCCGCAGGCTCCTAGAACACACGCGTGTTGTACACATAGCTGATGACGACACACTCTTGCACGAGCTCCCTTATCTTTGGACCTATGGACCTACCCAAACGCCTGCATGCCGATGAGGCAAATGGAGTAACAGTTCCTTGGTTTTCATGGAAAAAAATGGCTTTTAGAAGTGCCAGCCAGGTATCTGTCACATCCTTCTTGGGCAGTGTTTTTAACAGGGAAAGGTCGTCACATAAGATGCCTGGTTTGGGGTGGCTGAGCACCCGTGATGCAGATTAGAGAAATCCAACTGTTTTTCACAGATGGCCGAGTACTTTTTGCAAAGAACTTTTTTCGCCACGAGGTTGATCTTGCTCTTGAAGGCTAAAGAAACATCAAAGGCAAATACCTGTCGGTATATACTAGCACTCCTCGAATGCACACGGGCTCATGAATACCAGTTTATAAATATTCAGTATAAATATTGCACCACCTCCATACAGGCTACATTCATAGTTCACCTTATCCCTGCTCTTCTCACCTTGCAGCCCCTCAGACGCTCGCTACCATCAGACCTTGGGCTTCACGACACCCCAGGCTGAAGCTGATGTTCCATGAACTGCTCCAGGTCGTATCTCATGTAGTGGCTTCTTCCCGTGTGTACCTGCAGTTTTGCTGCCGAGTTAAGACTGGACTGTGAAATCACATTTATATGTGAAATTAGGGTGGTGATGGGTTTTTAAAGGCAGCAGTGGGCACGTGAGGCAGAGGTAGACCGAGGCCATGAGCAAGAGCAAGATACTTGCAGCAAAAATTACCAGTAGCCCGGGACGAAACCAAAAAGACAATTATTGAAAATGGTTATTATTGCTTGATTTCTGATCAACATGTGCAGCAAAAAAAGAAAACCTGAAAGAGTGAATGTTGAATGCACAATGCTTTACACAAGCTTCCCATTAAGAATTTCCCACAGTGTGCAAAATTAATTTTATCTTCTACACTGTTGTTTTGTTTTTAGAAGCAACTCAAGAACAGAGGGGGGTGTATAATTCCATTTTTAAATCCACTGTTTCAGGCTAGCACTCGCTAGGTTTGAAAAGCTGTTTACAGTCATGTTCTCCAAGTTCTCCTTTAAATACCTGCATTATTTCTAATCTCACCCTGAGAAAACGTTTGTAAATCCGCTAAATGACTCGCATTTGCAGTCTTCTCATGCTCAGCTCACAGAATCACAATATCAAATAGTTTCTCTGTCCAGCCAGATTTTTAAAGCGAGTTTATAAAACAAGGGTCCATGGACAATCTAATAAGTCTATAAAGAAAATGTTCCTGCTTTCCACACAATGCTGGAAAAGTCTTGAAACTTTTAAACAAGGAGGAGATGTGACAGCAGCAATTGGTCTCTGTTAACAGCTAAATACGAAGGAAGGAAAATATTAGTAGAAAAACTGTACCTGTGCATATATAATATAGTTNACAAGGGTCCATGGACAATCTAATAAGTCTATAAAGAAAATGTTCCTGCTTTCCACACAATGCTGGAAAAGTCTTGAAACTTTTAAACAAGGAGGAGATGTGACAGCAGCAATTGGTCTCTGTTAACAGCTAAATACGAAGGAAGGAAAATATTAGTAGAAAAACTGTACCTGTGCATATATAACATAGTTCTTCTAGTCAAGAGCTTTCATGAGATGCAGAAGTTTGACTCACTGTTGTAATTAAAATGTTCTGTAACGGTAGTAATTACCACATCAGGTAAGGCACAATGGATTGCAGTGCATACCTACAACATGATGGTTATTTAAAAGTTTCATTTTGATTTTTGTGGCTTTTGCAGATTTTAAGCAACTTCCTACTGCCTGTGGAGCATGAATTTTAAAGTAGTACGATGCGTAACAGCACAGCCCAAGCACTTTCGCAGAATACATTGGTATGCTTGCTACCTTTTCTGTTCTTAGGCTCCAGAGCACTTAATGACTTGCAGAGAACAGACCAATGGCATTTTTATGAAATGCAGGGTTTTTTTAAGAGAACTTGTTACGATAACCAAAGTGATCAAGTTAAAACCCATCTGGGCACACCCTGACATTGGCAGCAGCTACAAACATTTCGGCCAGTGTCAAGAGAGAGCTGTTCGGCAGAGCTCTCGCCCGGCCCTCCCACACCGCTGAGCATCTCTGCCTTCAGACACAAAGCAGCTCTGTAAACTTCTGGAAACCAACGTAGAACACCCCAACTGCTACTGGAACGACAAAGCCCCTTCCCTTTGCAAATGGTTTTGAGGCGCATTGACCTGAGGAGTGCTACATTTT